>OY743186.1:4766200-5366200 GCA_963555705.1 Ligustrum vulgare | reverse complement strand
ACACGATGTGGGAAGAAATAAAGGTACTATCACTTCATACATGGTTAATTAATAACGTTTCGTAATTTCTTTCTATAACATCACATATTATATTCGTCTTTCAGAGGGAGTTCAACATCCCCGATGACGCAGCGAAAAAAAGAGTGTTGAAAATTGCGGGGATGCGATGGAAAGATTTCAAGACTCGGCTGGTTCATGATTATATTACACATGACCACCCGAAATATACATCTCCTACGCATCTTTACGATTTTATAACTGAAGAGCAATGTGACTCGTTCAAGAAAGAACGCCAGACTGAGAAATTTAAGGTATATATATTTAAATGTACGCATGTGATTTATTGAGTTGAAAATTAAATACTTGAAGTGACATTTTTCAGGAAAAAAGTAAGAAGGCCAGGGATGCTCAATTGCGAAACGAGCATCCACATTATATGGGCTCAGCTGGTTATGCGAGGATGAAGCCACAGTGGATAGTCAGTGACCCACTGTCTTCTAGTTCTTCATGCGACATGATTAGCTCGTCAATTGTAAGTGAGGATCGAAGTTTAGATTGGATTTGACCTAGATCTAAGAAGAAAGAAGATGGAAGTTATTACATCCCCAACGAGAAAACGAGGGGGGTGTTTGACAAAATTGTAAGTATATCATGATTATTTTTTCATAATTTAAATTCAAATTTACTTAAATATATACTTATATTTATGTTTCATTTTTTCTGTTAATAGGTTGAAAAAGCTGAGCAGTCCACGCAGGGGACATTTTTGGCAAGTAGACATCATGATATTTTAAGTGAAGCCCTTGGTAAGCCGGATCACCCTGGTAGGGTGAGGGGGTATGGCGTCTATGTGACCACGAGGGATGTTTACGGCAAGCCTGATGATTACATTAGACGTTCGTGTGGGGTCGTCTCAGTAGACGATATTAAGGAGATGATCAGGTCAGAGATGGAGGATAGTATTGCCAAGCGGGTCAGACATCATACCATGTCGGAGATGCAGAGTAAATTCGATACTATGCAGAGGGAGTACCATAGTATGCAGACTAAATACGATGCTATCCTCCAGCGCCTGGGCTTAAATGTTGAGGCAGAGGTGGACATAACTCCACAGCCCCCACCACCAACTCCCAGCAGTTGCCACTCCGTGGATCCAAATCCATTTCATGGACTTCAGGTATTTCATGTTAAGTTATTTAGAATTTTTTAACATTATTTATGTTATTTCAACTGAAAGTTGCTAACATATATGTTCAATGATGTTATACAATAGAAGCCGACTCCTTGTCGTCTCGTCATAAGTGTTAATGATGAGAAACAAATAGTAGCAAGCGGGATGGTTTATCTAGCCGACCCGACACGGTGGTGCATCATCAACCTCTTTGGCCTGATCATGCTAAGGTGTCCATTGACCATATTGTCGATGGTGCAGAAGCATTTTGTATTCCAGTGTCATCTCAATACCACACCACAGTAGGGGAAGCTATTGAAAGCTTCTTGCAATGACCCAAGGAGTTGGTGATTTTTAGAGAGGTCCAAACATTTAGTTATATAAAAGTTTCTGTCAATATTAATTTCTTTTAAATTTGTATATAACAACTGAAGATGATAAAAATTATCTTGTTGCAAGAAGAGGCACCACAACAGGTAAAAAAATTGAACAAAGGAAAAACACCCCAGAGTTTCGAAATGTCATCCACACAGCGACCTGCGATTGTTGATGATGAGACGTTGCAACGTCTGGGTGATGATTGTAAAATGTTACACACTCTGATCATTCAATTTCCTGTTGGTGATGACTTCTACCAGGTGCTTGTTGATGCCGACGTTTTCAATTTTGCATTCGAGGATGGTTTTTATGTTACAGTCGGAGACATCACCGACTTGCTTACGATACAATGGTTGGATACATCTATCTTATAAGTGTTTTCATTGTAAGACTTCTGATCAAAAATTATAACTTCAATTTAAATCATTATTTTATTTCTATTTATTGGTATTATTATTTTTTAGGTACCTCTATGAGTTGTGTCAGGAATACGGTATTGAATAGATTGGATTCATGTCTCCGACACACATTACATTGGTTTCAGTAAGAACAAATGCAAATGGTGTTATAAATTACTTGGCCAGGACCATGAAGGCAATGAAAACTAAGAAATTCATTCTAGCACCGTATTTTCAGGAGTAAGACCATTGATATTCTCTAATTTTTAACCTAATTTGAATGATATGATATTTAAAGTAGTGTTTACACGTTCATAATACGTAGGAATCACTGGATGTTGCTAGTTATTTCTCTTGAGAAGAATACGGTGTACTTCTTAGATTCAGCTGCTGCATCTAAGCGTGACTTGGATATTAAGCCGATATTGAACACGTAAGTTAGGAAACTTGTCATGAAATAATTGTGGAGTAGTGGTGAAATTGATGCATTTATGTTGTGATTGTTGAGAAGTTGATAGTTTTGAATAGTAGGGTCCCCCTACAGGTAGGATAAGTTCAATTTATAGGGGAGACTCTGTCAAAATTTCTGTAGGAAATTTGAGTCATATTATTATTTTGTAGCTTGTTGATATAATTTATTGAAATTTTAGGACTTTCAAAACGTATTGGACAGTTGGAGGCATGAGGACAAAATCCAATACAACGTGGAAGAATGTAAAAGTATGAAAACACGGATTTAAACTTTATTAAAAATCTTTGAATTATTTCTATATTTTATTTAGTTTGATTACTAATATTGTTAGTTTTCAGTGTGAATATTTCAGTGTCCTCAACAACTTGGAGGGTCTGAGTATGGCTACTACGTTATGAGAAATATGTATGAGATAGTCACAGAACACTTTCAATTTACTTCATTAGAAAATGTATAAGTCATTGAAAATGAGAATTTTAATAACGACTTTATATTTTATGAAAAAATAACTAATAATTCATTTTGATTGTTTGTAGGCATTTAAAGAATATTATTCAACGGATGAAGTAATCGAGATTCAAAACTTATGGCCAAAATACTTCGTTCATAGGTTTGTGTAAATCGAAGCGTAATCAAACTTGCATTTACATATATATTTAATTTGTATCTTAAATTAACAATTTTGTAAGTATAATTGTTCTTAATTTAATTTTATTACGTATATGTCGATTATATATATATTTGGTGATGCGCATGTTCAGGTTACCGCAGGCCACGTCTTGGTCACTGCAGGCCACGACCTGCAGTGGCCTGAGTTATTGCAAGTCACGTCCAAGTGACTGCAGGCCACGACGTGCAGTGACCTGGGTCATTACAGGCCACATTCAGGTCACGACCTGCAGTGGCCTGGGTCATTGCAGGCCACTTCCAGGTCACTGCAGGCCACGTCCAGGTCAATGGAAGCCACGACCTGCAGTGTCATGGTCATTGCAGGTCATATAATGGGGGGGAAAAAAATTTGGGCGTCGGTTCTAAATTAGAACCGACGCCCAAAGTTAATTTTTTTTTTTTTTTTTTTGCGTCGGTTCTAAATTAGAACTGACGTCAAAAACTCACTTTGGGCATCGGTTTACAACCGACGCCTAAAGTCGAGACTTTACGCGTCTGTGTCGTAAGCGTCGCCGCTACACCCGACGCGTATTCCATTTTCCAACCGACGCGTATTCCAGTTTCTGTACTAGTGAATTCAAGTTTCTTAATGTACAGCCTTCAAATCAAGTTCTCATCTTTCAAATTATTGAATAGAATTTTACACTACACTATTAAATATACCGTTAAAATGATACACGATCCTTGCACTTGCGTCTCGATAGTATTATATATAAATGTAAGCATATATAGATAGGAGCTGCTATAGATGCATATACATAGGCGTGTAAACATGTACATTTGAAGAGGGTTGATGGTTAGAAAAAAGTGAGTGGCATTAATTTTTTTTTTTTTTTTTTTTGGGTCTATATTTAAGCCTTTTTTAACTCCATTATTTACAATTATATTTTTTAAAACTTATTTTCAATTATACAATTTATCAATAATTGTCCTTTTCGGGTCTATTTCCAAGAGCAATTTCTTCAGTTGTTGTTACTGAAAAAGTGGTCATGTATTGGACAGTTTGTTGCTGGGTTTATTATTGTGAGCTTGGTTGATTAGTCAAATTTGTATGTAAGGTCACACACATAAATTTTCTGGAAGAATCAATTTGTGTGGTAATTTTTTTTTTCCTTATTGTTGACTTGATACATTGACCGACCATTTATAAAAAAATTTATAAGCTGCAAAATTTCTCAAATAATTTTTTAATTACATACATTTTTTAAAATAACTTTTTAATCACAAATTTTACCTTACTATAAAAACAAGCAATTTATTACTGGAGGATGTGCCGCAGAATATTTGATTATATAAAATTAAACAGTGTATTAACAATGTGTTCGGTAAACTTTGTTTATAATAAACACAATTTTCAATACAATTTTTTAACCACACATTTTACTTAGAAAACACAAATAATATCAATCATGACTATTTATAACAGTTGCTGAACAGGTTATTAATTAGTTTGAAATTGTGCGGACCTAGCTAAAATTCAAGGGATCAAACAAGTTCTTAATAGTTTCCTTCCAATTATCTTTTACCTCCCAAGAAAAATGCTTTTATTATAAATAGCCTTACCTTCAACTTTTAATTCACAAACACAAAGAACACACTCTCCCACATTAATTTATAATTCACTTAAACATATAGAAGTATGGATGTGGTCACTGGTCAATGTGGAAAAATACATTTTGTGTAGGGAGTTTTCCCTAACACTTGTTTCTACAGAAAATCTTCCAGATGTCCGTGAGTTTTTTAAATCCAAAGTGTATGCAAAATTACATTCGGAGGTGACAAGAAAACACAGAAACAAACTCCGGTTGACAAGCATGGTGAGTTGAATCCGGCATGGAATTGTATTATACGATACACAATTGCAGAGCCTGGTATTATACACCATGGCCTCCAACTAGTCATCAAATTCTATTGTAAACGAAAACTCGGGGATCGATACATCGGAGAGAGTCACACGTCAGTTAAAGAACTCTTTGATTAGGCATACTTATTCCAACATCTTTTTTTATCATTATTGATAATCAACAAACTTGTAAAGTTAAGAAATTTACCCCGTCCTATGTCGGGAATAATAACGTAAAATCTTTTAAACTACACTAACTTTAACTTGTCTGAAAAAACAGTCAACGAATTATGTATCCCCTATATTTTTGTGACTATAGCATGGTAAGAGAAATTGCTAGCTTTTCTTAACTCTAATTATTTCACTTTTTAAATACAAAATTTATTCTTTAGATTTTTTAACAAGAAGTTATTCATGTTTTATATACACAAATCACATATTTTCCCCAAGACAGGAGCAAAGCTGAATTTTTCATACAAATTCGGAGATACAATTCGGGTGAAAAAGACTAGTATTTGGAAGAAAATAATGGTTTCCGGAGCTTCAATCTTATTAAGTGTGGCAGGGCAAGCAACACTTGGGTTGGAAAACACAAATAATACCAGTTTTGGTTTATGCTGAACCTGATATAGTTGATGTGGATAAATTGAACGCGAAATAAGGTTCCTTAGTACCAATATTGGTATTTCTATTCTTTCCGGAGCATGTCTTGTACTTTGTTGGACATATATATTATTAGACATGCCATGAATATCTTACAAGTGTAACCGTTTAGCTAGTTTGTTTCGAAAACAGTTGGTTTTCCTTCGACTTTGCTGGTATAAGAGTGTAAGAAAGATTTAGTGGGTGAGTTTATAGACAAGTCGTACACAATTATTAAAGAAATAAAAACACACCGAACATGTGCTTTGTTGAATCATTGTAAGGTAAGACGACACTTTCTCCTCGTTGTGCCTACAATCTGTCATAAAGAAGGTCGGGATAGTCCAAAACTCAGATTGGCCTATTAAACACACCTAATCGCCAGTGGTCTTTTGTAGTACAGAAAGGTTTGGTTCAGTAGAAATAACACGCATAAAATTTAAAAAGGAAAAAAAAAATGGTTTATTTAAGTTAGAGGGGAAACTTTCACCAATTCGATGAAATGGGCTACATATATTTGCACTAGAAAATGCCACCTCTAGTGCCTCACTCTGCCCATCAAAAACGTATGGGAGTGGGTCCATGTACAAGGGGACCCCCATATGTCTGTGGTGGGCATAATAAGGTGTGTGCATCATGGGTACATAATGTTTTCTATGCACAAGAATAAATAACGAAAATGATGAGGTGAACACATAATTAATAATCAAAAAGACAACTTTAAAAATAGAAATGTCAAATGTTAGAAATGTCAAATGTTATAACATATTGTCCTCCAAGATAGTTGACTAACTAATAGAAAATTTTATTTTGGTTAAATCCATTCCGAGTCATCGAAATATTGTATCTAGACCACTAATTTTGCAATTTAGTGCAATAACATCATGAACTTGGATTTGCATACAAATTTGACATCTCATCTTCTTTTTAGTACAATCCGGTAATCCAACATCGATTTGCTTTTAAATTTGATCATCTTATAAACTACTTATCAGTTTAACAAACAAAATATGCCGAAATCGAAGTTAAAACTAATTGATAAGTAACATGTATCACACAATAATACACCTCACCACCTATAAACATTTTTTTTATAAATAAGGATGACTTATTTTGAATATGGAAAATTTTATAATGCATAATGGATCCCAACATGGGCATTTGTCACCCCATATTGGGGGGCTGTCACACCCAATGCCCACCCGCCACGTGACAGGTGGGCATTTTTACAGTGCCCCCATAAAAGGACAGTTTTGATTATACATTATTCTAGTTTTTCAATAACTATAATTTTTGTTATCAAAGAAAGGAGGATAATTTATAAAATGCCCCTAAAGATTTTTTAAGATTGTGGTAAGCCATGATTCATGATTTTTTTCTCCCCAAATAGAGTACGTTGCTCTAATACCAATTTTTAGCCAAATAATATATACAACTAAGAGGGGGGGAATTAATTTTTTTTAAAGGAAAAAAAAAATGCAAAACAAACCTTAAACTTAAAAACCAATAAGGGTGAAATTAAAGAAACAAAGTAAGCAATTTAAGTAATCAATGTGCTATAAGAACGTTAATGTAATTAACTCAAGCCAATATAACACTTGGAGATACTATAGCACAAGTAAATTAAATGAATATGAGTAAGTGCAATGTAAGCTAAGAAGGGAATACAAATGAGTTCTTCTAAGGAGGTTCGACCAATCCACCAGTCTACGTCGTCCGTTACACGGCTCACTGTCACGAGCAAGGTCTTTATATAATTTATTGACTTAGGGTGCAAACAAAACGATAACAATTATCAAGCTTTCACGGGACCTTGATATGACCCAATGAGTTACAAAAAAGTAACATCACTTCTATTTTAGCTTTAAAATTTGACCTCAAAATGACCAGGTGTCTTTGAACTAGGACCACCTTCATTTTTTGAGCTTTACAATCGGACCTCAAAACGATTGGGTGTTTTTCAGCAAGGACCATCACTTATTTACAACACTCAATTTTTTAGGACCTTGATATAACCCAAATACAATGGATTAATTTTATAAGTTAAATTACTCTCTTGATATATGATGTATCAAAATTAATTTTCAAGAGAGTTTGGACAACAATTCAATAAATAGCAATGGATTAAACTCAAGTTTTTTGAGTTGCAAACTTTGATAACTAATGGATGATGAAATAGTTTGTATCAATGTATCAAAGATTTAAACCAGTTATTCTCTTAAAAAATAGTATAATTTAAGTACCAATAGAATTCAACACTTCAATAAGTTCTAGTATAGTAAACTTCAAATTACTCAAAAATTATCGATAATCAATGATTTTTTCAATAAATTGCTTCCTTAAATGTTCTTGTAAGTGATTGCATTGAATGTGATAGAGATTTCTATTTATAGAGAAAAATCCCTAACACTTGTGTCCGATTAAATTGGCTACATCCAGTCAACCTGTGACTAGCCATTTGAGTTTGAAAATTGTACAAATCGGTCGACCTCATTTGATTTGCGGTCGACCTCAAATGTGCTCCAACTTAGGTTATCAAGTGTGATACTACTAAGTCAGGTGACCATATGAAATTTCTCTTATGGATTTAAAACATATGCAAATGATATATTGATGTTTTAAGAGTACGTTTGAGCTTTTCGAATTTATTGCCAACGATTGAGAGCGCTATACCTTATGTTGGTTAATTCGAACTCTGATGTTGTCATGTTGAATTCTTGACTTTCATGTCATTGTTTTTCATCTTGAGTTTTGATCTTGAATAACTTCACGTTGATCTTGGTCTTGTGGCTTTGTGTGCTTGATGATATATCTTTTATCTTTATCTTTATCTTTAACTTTATTTTTGAGAGACGATTTTTACTTTGAATGCTCTGAAGATTATAATTACATGAAATATATTTGAAGGAAACTTACTAATATGTAAGATTCACTTGTTTGATATGATCAAAAGAACGTAATTAAAGTCAACCATAGGTCACCAATACGTATGAATTGTTTTGAACTTATACATGCACATCGAAATTTAAAAATTCTTTCAATCTCATCAATGATTGTCTTTATATTTAAATAGAAATCGTGATTAGAATATTATATTTGGAAAATCCTTGAAATTTGTTTGAGAATTTTGATCTCTTCTTCTTCTTCTTCTTCTTGAATGTTAATCTACCGAGTTCTTTTCTGTACAAAATTGTTCGATTGTCAAATCTCCAATGATAATCCACACGAGATAACAATAATGAGAGATTAAAGGTTTCTTTTTCTTGTTCTAGAAAGAATATTGTATTATAATATGTGTGGTGATTTCCCAAATGGAAACCTGTGCATGTGTGTCTTTTGTCTTCATATGTTCTTGTATGGCTTAAAAGTTGTCTTGGTTGTGGTATAAATAATTTGATTCATTTGTTCTTATTATTGGCTTTTGAAGCAATAAGTTTGATCATTGTTTGTATATCATCATGTTGAAATAAAAGTAACTTGGTGTTCTTGTTAGTATATATTGATTATATTGCTCTTGATTGGTTCATTGTTAATACTTATAAATGAGAAGTTTTGAAATATGTACACTGAATCTGAAGGAATATGATATGACTCTTATTTTTAAGTGCTATACAAAATGTGATAATGTAAGGATTTATAGATGTATGTTATGTGGGGGATATTAGAAATTGGATGTTGTTTTCCTCCTATGTGTTTTCACCTTGTGTGATGGTTGTGTGAGTTGCAAATCACATATTTTTGCACATAGTTCTTTTATCCATGATTGAGTCTGAGTATGTTGGCATCGTATGAGTCATTAAATGATCTATTTAATGATCTTCTAAATAAACATTGTGGTTTTGTTGGTGATATGATTATATACTTTAACTGTTAGCATTATTACACATTTTATGAAAACTCCAGTTATTCATGGTTGCACTATGCATATAGATAATTTGAAACATTTTGTTTAGGGTATTACACGTGAAAGAAATTTTGAATAAATATGCATTTTTGTTTGGTCCAGAGACTTCTTGGCTTTTCATCAGATTTCTCTCTCTCTCTCTCTCTCTCTCTCTCTCTCTCTTGCTATACACATTCGTAGCGAGGTAGAGAATGTTGGAAATGTGCTACTCACTTTTAAGGGTTGAAACAAGTTTTTAGCTATTGGGCCTAAAATGTTTTTGACCAACATGACTTGGCCACTTCTCTAGATATACACTTCTTGCATTTGTTATTCGTGGGATAAGATGATAGGATTGATGGCACACAAGAAAATGTGAAGGAGGCATCCCATTTCTCTCCAACACAATAGATTCGGATTCTCCTCTTCTTTGAAACTCTCCCTCTTCTGTTTTGGGTCAATCTTTGTGGAACTTTGGGTGATAGTCTTAGTGTGTATCACCGTGTTTTGTGGAAAGATTCAGAGAGTTTTTTTTGGTGTATTTTCTCTCAATTTGTGAAGAATTTTAGATTAAGGCACTAGTACAGATTGACTCATTCGCATCGGTTGTAATAGGCAATATGCGTCGGTTGTAGAGGCGATGTATATGACGCAGACGCGTAAAGTCTTAACTTTACGCGTCGGTTGTAATATTACAAACGACGCCTAAAGTCTTTTTTTTTTTTCGGGGGAAGCATCACATTTCTTTCATCCATTCCGCTGCAATAGAAATTCAATAATTCAAATATTGCAATTTATCCATCTAATAACTAAAAATCAACAATACAAAATTAAATCAATAACTAGTTGAAACAACCATACATATATACAAACACATCTATAATATAAATACCCATATATATTTATATATAGACACAAAGAGAAAGTATATAAACATATATACATTTATATACATTATATATAATACATATATTTACATATTATTTACATACATTATATATATACATATATAGAAAAAAAAATACATGTATATAAAGAGGGAGGTGGGTCTCTTACGAGATGGTGGAGGCGCGCGGCGGTGGCGGAGGTGCGAGTCCGATGGTTCGGGGAGAGAAAGAGATAAAGAGTGAGGGGAGGAATGTGGTGATGAACGTTGCCAGGAAATGGAGGAATGGTGGTGGTGGCGGCGGCGGCATAGTGCGGTGGTTCGGGTGAGAGAAAAATAAAGAGAGAGGCGGGAAGAGATCGAGTAGTGAAAAAAATAGAGATGATCTGGGCGTTTTGCTGAAAAGTAAATAAAGGAATACGCGTCGGTTCTTGAAGAACCGACGCATAAAACCGGAGAATACGCTTCGGTTGTAATATTACAACCGACGCGTAAAGTTTAAACTTAAGAACGGACGCGTATTCTCCGGTTTTACGCATCGATTCTTGAGGAACCAACGTGTATTCTTTAGGTTTAAACTTTACGCATCAGTTGTAATATTACAACCGACGCCCATTCTTCGATTATATTTAAAAAAATGCCACCGTCCTTTTATAGGCGTTCATTTTACTAAAAATCGACGTATATTCCTCATTTTTTTTTTTAGTGATTTCTGTACTAGTGAGGGTCTGGACTAGATTTCTTGGTGAGATCTAAATATAGTTCCCCTTATCTCTTATCTTAGTGGTTCTTCGTGATTTTCTCTTTTCTTAGTGGTTAAAAGAGTGGTTTTACAATTGGTGTAAAACATAGGAGATGTAGTTAATTCTTAGTGAAATCCTATTGTTGTTTGGTAGGGTGTAGGATTCGCCTTTAGGAATTTTTTTAGTGTTCTTGGTGATCTTGATTGTAATGCGATGAACTTCTTGATGTGCTTAGAGGAATTTGAGCATAAATCCAACTTCGATGGATTGCTCAACGGGATATGTAGATGATTCTTGAATTATTGAACCTACGGGGCCTTTGGCTGAAAAAATCTTTATATTCTTGCATTTATATTTTGATTATTTTTGTTCTATCGTTCAAATTGATCCAATAGTTACATAAAAAATCGAGGCACGTGGTTTCCCCTTAAGCCATGACCATATATATTCAATAGAAATATCCTAGAACGTGACCACCTATATTCTGTCCAATTGCCTCTACAAGGTCCGAGAATCCATTTGGTATTGTAATTGCAGTAGCGGACACAGACATTTTGTAATAGTGGAGCACAAAGATGGACTTGTGTTTTTCGTGGCAGAGAGCGTCTCCGAATTTTTTTTTAGGAAGAGCCTTTAAAAAATGTAGATTTTTATTTAAAATATCTATCTCTAACTATACAAGCAATCAAATAAACAATTGTAGACAAATATTCAACAAATACCAATAGCCACTTATTGTAAATTCAGCACTTGAAATCATAAATTATCATTTAAAATTCACTCATCCTGCTTCGGTTTGTGTGCGTAACATGCATTGTATTTGATTTAATTAAAAAAAATTGGGCCAAAATTTTTTTTGGTCGCGTGACCCAGTAAGACCCAATGTGGGTCCGCCCCTGACCACGTACTCCCACTGCATGAGAGAAAGAAAAGAGACAAAGTTAACATATTGGTATGAGAAAAAATATCCATCAATAAAAAAGACAATATTGTGCACAACATGAGTAGTTGAGTAAGAGAATGGATTCAACATTTCAAATATGTATGCATGAATGCTAATAAACGTGTTTCGGTCAGCAAAACAAAAAAACTCATGAATCAAATTTAGGACATAATCTCACCTTCTTGCAATTCATTCTCAGATTCATACTATACATTACAGGAATCAAAATTCTACAAAGATTCACACTTCACATTTCAGGGATTTGAAGGCCATGGAACTTGGGTGTGGGTATTTGGAATGATTTTATCTTTCTAATTATTATTTATCATGAATGATGGAATCATTACAAATAGTATGCCCCTGATCCATCCACGTATTTTTTTGTTTTACGCCCTATAACTCTTCCTCAGCCAGGCCTAGGCAGAATAGAAAAGTAAGTACAAGTATTAGTATCATAATATGTTTGCTCGCGATAATTGTGAATTCTCGGGAGAATCGATGACTGCATCAAAGATGCAGTGCTAGTACATCTGAGAATTCTTAATTGGCTAGTTGTAAATATCTCTCCATATATAATGAAAAATACTCAAAAAAGTAAAACATAAATTGCGACTTACATATTTCCTTTAAGAACTAATTGTTCATTCTCTAATTTTCTTAGTCTATTTAGGCGAAGTAAGAAACGGACATATGACTTATTCTGTACTTTACAATTTTGATTTGATGACTGAAGTTGAGCTTACGATTTTCTGATTTTTAAAAGGTGAAATGTTTACAATCTCCAAATCATAAAATGAAATAAAGAGGCTAATAAATATTTAAAAAATTAATTTATCGACTCCCCGTATAGTATTATAAGAATTTGTACTAACTATCTTAATGCAATAATGGATATTTAAATATATTAAATAAATATTTCATTTCATTACATGTAAAAAAAGCAAATACACGAACAAAATTTACCAAATATTTTAAAAAATAAAAAATTGCTCAAACTTAAATTAAATGTTGCAATTGGTTAACTTACACGTGACAAACTTATACGCAGTCCTATATTTAAATGAATGTAACAAATAAATAATATGAAATACAAATTTTAATTAAATTTTATTGAATGAATATTACAAATACATACATTCGTATAGAATTGATTCTTCAAAAATAAATTTCCATGTTCATTCTCAACCACACATTCTTTAAAACTCATTTTCCACAATTGCGCATACTATTTTTGTGCATACTAAATAAACGTGTTGATCGTATTCTATTTTTAAATAGAATGATTTTGCTAACACCTTCTATTTTACAAATTGAACAAATGAGTTTATTGGAACCTAAAGTTGTAGATAATTAAATGATGCAATTGAATTTATTTAGAAAGATCGAATATCCATTATTTCTTTCAATTTGATAAGAAAAAGATTCAAAATTAATAATTTAGGTCAAATTGAATTTAGGTAAGAAATTATAGGTTTAATTTTAGGACTTAAATGAGATAAATTAAAAAGATTGAATGTTGAAAAAAGTAAAAAGTATAAGTAAACTTTTACATTTAGTATTTAAAACGATTTTACGAATGATATATTTAGAGTTTGCTCTAATTTCTTAGTTTGTATTAAACTTTTCGTTAAGATCTTGGATTTGACACCCATATTGTATATTTTTAGACTTCAAAATAATGCAATAATTATCAAAAGAAAATAAATAATCTATAATTTAATATTTTATAGCTATTTTTTTTTCACAAATCCATAAATCATTTATCACATGCATTAATTAAATTTTCCTAATTCATGTATTAAAATAAATTGTTAAAAATAAGAAATTTCTTCAAATGGCTAGTGAAAATGAGCGGAAAATTATGTGCGTAAAAAAGGTGATGGTTATCCTATTATTATATATGTATAATGATATAGATGAAGTATTTTAGGATTTCTTCATATTATTGGAGTAGCTGTCCAAAACTTGTACTCGTCTTTGATATATTAAATTTACTCCTCAACCATCCGTAGTTTTTTCCATCGAGGGTTTCCACATGAATCTTGGGGTTCTTATTCTTACTATATTGCCCATATTCATTTCTCGGTAACATCTAACTTATGCTATCATGTTAATAGCATGAAAAAAATGCATACCTATTGATTTATTTTGAGACTTTTGACATTCTATAGGAAGAGTCATACCTAAAACGTCACTACAAAAGATCGGAGAAATAAGGCCGATATATGTTGCCCTATAGACCAATATGTCATCCCTTTTGATCTATAGGGACAACACCGTTGCCCCTAACTGTTGTTTCTACAGGTGCTACGACTATAAATGTGATAAATGTTGTTCTTATAGCTTCGAACCCATAGCTAACCCCCCATAGATTAACTATTTTTCAAAAAAAAATAAATTACAGCAATAAAAAAATTATGTTAATTTTTTTACTGATTGAAGGGACTTTTTATAGTGAATGAGCACTCGTTCCAATACTTAAGAACTATCAAATATTTATCAACCAAATTCACAATGAGAAACAAATCTAATTGACATAAACTTATTGATCAAACTAATGGAAGAAAACATTATTTGATAAATTTACAAAAAATAAAGGGTGATGATAATCTAAGGGACGGTCTCAAGAACAAAAGAAAGGAAGGCAAATAATTTACCCAAATATTCAATTTCTCCAAGCTTTGATCTCATCTCGAGGGAAGAATCCTTGTCTTTGTCGAGTAGGACTCGAAGACCATTGGGGAAATCCTTTAACCCCAATAGATTATTACCAACACAAGCCATAACTTGTTTTGCATCGTTTTCAAGCTGAATGATTCCCCTTCTGTAATAAACAAGAAAGAACAACAAAAATCATAATCTATTAATTCCAGATATCAAGGTAATTGACTAAACACAAACCAAAATAACTACAGCAGGATGCCTTTTAAATAACAGTGAAGTTCTTGGCGTAAACAATTACCAACATTTGTCACATCATAAAAATTAGGAAGTATTTGAGGTTTCTATAGGCATTTCCAATTAATAGTCACCATTCAAAAAGTCGATTTCCTTATCCCACACAATTACTACTCAAAACATATGAAATAATAATCGGAGTTGTCTTCTAACTCCTTTAAACTCATTGTAACAACTTCAAACATTTGAGCCTTTTTGTTTTGTGAAGACCTTTCTCAACGAAAACTCGTCATCTTAAAACTAACTCAACATCCAATCAATGACTCATAAAAAATGTGAAATTTACCATCAGAATCATCCATTCTACTCCTTTTAAATTGTTGTTATATATATATATATATATATATATATATATATATATATATATATATATATATTAATTGAAATAAATAAATAAATTAAGTAAAGTGCCCAAGTGGTGGAAAATGTGGAATTTACATTGGAAGACGGTGGTTCGATTCACATTCCACGCGCATATTTAAATAGTCTTTGATATAGCCTTGGGGCATTGGGCTTCTTTGATTAAAATAAATATTTTTATTATTTATTTTTAATCATTTCTGAATTAATTTTATTTCTGACTGTTGAGGCAGTTTCTTATGAAATAATGAAATTCATAAAGTTTCAGTTTTTCTTCATTTATCCCTGTGGAAGTTATGCATATTTTTTCTCTATAAATTCAAGTTATATTTTCAGAATAAAACACAGAAACGATTTATATAAAAAACAAATATTCTTTTCTTGTTCATCTATTTTTCAATACGCTATTCTGGAGTAACCTTGAAAGTTCTGAAATCACTTGTGATTGCTGTACATAGTGATTCTATCGTTGTATCCTGGGAGTGATTGTCCAAAGAGGTCGCAGAAAATTACGGCCGGCAATTTCACTTTAGGACATCGTGCTGTCACGAGTCTCGATCGATAAGTTTTTCTTTTCTGAAATACTATTGTTCTAAATAACAGTTCTTGCAACTAGTTTTGTCTAACAATCTAAAGTGAAATTCTTGCTATAATTAAGTTGCAATGGCTGCAGTAGATGTTCCTCTGCCTAAATATTCTGAAAAACCTGATTTATTTGATGGGAAAAATTTTAAGAGATGGCAAATGAAATTACGATTTTATTTGACAACTCTTAAAGTGGTTGATGCTATTAAATCTGAAAAACCTGTTGCTGCGATTCAAGATAATCCTACCAATGAGGAAACTGAAGTCCTAACTGCTTGGGAACATAAAGATTATATGTGCAGAAATTATATCTTGAATTGTTTGTCATTAGATTTGTATGATGTTTATTGGTCGTGTAACTCTGCTAAAGAATTATGGGATTCATTAGACAAAAAGTATGCTACTGAAGATGCTGGAACTAAGAAATTTGTTGTAGGAAAATTTCTTGAGTTTAAAATGGATGATATTAAAACTGTTGTTAGTCAAATTGAAGAATTACAGATTATCATTCATGAGATTCTTGCTGAGGGATATAAAATTTGTGAGGGTTTTCAAGTATCTGCTATTATTGAAAAATTACCACCTACTTGGAAAGAGTATAAAAATAGTTTGAAGCATAAGAGAAAAGAAATGAAATTAGAGGATCTGATTGTCCGGATTAGGATTGAGAAAGACAATAGGATGGCAGAACGTAAAGAGAAACCAGATATGGGTGTCAAAGCTAATCTTATTGAGAGAAATTCTAGTGGTAAGAATTTTGTTGGAAATTCTTCGAAGACTCAGAACTTTAAAGACAAAAACAAGGGAAAGAAACTCATTGGGAAAAACAATCGGTCTAAACCCCAATTTAAAAATAAAACTGTTGGTGATTGTTTTGTTTGTGGAAAAACAGGTCACTATGCAAAAGATTGCAGAAATAGGAAAGGAAAAGCTGTGAAGAATCAGGCGCATGTAGTAGAGGATGGAAACTTCTCTGCTATGGTGACAGAAGTTAATCTAATAAGCAACATGACAGACTGGTGGGTAGATTCTGGAGCTACCAAGCATATTTGCTGCACGAGAGGTGCATTTTCTTCATTCACTCCTATTAGTGATGGAGAATGTCTGTTCATGGGAAATGCTTCCTCCTCCAAAGTCGAGGGAAAAGGAACTGTGACGCTTAGATTTACTTCTGGAAACATACTTAGTTTGAAGGATGTTCTTTACGTGCCTGATATTAGGAAAAATCTGGTGTCTGGTTTTATCCTAGTTAAAAAGGGGTTTAAGATTGTATTCGAAAGTGATAAAGTTGTACTATCTAAAGGTGGTTCTTTCGTTGGGAAAGGGTATGCTGATGAGAGTCTGTTTAAACTCAATGTTTCTGTGATTAATAATAAAGCATCTACTTCTTCTGTTTACTTGGTGGATTCTTATGATATATGGCATGCTAGACTTGGACATGTTAATATGACTTCTATTAAAAAATTGATGAGTCTAGGAAATATTCCTAAGACTGAAAAATATCCAACCGCTAAATGTGAAACATGTGTTGAATCTAAATTTTCTAGAAAACCATTTCCTAAAGTTGATAGAACTACTTCATTATTAAGTTTAATACATTCTGATCTTTGTGATTTAAAAGGATATGTTACTCGTGGTGGAAATAAGTATTTTATTACTTTTATTGATGATTATTCCCGATATTGTTATGTTTATCTTCTTAAGAGCAAAGATGAAAGTTTTACTAAATTTATTTCCTATAAAACTGAAGTTGAAAACCAGCTTGATAAAACTATCAAAGTCTTAAGATCTGATAGGGGAGGAGAATATACTGGGGATTTTGAAAAATTTTGTGTTAATAGTGGCATCATTCATGAAGTTACACCCCCTTACTCTCCCCAGTCTAACGGGATAGCTGAACGAAAAAATAGAACTCTTAAAGATATGGTCATTTCAATGCTAAATTCTTCTGGAATGCCTTTTCACGTGTGGGGGGAAGCTCTTCTTACTGCTTCTTATATTCTTAATAGAATTCCTAGTAAGAAAAATGATAAGTCTCCTTATGAAATGTGGAAGGGTAGAGGACCTTCTTATAAATATCTTAAAGTGTGGGGGTGTTTTGCTAAAGCTTCTATTCCAGCACCTAAGAGAACTAAGCTTGGTCCTAAAACTGTAGATTGTGTATTTATTGGCTATGCTCTTCATAGTAAAGCCTACAAATTTTTAGTCATTGACTCAAAAAATAGTCTTATTGATAAAAACACAATTCTTGAAACCAGAGATGCTGAATTTTTTGAAAATCGATTTCCTTTTAAAGAAAAATCTGAAGGACCTAGTAGTTCTATTAGTGTGGCTCCTAGAGTAAGAGAGGAGCCCTATGAATTAGAAGAAGCTGAAATTCGAAGAAGCAAAAGACCAAGGACTGCAACATCTTTTGGTCCTGAATTTTTGACCTACTTAGTAGAGAATGATCCTAGTACTTTTGGTGAAGCCATAGCTTCGCCAGATCCCATCTTTTGGAAGGAAGCCATAAATAGTGAATACGATTCTATTGTTTCTAATAACACTTGGGAACTGGTAGATTTACCTGAAGGATGTAAGCCAATCGGATGCAAATGGTTGTTTAAGAAGAAACTTTAGGCCAATGGTTCAGTTGATAAGTTCAAAGCAAGACTTGTAGCTAAAGGATATAGACAAAAAGAAGGAGTCGACTTCTTTGATACTTATTCACCTGTGACTAGGATTACCTCTATTAGGATATTAATTGCTATTGCTTCTTTATATGATCTTATTATTCATCAAATGGATGTCAAAACTGCGTTTTTAAATGGAGACTTAGAAGAGGAGATTTACATGGACCAACCTGAGGGATTTGTTGTAGAAGGCCTAGAAGATAAAGTATGTAGACTTAAAAAATCTCTTTATGGCCTTAAACAAGCTCCTAAGCAATGGCATGAAAAATTTGATAATGTTTTGACATCTAGTGGTTATGTTATAAATGACGCTGATAAATGTATATATAGCAAATTTGAAAATAATTGTGGTGTGATTATTTGCTTATATGTTGATGATATGTTGATTATGGGAACTAGTTTAGATGTGATTAATAAGACTAAACAGTTTCTGAAAAAGCACTTCGAGATGAAAGATATGGGTCTAGCTGATGTTATTTTAGGAATTAAAATATTAAGAAATTCTGAAGGAATCACTCTAACCCAATATCATTATGTGGAGAAAGTGCTTAAGAAATTTAGTCAATATAATTGTGTTCCTGCTAAAACACCTTATGATGCAAGTATACATTTAAGAAAACACTAAGGTCCTAGTGTTTCTGCGTTAGATTATGCTAGAGTGATTGGTAGTCTCATGTATCTCATGAACTGCACAAGACCTGATATTGCATATGCGGTGAGTAGACTAAGCAGGTATACTAGTAATCCTAATGGTGAACATTGGGAGGCTCTTATTCGTGTACTGAGGTATTTGAGATACACTCTAGATTGGGGAATACATTATACCAAATTCCCTGCTGTACTAGAGGGATATTGTGATGCTAATTGGATTTCGGATACGAATGAAACCAAATCTACGAGTGGATATGTTTTCACTTTGGCTGGCGGTACCGTATCATGGAAATCTACAAAGCAAACCTGCATTGCGAGATCTACTATGGAGTCTGAATTCAAAGCTTTAGATAAAGCAGGTGAGGAGGCTGAATGGTTAAGGAATTTCCTTATGGATGTTCCTTTGTGGTCAAAACCACTTCCAGCTATTTCTGTTCATTATGACAGTCAAGCAGCTATTTCGAGAGCTCAAAATTCATCCTACAATGGAAAGTCTAGACATATCCGTAGGAGGCACAATACTGTGCGTCAGCTGCTTAGGGATGGGGTTATAGCTATTGACTATGTAAAGTCAAGTGATAATATTGCTGACCCGTTAACCAAATGATTAGCTAGAGAGCTAATTCAGAAAACATCGAGGGGGATGGGGCTAAAGCCTATTAGAAAATAGATCATCTATAACGGAAACCCAACCTTGCGAATGGAGATCCCATGGACAAGGTTCAATGGGACAACAAAGTTATTGGAGTGATCTGTGTGGGTACTACATTGGATTTATTCTAAACCCTCCCTATGATGTTGTAGTACCAACTGTATTGGTTAGAGGATGAGCTAATGCTCTTAATGCTTACTATAGTTGTTATCAGTGGGGTGTTTAGATACAATACACTCTTGATAGAAGCACCTATTTGAGTGTGGAAGTGGGCCGCTTCCTATGAGAATTAAGGCTGATTTTCTAGAGCACTCAAAGAAACTGGGAAAGTTCATGGCCGAAATGAACACAACCGCGAGAACTCAATGATTGTCTTAGAAATTATGTGTGTCTTCTATTGTCCAAGTTTGCAATCATAATTGATGAGTTCAAGATATAATTCACTCTACAATTAGCAAACTTGATAGAATATACAAAGCCAAGGTTCAAGTCGAAAGACACCTAAGCCTGCATGATTTCTTTTACATGGGAGGTCGGTGGTTCGATTCACATTCCACGAGCATATTTAAATAGTCTTTGATAGGGCATTGGGCTTCTTTGATTAAAATAAATATTTTTATTATTTATTTTTAATCATTTCTGAATTAATTTCTTTGATTAAAATAAATATTTTTATTATTTATTTTTAATCATTTCTGAATTAATTTCTTTGATTAAAATAAATATTTTTATTATTTATTTTTAATCATTTCTGAATTAATTTTATTTCTGACTGTTGAGGCAGTTTCTTATGAAATAATGAAATTCATAAAGTTTCAGTTTTTCTTCATTTATCCCTGTGGAAGTTATGCATATTTTTTCTCTATAAATTCAAGTTATATTTTCAGAATAAAACACAGAAACGATTTATATAAAAAACAAATCTTCTTTTCTTGTTCATCTATTTTTCAATACGCTATTCTAGAGTAACCTTGAGAGTTCTGAAATTACTTGTGATTGCTGCAAATAGTAATTCGATCGTTGTATCCTAGGAGTGATTGTCTAAAGAGGTCGCAGCAAATTACGGCGGGCAATTTCACTTTAGGACATCGTGCTGTCACGAGTCTCGATCGATAAGTTTTTCTTTTCTGAAATACTATTGTTCTAAATAACAATGCATGCAACTAGTTTTGTCTAACAATTGTAACATCAGATGAATACAACAAATTTTGTGCAGAACCATGCCTAGTAATAAACATCATTTAAAATAAATGTAGTCCATGAAATTTAGAAGAGATGCATTTGATTTACTGATAATATCATTACAAATCCATTGTATAAAATGTACCTTAAACATGCATCCTAGTAAGTGAAATAAGGCCATATACTAATATTACCACGTACAATTCTGAGATGCACAAGTATTGACCTAAAATGTAGTGTTGCAGCTAATACCCTATATCAATAAATGTATTCATATGTAGTTTATGGTGGAAAGATTTCCAGTACTCCTGGAGTACAGTAGTTCAGTGCTCCAGACCAATCACACAGGATACGTACACATAGGGGGTCACAATTAACCAAATAATGTGGCCCCCTATGCGTAGGTGTCCTACATCCATTGGTGTGGAGTACCGAACTACTGTACTTCAGGAGTACTGGAAAATTTTCCGTATTTTATGGAATCGAGAAGGCAAGAATTCATTATTGGCAATTACTCCTATAAAAGTGGTTGTGAAAAAATGACTTCAAACTTGTCATTTTTAATTATTTTGAACTGTATATAATAATTCTCCCTAGAGAAATGATTACTATTTTTTTATGCTTTAAGAGCTTCTAAATCAATGGAACAGTGACTGAAATTATAACCAGTGATATAATCAATGAAGTATACTACTATGCAAACCAAAAATCTCAAATTTCGCCACCAATAAAGTGTTGGAAAATATATATTGTGCAAGGGGATTTTCACTAGTAAATGTGAAATTGAATCCCACATTGAGAATTGGGATTGGGAGAAAAGCCTTATATAGATTTACAATCTCACATTGTTTAGAAATGAAAAGGTAGAAATATATGGGGACTATAAATAGTGTCATCCTTATATTGGAAAAAAATAAAAAATAAAAAATAAATGTGGCAATGTGGGAAAGCTTAATTAGCTATCCCACATAGGATAAAGATAAGGTTGTGAACCAATTTAAATAGGGTTAATAATTTGTAAGGTATAACCATTTGTTGTATATAGACTCCTACATGCTCTATACTCCCGTAGGGGGGTGCAAATCATGGACTGACTTGGCTTTCAAGCATTGAACATGTGTGCAGGTGTGACCTGCCTACACAAAAAATAAAACCAATAACTCTCATATAATTTATAATTTATAATACGTCATTCAATTAATCTGAGAAAAAAAGAGAAAATGTCAACTTCTTGAATTAATTTTTTACATATATATAATAATTTTTTTCTTTAAAAAAATGCTTCTAAAAAGCCTTAAAGGGAGGTTTTTTTAATTATTTTACCCTTAAACATATTAATAATATCATATTAACCGTTAATTTTAATTAATATACAATTTTAACATTTTATTTTATTTTATTTTCGTATTGTCGATAAAAAATATTTTTCTTATATTTACAATCTAAACTCTTTACTTTCCCACTAAAAGTCTTTTAAATAAAATTAATAACGCTTAGATGATTTAAAATTCATAAACATCCTTCAACTAGTATGAGAAAAAGGGGGAAAAATGTGTATTTCTTAAATTAAATTTTTTACTTGTATTAAAAAAAAGAATAATTAGAAAATCACTTTCACCTTCTACATTAAACATTTTATGTTCTATTAGCCATATTTCAATTTTAAGTTTCTTAGATCAAATATTAATTTGACTCTGATTATATTCTGATCACACCCATAAAAATAGAGTGCATGAAGATTTACTTCTTTCTTCAGAAAGCCAATTTTTGAAGTATAATGCGTGTAAATTTGTTTTTCTAAAATATTAATTTTATGAAAAATTTTGTTTTCCAATCATTTTTAAATTCTTATCGTATTGACTTTTTAAGTTGAAATTTCGAAGTGCAAATTTATTGAGAAGATCATTTGTTTATGTTTTAAGTTGGTTTATATATATATATATTTTTATCTTTTATTCGAATTTTAAAGTGAAATTTTAGTTTTTATAGTTTATAAATATGTCATGAGGTATACGCAATCATAAATTAATATTATGTAAATATGTATTGTATTTTATTCACATCAACTCCTTTTACTATGTTTTTGAATCAATTTTATTATCATGTGCTTACTATGCCAAACAATGAAAAGAAATTCTTATTGTATTTTGTTCATCTCGATTCCTTTTAATATGTTTCTGAACCCATTTTATTATCATGTGCTTATTATGCAAACAATGAAAAGAAATCACAAGGGCATATTATTATTGTTTTTGTTCCATCAAATCGATGAACACGTGTTATTAGGTTCTAACAAATTTTGAGATGATGGTTATTGATGGTTTTATCAATTTAAATAAATGTGCGTACTATTTAGGATTCACAGCACTGTGAATCAATTTGTTGAGTCCAAAATTTGAAAGTACCGATTTCAGAACAATTTTTCTAATCAAACATCACTCTAATTAAATATAATATCTTCTGTGTCTTGAATAATCATACAGTAGGGAACCTAGATTAAATATATTTCAGTTTTTCTCAAACATTTGTTATCAAATGTTGTTTTGAGTTCTAACTTCACCTGCATGATTAGCGTTCTTTTTAAGTCAAATTACAACTGATTTTTTTCATCTTGGTTATATAATCTAGATAAATTCTCAAATGATGTTTATCATTCTTTTTCCACTGCAACAATGGATTAATTATGAACTATATGCACATAGAAGAAGAAATCCTCCAAACTCTAATTTCTTCGAATAATGTAGCCTAAGAATACATTTCAAGATACTATAATTATATTAACATCATAATTTTCTTATAAACATGCCACATTTTAATTGTATTATTGATCCCTAATCTTTATATATTGTCATATTTATGTTCTTAATTTTTTTCGCCACATTCTTATCTTTAAATTTTCAGCAATTAACAAATCTTATACTCATCGAAGATTTTCATCAATAAAAAATTTGTTAACTTGTTTTAAAATGATGGACAAGTATTTATCATAATTTTGAGTTTTTTAATTACTTATTAGATATACGAGGGATAAATAAATCTTTTTATTTCTTCTTAACGAATTTTTTTTGTAGAGCCAAATATGAGAGATAAGATGTAGTAATTAATGAAAGAAGAAAAATAAAAATACAATGAAAAAAAAAGTTGGGGACATAGTTTTAATATTGACTAAAGATTATGAACATTTCATACAATTTAAGTGTAGTGTATATATAAGAAATTGTGGTGTGAATATATTTAGCCTTCAGTGCATATACAAAATTTAAAGAGGAGAAACATTTCTGGGCTGTTTTGTCCTCAAAATTCTCGAAAAATGCCTAACCAACCCTTAACCATTAAATTAATCACGAAAATCATTTAGCCCTTATTTGAGACCCATTATTTGGGAAAATTTATGGTTTGGAATAGTATTTTTGGGAGGATGTGTGGTTAAAAAATGTTCGAAAAGTAAAAAATGGTATGCTTGACTAAAATAAATGGTTGATATTGAGTATTAAATAAATTTGATTTATAGAAGATAGGGACCAAACAAGGGCTTAGGATTATGCCCGATTGTTTTCTCCAATTCATTCTATACCGACGGCCGACCGTTATCTCCAAATTTTATAATGGCTGTGATTTTCGACAAAGGTATTAGTGCATCTCAAGACAGTCAATGCATTAGTTCTGATCAGCCGGGACCCAAAACTCTCTAAATCCAGTCTGAAAACTATTAATATAGCCTCTGATCTTTGGTTGCTGAGAGAATTGACTCCTCCACATGTGGGTCGTGCAGTGAATCATCTAGGAATTCAATCAATAGATTATCCTTGAGAAAGAGAATTAAATTTTGGTATCATACTAGGAAGAGAAATAAAGTTTTGGGTGGAGAACGATTGAGCTAACAGGTAAATGATTCTCAATTTTACGTCATCATCATTTTTTTTTTTTAATTATTTGGGACTTTGGAGAATTGGATGTGTATACTATTATTTAATTGTTTTATTGTTGATGTTTTCTATCAAAAGTGAGAACTTGATATTTCCCTTACATTCAATCAGTGTGTAAATAGAATTTGATTGAAATGAAAACGTCTAGATGGGTTTCTGGTAAAACAAGAATAAGGTAAATAGAAATAGGTGTATCTGTGAATTGGTTAATATAGCATCTATGAGAGATTTGTGAGAGGATCACTCAAGATGACTTTGGACACCTCCAAAGAAGAATATACCAGATGCACTAGGTTTTAAAAGTGATGGTACTAATGCTTTTCAATATCTTCGATGTTCCTTGTACTCTTTTGGTAACTTTAAAGTCGATTGTTTGAGGGTGAAGCAAGTTCAAAGATTAGATAGCAATACTTGATTATTGAAAGTCGAGTCTTAGTTTAAAATTTGGAGTTCTTTGCTTCACTTTTGTAGAATAAGACAATATCTTTTTTCGTTTTTTTTTTTTTATGGGATTGGACTTGCAATATGTACCTCACATTGTGCAGGATGTCTACCATAAAAGATGTAAACAGAATTTTGGTAATGGATAGTGGAAAAGTCGTTGAGGTAATGCATTCATTTGTTGCTTTCAGAACTAACTACATTAGATACGAGTGAAGTAACATTACACTCACTCCCACCCTACAATTTTGAATTTGGAGTAAATTTGAATTGAGAATTATTCAACTATAAAACTTTTAGCTGTAGATTTTGTATTTTCGATTTATTAATAACTAATCTGGTATTTTCTTTTGTTTCCACAGATGAGATTGGTGCTAATAATTTTGATTATTTGTAGTTTACACCAATTCACTCGTTGATTAAAGTTGATGATTTTGTTAAGTGTGTTGCTATGCTTTGTCCCGAATGGCATATTCTTTTGTTCTTACATTCATCCCTGAATTCTAAAGCTGAAATAGGACTGACGGGGAATTTATTACGTTCTATTTCTTTCAGGAAATTAGGTGAACTTGGATACAATCGAAGTGCCAAGAAATGTAAAAAGAAATTCAAGAACATCTATTAGTACCACAAGAGAACAAAAGAAGGCAGATCCAATCGACATAATGGAGAAAAAAACTATAGTTTTGAGACATTAGAGGTGTTTGTTAATCAACTCTCAGTTCCATCGACTCCTTTGAACCAAGTACATGACTCAGATGACGGTGGTGACACCTTTAAGGGTAAATCCTATAAGTGCTTCTCAAGATTCTAGGGTACCTTGTTAAAATCAAGATCTCCATGCTAATTTCATGTCCACCTCTGCGTCCTCAGAGGAGGAGAGATCTGAAGGAAGTGTTAAGATAAAGAGGAAGTTAGCAAAACTAAAGTGATCCGGGATAGGAGCTCAAAGGAGAAATCATGACACGGGTGATGCAACAACAATCTACATGAGAAATTGAGCAAGTCCAGATCAAGTTGTTTCAAAATGGGTGAAAAATCAGCCGGAGTTGAACAACGCGATTTCGCGGCACAATCAGGGCGTGATCGCGTGCATGCATCAAGAAACAACCCGAGAGTTTCAAGCATTACCACGCGATCGCGCGAGTTAAAACCAAGCTATCGCGCAGTTGAAATTGGGATAGAATTTCGCATATTTTATTTCCTTTTTCAGTTTTAGTTATTTTAGTTTAATTAGAACTCTATTTTGATCCCATTAGTGGCTAGCCTAGTTGTTAGGTTATTTTTCATTATTTATATGTTTTTCATTCATTGTAACAAACAGTTTTTGGTATTATTAAACAGCTTATTGAGGATTCAATAAACTTATAAGTGGATTCCTATATTTCATCTGAACTTATCAAGATTATTTCTTGTGGCGTTCATTCGAATTTATCAAATATTCGTGAGAGTATTTGTGGCATTCAAATTAGGAACTTATCAAGGAAGTTGGACAGATCCTTGTGGCGTTTAGAAAATCTTGATTCTTCAATCCGCATCGCCGATTTCGTGTCGTGATTTTCGGAGATAAGATTCCTCCGTCGATCCACAACCTGGGTTCGGAACTTTTCAGCGTTTAATTTCATGCATCTCGAATCGTATCATTTGGTATCAGAGTTGGACTCTGAATTCAGGTTTAATTCTTATGTTTATCAACAAGTCTACTATAAGAATTATGAGTCATTTTTTCTTGAGATTTCTTTTTCTTCATGTTTCTCATGTTTGTGAGTCTTTAATCCATAAAAAAATCCCAAAAAAAAAAAAAATTCAACAGTGTTTATTTTGGTTAATTGTTATCTGAATTCCGTTTCGTTTGTTTTTTCTTGTTCGTAGTCGGATTTTTGGATTTATAAAGAGAAAAATATTATTATCTTTTTTATTTTATTTATTCCGAGAATTCATCAATAATTCAAAAAAAAAAGGTCATTCCAAAATTTAATAACCACTTTCTTGAATTTCTTAATATTTTGTTTATTGTTCTTTTCCATTTTATTCCACATAAATTCCAAAATGTCCAAATTTCAAGAAAAATCTTCATCTAGAATGGATAACGATAAAGACCGTGTGTGGAGGTATTTGAATGAAGTTAAGATGAGGTTGGATAAACTGGATGAAAACAGGGCCAAATTGAAAAAGGAGAGGTCTCAAACAAACTGTAATGATGAGAGGCATTATAGGCGTGATCATAAACCCAGAGATGGAATTGGGGTTATAAGGGGAGAAGATATTGATCCAAGGCGATTTTAAAGATTCAGAAAGAAATTTATGAGGAAAGAATGAGGTGTGAACGGGAGTTAGAAAGGAAAAGGTTGGCTAAGTTACAAAAGGAAAAGGAGAGAAGAGAGGTTGTAATTAAATCGTTAAGGGAGAGTGAAATACATGTTTTAGTAGAGCCTCAGGTTGAGAAAGAGGAGGGTGAGTTAGAATTGAAGTTAGAAGTAGTTGAAGAAACCCCGAATTTTGAGGTGGAAGATGAAAATTGGGTAGTAAAGAGTTGGGTGAATTAGAACATGAATTGATAATTGAGGTGGCTGAGAATGAAGATGTGCAAGAGTTGGCAGAATATAAAAATTTAGGAGAATTTGTTGAGCATAAAATTGTGGAATTAGAGGAGGTGATTGATTATGAGAAGGAAGAAAATGAGGTGATTGAACAAGAGGTTGCAAAGGAGGAAAGAAGTGAAGGGAAGAGCCACGTGGAATTGGTGGTGATTTATCTTGAATACAAGGATTCATACCTTGTATTTTGTGAAACTAACATTCCCCACCCTATTTTATTTAAAAATCTTTTGCAGGTTGGTTACACTAGGGAGTTTGAGCCACACCACCTATGGCCAAGGAGGCTCATGATTTGATCCATTTAGGTAACCCAAGTTATAGAATAGGCTGTTCCTATGGCATGGACACGAGAATTTTCCATTTGATCCAGGTGGAAAAATTCTACATCAAGCCCCCCAAGAGCAAGATGCATTTGAAAAGCAGGCCAGAAGTTAATTCGAGGCCGAATCCTTTTCAAGAGAGGGGGGATGATGTGATCCGGGATAGGAGCTCAAAGGAGAAATCAAGACACGGGCAATGCAACAACAATCTACATGGAAAATTAAGCAAGTTTTGTGTTGGGCCCGAGTTGATAATCAAATCAGATCAAGTTGTTTCAAAAGAGGTGAAAAACCCGCCAGAGTTGAACTATGCGATTGCACGGCACAACCGGGGTACGATCGCGCGCATGCATCAAAAAACAACATAAGAGTTTCAGGCATAACCACACAATCGCGCAAGTTAAAACCAAGCGATCGCGCAATTGAAATCGGGACAGAATTTCGCATATTTTATTTCCTTTTTCAGTTTTAGTTATTTTAGTTTAATTAGAACTCTATTTTGAGCCCATTAGCGGCTACACTAGTTGTTAGGTCGTTTTTCATTATTTATATGCTTTCATTCATTCTAACAAACAGGTTTTGGTATTATTAAACAATTTATTGAGGATTCAATAAAATATACGTGGATTCCTATATTCCATTTTGAATTTATCCAGAATTATTTCTTGTGGCGTTCATTCGAACTTATCTTGGTTCTTCAATCTGCATCGTTGATTTCGCGTTGTGATTGTCGGGTTCGAAACTTTTCAGCGTTAATTCCGTGCATCTTGAATCGTATCAAAAATATATTGAGATATTAATGAAGGATGCTTTGGAGAAGCAAGAGGACTTACAGAACTAGTTCTTAGAGCCATAGATAAATATGAGAAGGATCTGATAGCAAGAGATGAAGCATGGACGGTACAGGAAATGGCTAGAACAAAGAGAGAACAAGATTTTTAGCCCAAGAACGAGCAATTGCTACCAAGGATGCATTCGTGCTTGCATTTTTACAGAGAATCTCACAGCCGTCGAAAACTCTACAAATGCTAAGATCCCATTGTCTATATTTGAAGAATATTTGGAGACACGAGGAAATGTGTTGGAGAAGCGCATTGACAAATAATAAAATGGTCTTGGGGGAGATTTCAAATCATTCTGGTAAACAAGATAATAGTGGTGTTGAGAATTCTACGCTGATGAGCTCTTCATGGTGTCCAAAAACAGAACTTGAAGCTTTGATTATGCTTAGAACTAATCATGATTTGAAATGCAATGAAAATTAGGCGAAAGGACTGTTGTGGGAGGAGATTTCTTCTGCAATGAAGAAGCACAGTTATGATAGAAGCTAAAAAAGATGTAAATAGAAATGGGAGAATATAAACAAGTATTACATTACAAGAGAGTAAAATATAGCAACAAGAGGCAGCCTCAGGATTCAAAAACTTGTCCTTGTTTCAACATGCTTAAGTCTATATATGCAAAGAAGTCTAAAACTGAACACAAGTCAAAAATACAAGCTAGAAGTTAAAAGAGGAGTTATTGCATCGGTATATATACCAATTTTTTCTTTACCTATGGTCAGATTTTTTTTGCTTGGCGAATTGAAGTAAATTTAGATGGAGGAGGAGAAAAGAAAAGCTAGAGTTTTGAAAATGAGCTATTGCATCAGTACGGATTTCAATTTTTTTCTTATCTTGATCGGATTTTTTTCTTAGTTATTGAATTGAAGTAAATTTCTCCGAAATGTGTAGTAATCAATTTTATGATTAATTTTCCCATAATGAGATGAGTCCGGTTTGATAAGCTTATGATCCTTCATACTTACTCAACTTTCCGACAGAAGCTTATCCAAGAAATCTTTGTGCAACGATGCATGTGCACGAAAGCTTCTTTTGAGGACTAGGACAAGTTAGGGGATCGCACCAGATAAGCATGTATGAATCAACCAAAGGTTAAGTTGAAAATTGGGAAGTACGATTTTGGAAAGATGATTGGTGAGGGAACATTTGCGAAAGTTAAATTTGCTATGAATTTCGAGACTGGGCAACTTATGGCTCTTAAGATCCTTGATAAGGATAAGATCCTCAAGCACAAAATAGAAGAACGGGTAAGATTTTGAGTACTTGATAGTCTTGATTAAGTGGAAATCATCCCATACCTTGATTTTCCCTATATATAAAATTATATGAATTGAATTTCTAAGAGGATTAAATTGTTTATCTGAGAATTCACATGAATGTTGTTTCGCTTGTGGACAAGAGATTTTTTTAGCATTTAAATCATAGTATCATTATTATCCATTGCATTGTGTACTTTAACACTTCACTACTAGCATGTTTTAGATCTATTCATAGTCACTCACTGTGGTAGTTGTCTTACGTGGTATACACGTGGCAAATATTTATTTGATGCACGATTCAATAGATTCGTCTATTTTTTTATTTTTATCAAAAGTGAGAAACATCAAATACAATATATAAGATGTTATTCCATTTTTATTTATAATCCTACTATAATTGTGTAACTATTGAGAACTCATAATCACAAATTCTGAAGATATATTAAAAACTAAAAAATCATTGATCGATCACGTGCAACGCATGTGTATGCCACTAGTTAATTATAAAAGATTAAATACTTATGCAAGAGAATTGAGTTATCCAATTCCAAACCAACAAGCTATTTAACCAAATTACAGGAAATAAATATTTCTCTAAGTTTTACTTAAAATTAGGATTTTACCATATCATGTTAACTGAAGAATCTAGACATTTAACAATTTTTACTGTACATCAAGGATTTTATAAATGGAATGTTTTACAATTCGGAATAGAAAAATAGTCCAAAAGAATTCCAAAGGCACATGAATAAAATATTTAAAGATTATTACCATTTTATTACAGTATTTATTGACGATGTTTTTTTTTTATTCATAAACAACACAAGATCATATTAAACAACTTAGCATTTTTATAGATTTTGTAAAAAATAATAGTATTGTATTGTCATTTACAAAAATGGAAATAGTTTGAGAGAATTTGATGCAAACCACGTAGCAATTGTAGCTACGCAACCCACAAATTATTGGAATCGACCCAAGAACGCCAAGAACCACGATTTAGAGATTGATTCAAATTAATTGAATCAAGCAACCAACACAATCAATTGATAAGTTGACCTCTTGATCACAATGAAGATAAATCTCACCCAAGATTTGAACAAACAAGAATTAAACTCGCAAGTTCGGATTTTATTCAATAAAGAATAAAGTGTGAAAGCAAATTGCCTCTCAATAATAATATCAAAGTTGTCTGTGAATAATGAAAATTACATCCCTATATATAGGGTCAAAACTAGGTTAAAGAGTTCTAATTAAATAAGGAAACAACTACCTAAAATTAAGGAAATAAAAATAACCTAAAATCACGCGTATGTAATGTTACGGCCGTGACTAAATCCTTACGGCCGTAACCTTGTTTCTGTTGCATATTTACGGCCGTGATATATTTTATTACGGACGTAAGCCAAAAAAATTCAAATTCTGATTTTGTGCAGTGACTCATTTACGGCCGTGACCCTTAAATCTTACGGCCGTGAGCCGTAATTTCTTCAAAATCAATTTTAAACAGAAGGTTGATTACGGCCGTGAGAATTATCAATTACGGCCGTAATTCTTGAATGTTGGCAATCTTCTTCGACGGCTTGGATGAGGTTGATCCACTCGTCGTTTTGGCTCGGCCCCAACATGAAACTTGCTTCTTTTGATGACACGAACATTGTTTTGGCCATTGTTTCTTGAACTAACTTGTCCATTGCTTCCTTGGCCCTCTTTGCTTGCAATCGAGTCATCGGTCCTCCTTTGATCTTCAACGGATCTTTGTGCGGGCTTGTATCCGTGGTCTGGATCACATCAGAATTAAACTCCAAAAACATATAGGTATAAAAATGCAGGAATTTGATAATTATATAAAAGATAAAACACAATTACAAAGCTTTTTAGGTCTTGTAAATCAGACTAGATAGTATATACCCAACTTAGCAAAACATTTAATTCCCTTACAAAAAAGACTAAAAGGAAAAGTTAGATAAACTGCGTGATCTAAAGATGAAGAAGAAGAAGAAGAAATACAGAAAATTAAGGATCCTTGTAAAGATTTACCAGAACTAGAATTACCTAAAAAAGAATGTGAATGAATAATAGAAACTGATGCATGTGAAAGAGCATGTGGATCAGTACTTGAATATATTTATCAAAAAGAAAATAAGAAAAGAACTGCACAATATACTAGTAGCAATTTTACTCAGGCTCAAACCAATTATCATATTAATGAAAATGAATTATGATAGAAGAAATCAATCTGACCCTAAGTCAAATGAACATCAACTACACAAATCTATTCAACCATGTAAATACTTACATAGCACAGATTGTACAAATTAATAATGAACTATCTTTTTATAAATCAAGGGTTAAATCTCTTGGAAAAATGTATAAAGGAGGATCTTAATCCTCTCTAGCGAAGAGTTTATCTGTAGAACTTCCTATTGAAAAAGAAATATCTAAATTATCAATTATTGGAAGTACATCTTCCAAAGAAAAAGCCATTGGCAAATCTATTGAACAATCTAAGGAGACTTTTTTAGAAGCTGCCAAGAAGCCAGTAGTTGTAAAAAAACAACTATTAGAACATGAGAAGATCGTGAAGAAACTACAAACATACTTGACATATGTAGAGTACCTAAACAAGAGACTAAAAGAATGAGACAGGCTTCTTAGCCATCAGAAAATTAACAAAGCAATTATTTTACTAGGAGCAGAACTAAGATTAGTTAGAGGACTGTTTGACCAATGACTTATTCAATATATCTACCATAGCAAGGATATGAAGGAGATATCACTACTACATAATCCAATCAAAGTAGCAGTTATGACTTACTTTGGAATGACCAAATTTGAAAAGATATATGTCAGGATTTACTCAGTAATCCAAAATTTATTGATGAGTTCTACCTAAAGGCAAAATATATTATAAAACTTGGAGTAACTAGCAAAGTCATCCTTACATGACCAGAAATTAAACTGTTCCACAAAGATGAGCAAATTAAAGCTATTCCAAAAAAAAGGGCTCTAGGATTTCAGAGTCAAGTACACAGAACTAAGAGATACCCTTTCACAAACAAATGTTTTGGTATACGAATCTAATGATGATACACTATTAATTTTACTACATTGCAAGAGCTAAGCAAAATAATAGTCAATTATGGTAATTAGAGGAATATGCTGAGAATATACTTATCAATAATTTGGATCTAAGTCAAAAATCCTATGAGTATTTACACCAACTAATGGAGATATAGAGATGCCACAAGTATAAAGGCAGTGGGGACCAAATCAACTATAATGAAGACGAGACTTACCTTGTCTAAAGTGAATTATTGAAGGCATAGGGGTCCAAACCCATGTGAAACTTTAGAAAAAGAAGTAGAAATTATTGTAACCTTATCTTTACTTTATCTACTTTAATTGTAATCCATACATGCAAAAGTTAAGGAATATTATCTTGTCCTCTCAACTTAGCTTTTATCAACTATAAAAGGATGAGACTCTCCTCATTGTAAGCAGATCCAAAAATCATATTAGTTTTATCAATAAAGATCTACATTATATCCATCTATTATCTTTCATTTCATTCCTAGTTCAAATTTCATTTCATCAAACCAATCTAGTAACAAATAACAAAACGCATGAGTAACTAAAACTCCATCTAGATATATATGAAGTCATTAAATAGTTAGTAATACTCTATTTATGTATGAGTCCATAAGTTTATTTTGGATTGTGCCGAACCTCTTCGAAGTGTTTGTTTAAATGTTTAACATAAAGTATTGGAGTAAGTCTTTCGAGCATCCATTATTACATAAGTCTTTCGAGTAGCAACAATCTCATATGGAGAAGTGTTTAATACTTAGATAAATAGCTAAAAATAATTTGGTCAAAGATATTTTAAAATTAGATTTACAAAGAAGAGTGATGGACTCATAGATAGAAAGAAGTGTTTTTAATTATTTATTTTGGATTATATCCCTTTTATTATTGAAATTTTCATTACATGAAATTACTCTCATATTTATTTATTCCCGTTTGCATATTGTTTAATTATATGTGTTAGATAAACTGCTTATGAATTCAGAGCCTTTGATTTATTTAATTTCATTAATTTTGGATGAATTTAAAGATCTAAGAAGAGAAAAAGAAATGAAACTCAATTATATAAGAGAAGATTTAGAAGGACATTATAGATTTTTATATTTAGCAATACAACATCAGTCATTTACAAACTTCACAGAATTTGTTAGAATTATAAAATCTAGACAAAGATTGATTAGTGAGTTAGAATAAAAAATTGCAGAATTAGAGAAAAAAAAAAATAACATTAGCATATAATAGTAGATTTTATACATTTTATGTTAACACAAAATTTAGTTTAAATCTAGATAATATACGAATAAATAACTAAAACTAAGAATAAATCACACAAGGGATAACATAGTAAATTACTAATACAAAATTTTGTGTTTTCGTCGTTAGTACAATCTATATCTATATCTATACTATATATAAAGGGAGGATAGTGGATTAATATGAATGCAAAGTGGATTAGTGTGAATGCAAAATCTGGATAGATATGAATGCATTTATTGCCTTATATATATATATATATATAATATTATTTTATGGTAAATACCAAACAATGTTTAATAATTGTGCAAAGATTATATGATATAATAATTTCTTGATTTTCAACGTTGTTCAATTGTCGTATATTTTATGAATTAAAAAACTAAAGAATTTGCATTTATCATTCAATAAAATTTTCGATAATTTGGATTTTATGTTGTTTTTAAATTTTAATAATTGTTGTAATAAAAAATTATTTTTATATCTTTTGTATTTGTGTTGATTATGTATAATCATTAAATTTTATGAATGATTAGCTATATTGCGGATAGCAATTTCAGTTCATAGCACTGGAGGAAATCTATACTATATATAAAAGTAGGATAGTTTGGCAGAATTTAATTCTTAAATTCTTTATGTTTTAGTATTATAGTAAATAATTAATATGATATTATTATTATTTGTATATTTTGGTTATAATTATTATTATTTTTATTATTATTAACATTAATATTGAATGAGTTCAATCAATATTTTTAATTATCAGTATTAAAATTATTATTTAATCATTGATTTTTTATTTAATTGTTGTTCTTAATATTATAAATCATATGTGTAGCCATCAATAATTAAATTGTGTTTTAATTATTAATAATGATTAAATCATTTTAATAAATTAAGCCTCTGTTTAACAACTATATTTTTGTTTCGAGATAAAATGTGTGGTTGAAAAATAGTTTTCAAAAAATATGTTGTTAAAAAGTGGTTTGAGAAAATATGCTGCTTATAAATAATTTATAGAAAAAGTTATTGATATTAATATAATGATTAATACTTTGTAATCATTCTTAATTATAATAATTTTTAAGGATTATAGAGTATAATTTCGTAATCTCCAACTTTACTCGGTTGTCGTATCATGATAATCACGAGATTTTCAAAATTATTATTTTGACTACTTATTTTTGCAAATAAAGTTTTATTGGTTAAATTCAAATATTTTGACTATTTCTTTTTTAATTATTATGATTGATGTTTTTGAATGAAAATTAAAAAGTACGTTAAATATAAGAGGTAAATGTAGAAGTTATAAAAAAATATGTTAATACCTTTCACATGAATCAATATTCATGCACATAATATTTCATTAAATGTGATATACCATTAAAAAACTACTAAATTTACATTTTCAATGAAATTATTAATAATTCATAAAAAATATTGAAATCAATAATAATTTATTATTTAAATATATAAATTGAATTTTACTATTCAAAGAATTTTTTAATAATTTTGAATTACTTTTGTTATTTTTTAAATTCTAATAATTATTATTGTAATAGAGAATATTTTTTTATGCATTTATATGTGTTGATTATGTATAAGTACTAAAATTTTACAAATACTTATTAAAATTTATATTGCGGATAATAACTTTCGTGCATCGCACGGGTGAAATACTAGTTATATATAAAGGGAGAATAGTGGAATAATGTGAATGCAAAATGGATTAGTGTGAATGCAAAATGGATTCTTGTAAATGCATTTATTGCCTTATATATATATATATATAATAAACAATGGTTAATATTTTTTTAATATTTTTTAATTTTAATAACTGTGTAAAGATTATATGATATAATAATTTCTTGATCTTCAATGGTTGTCCAATTGTCGTATATTAGATGAGTTAAGATTAAACACATATTTATAGTTTAATGTGATTTTTGAACGAAAATTGAGAAAAAGTTAAATATGTGAGGCAAATGCAGAAATTATAATAAATATATTTATATCTTAAACAAGCATCAATATTTGTACTCATAATATTACATCTAACATGATATGCAATTAAAAAACTACAGAATTTGCATTTATCATTCAATGAAGTTTTCGATAATTTGAATTCTTTATGTTGTTTTTAAATTTTAATAATTGTTATAATAAAAAATTATTTTTGTATCTTTTGTATTTGTGTTGATTATGTATAATCATTAAATTTTATGAATGCTTATATATATTGCGGATAGCAATTTCATTCCATCGCACTGGTGGAAATCTATACTATATATAAAAGTAGGATAATTTGGCAAAATTTAATTCTAAAATTCTTAATGTTTTAGTATATATTATAGTAAATAATTAATATGATGTTATTGTTATTTATATATTTTGGTTATAATTATTATTCTTTTTATTATTAACATTAATATTGAATGAGTTCAATCAATATTTTTAGTTATCAGTATTAAAATTATTATTTAATTATTGATTTTTTTATTTATTTGTTGTTCTTAATATTATAAAATCCTATGTGTAGCCATCAATAATTAAATTGTGTTTTAATTATTAATGGTCAAATTATTTGTTATCTTTAATATTACAAATCATATTTTCTAAATATATATTATATATTATTATTAAATATTTTAATAAATTAAGCCTCTGTTCAGCAACTATTTCAAGATAAAATGTATGGTTGAAAAATAGTTTTGAAAAAATATGTTGTTAAAAATGGGTTGAAAAAATGTGCTGCTTATAAATAATTTATAGAAAAAGTTATTGAATATAGGTTAACATTGAAGAGTTAATACTCTGATTTTTTTTAGTTAATAATATTAATAGAATGATTAATATTTTTTAATCATTCTTAATTTTAAGTTTTTTTTTAAAGATTATAGGGTATAATTTTCGGTATAATTTCTTAATCTTCAACTTTACTCGATTGTCGTATCATGATAATCACAAGATTTTCAAAATTATTATTTTTATTACTTATTTTTGTAAATAAAGTTTTTTTTTGTTAAATTCAAATATTTTGACTATTTCTTTTTTAATTACTGTGATTGATGTTTTTGAATGAAAATTAAAAAGTACGTTAAATACAAGAGGTAAATGTAGAAGTTATGAAAACTATGCTAATACCTTTCACGTGCATCAATATTCGTGCATATAATATTACATCAAATATGATATACCATTAAAAAAACTACTAAATTTATATTTTCAATGAAGTTATAATTTTTTTAAAAAAAAAAAAAAATCCCAAAGGAGCTTTGGTGTGGTTTTTATGCCTCCACCTCTACTCTATTGGGGGGGATTAGGATGTCCCTACCATTTTATTGAAGAAAAGAGAAAGTACACCTAAATGAGGGGGACGAGCATCGTACCTCCAAGAAAATGCTTATTACATGCGGGAATCTAAACCAACTAGAATGATGCAATGATATTAATAAAGAGTACTACTCCCTATTAATACCTTACAAAATGCAGACAACCTAAAAAATACAAGAAGAAAACTCCCTACACAACTCACTCCCTACCAAAGAGCCACCAACTCCTGAAACCGCAAGCCTTACTTTCTGATTCTAATGTATGGCATTCCAGTTTTTTCAAGCCTAATCATTCCTTTAACAATTCCATCCAGTTCATCTTCCTGCACCATTCTAAATCTTCTTTCTTTATGTCCGAAATCCACCATCCAATCTGCAACTCCATTTCCCTCCCTCCATATATGAGATAAGGTCACCTTATGCCATTTCATTCTATTTTTAATAGCTTCCAGATAATATTGAATGTTCCATGCACCCTTCACCGTAGCATTACACAGAGATACAACCGCCATAGAGTCCACTTCAATCCAAATGTTTTGATATCCCGCCTCTCCACAAATTTTCAGGCCCATGTACAAAGCTCTTATCTCAGCTTCCATGATATTAATTACCTAAAACCAAGGTTTGAAAAATAAATTATACCAAATCAGGTGATTAAAATCATTTTATAAAATCCAGGCATTAATTGCTCGAAAACCCTTGTCTCCATTAGAAAATCCTTGTCTCCATTGTTAAGCCATTTACAGCCACTAATAGTAGTAATTGAACCACAAACCAGACTCAATTATGACACATAATTTACATTTCATTATGTATCTTCTTGAATATAGAACTTCCGGAGATGGAATCCATGGCATTGACGATCTAGGTTTTGGTGCCTGTACTCCTGTTTTTGCTTTGCCTCCATGCCACCATCCTGGTTATTTTTTTTCACCGTCGACTTATACCAGGGGACCGTTGGCACGCCATCTTACGTCGCCACGACTGAGGATGTGCTTTCGCATTTGTCATTGGGATTTACATCGAATCTTCATTTTTTTGTGCCCGTCTTCTTAGGCTACACCTCGATGGTCCTTTGTTGAAAGTATTATGGGATCATCACTTTTTTCTTGGCCTTTGGCTACCACTTTGGATGGTATTTGAATTTTTTTTTATTTTTTTTTTTTTTTGCCATTTTCACAGCTTTCGATTCGTTGTGTTAAATTCTTCTTGAGAATTTGTCGATTTGGCTTGATGGGCATTTCTTGGTTTTTTTTTGAATTCTTTTTGTTCTTACTACTGGATTTAATTGTTTCCATAAATTGGTGGTCAATCCATCGAAGTTTTGAATAAAGTATCAAGATCTGTTGAAATGATCACAATTGAGTTCTTGGTGAAGATGGTAATAAAAATTTAATAAGAAATATTTTTATTTTTATCATTTCTTGTTTGTTTCTCTAGGCAGTATACTTGTGTAACCCAAAAAAAAAGGGAAAGAACCCCCAATCCTAGTTTTGTTTGATATTAATATTTAGCTTTTCTTAATTTTTTTTGTCTCGCTTGCCTCATTTATATTGGCATTTGATCGAGCGTGAGCATGTCTTGCTTCAAAATATTTATGATAAATCAGCGACGAATCATATAGAATTAAATTTATGTTTTTACAAATTCATTAGGTACAATTGTAATTAATTACAAAATTAAAATAAATTTATAATTGTAATTAATTGTAAACTGTAATTTTTTTTTTTAAATGGGCAAATGCATTCAAAAAAGAGAAGCAGATTCATTCCCTAGCCGAGAGGCATGGGGAAATGAACCATGGAATACAATCGTCCCATACATGATTACAAGTAGTAAAAGCAGCAAAATGTGCCAAATTGTGGGCTACTCAATTCCTCTCTCGAGGGATGAAGTAACACGAACTACAACAACTACGAATCAAAAGATTTTGGATATCAACCAGGATGCCGACGTTCGGGTGGCATCTATCATGCTGAATCAGGCTTTGAATCACACGTAGTGCATCGCTCTCAATTGCCTTGATTGGAATCTATTTCTGAATAGCCAGGATGATGCCTTCTCTAATTGCAAGGGCTTCAGCCAATTCAGCGTTGCCATAGCTGCGGACACTCCGGGCAAAAGCCACCATGACCATGCCTGAATCATCACGGAACCAACCCCCAAACCCAAGGATTCCCTCCTCCTTTCTAACAGTCGCGTCAATAGCCAGGATAAGGCCATCTCCTCTTTCGTTAGGACCCTCCCACTTCGTCTGTCCACTGGTTGCCTTACAACATCTGACCGGAACCTTATGAAGTGCAGATTTATAGTCACTGATGAGTACCTCCACCTGCCAACTCGTGTACCTAATAGGCTGTTCCATCCCCCCGTGCATCATTTCATTCCTTGATTTCCAAATACTCCACAAACCAACACAAGTGCGTTCAAGAATAGGAGTGGGGTTGTTAAGAAGGAAACTCACCAGGATTTTACCAAGCTCCGGACGAAGGCCAGTGATTTTATATTCTTTACACAGGTCCCAGACGTCAAGGAGTTTCCAGAGGTCCTTCGCCCATGGACATTCGACGAATATGTGATAGTTGGTTTCAGTTCCTCCGCACCTGGGGCACTTGATCTGGGTGTTAATATGTTTGAGCCTCAAATTCTCCGCAGTCGGGATAGCATTGTTCAAAATACGCCAGACAAGTTGTTCCGCTCTAGGGATAATGTTAAGTTTCCAAAGTACCTCCCACCAAGAATATGAATCCATTCCACTACTAGAATCCTCATTCATTCCATACTCCATCATCAGCTGGTACCCCCTCCTAGCAGCATAACGGCCATCACTCACAAAGTTCCAAATCAATCTATCCGGAGTGTTGGGAAAACCTGGGGGAGTGAGAGGATTCGGGTGGAGTCAACAGGCTAAAAGGAAGATTCAATGAGCTCCGAATTCTAGCCTCTACTCACAGTTTTCAAATCCGCAACCAGATTGAGCTCTTGGATAGGGGGGATAAGAATTTTCATTGTTCATCCACTCGCTAACCAGGCATCCTCGAAAATTCTTACATGATTGCCTCCTCCGATCCTCCAGCGACAACCCAAATCAAGTACTTCCCGACTCCACAACAGGCTTGTCCAAACATAAGAGCATCCATTTTTATATTCAGCATCGAGGATATTGCAGTGAGGGAAGTATTTACTCTTCAGAACACGACTAACGAGTGACTCCGAATTTTGAATGATTCTCCATAATTGGTTGGCCAGCAAGCATTTATTAAAAGTAGGAATATCCCTAAATCCCATTCCGCCATTCTTTTTAATTTTGCAGATAATCCTCCAATTAACCCAGTGAAGTTTCTTATTGTCCACTTTGGCTCCCCACCAGAATCTAGACAGAATGCTTCGAATATCATTATACAAATTAGTAGGGAGTCTGAAAACTGTCATAATGTATGTGGGGATAGCCTGTAAGACTGCCTTCAGGATAACTTCACGACCAGCACTTGAGAAGAGACTATGCTGCCAACTCTGAACTTTCTTCCAGATCTTATCCTTGATAACTCCAAATGTTTTCCTTTTATTCCTCCCAACCATGGATGGAAGACCTAGATAAGTGTCGTGATGATTGAGGATATGGATTCCGAGAATTTCACCAATAGAATTTCGCTTAACTGGGCACACATTGGGGCTGAAAACAATATTTGTCTTCTGCAAGTTAACCTGTTGTCCTGATGCAGCCCCATACTGGTTAATGATAGCCATCAGATTATATGCATCTTCCTCTTCCGCCCTAGAGAACAAAATGGAGTCATCAGCAAAAAATAAGTGACTGATACATGGGCCCTCGCAGTTACACCTCATACCCTGCAACCTTCCCTGGGCTACCGCTCCTTGGAGTTGAGCTGAGAAAGCCTTGACACACATGATGAAAAGATATGGTGACAATGGGCACACTTATCTAAGACCTCAAGACGGGATCACTTTCCCCCTATTTTGACCATTGATGGCGAAGGAGATAATTGAGGTTGAAATACAGTCCATGACTAGTTCAATCCAGGCTGGCGGAAACCCATTTTCTTCATGACTGCCTCATTGAACCTCCACTCAATCCGATCATATGATTTACTCATATCAAGCTTCAAGGCCATGAACCCCCTTTTTGCCATTGTTTCGCCTGCTTAAAGAATGTAAAAGCTCAAAGGAAATGATAGCATTATCTGTAATAAGTCGATCAGAGACAAAGGCACTCTGAGCTTCGGAAATGAGATCAGGTAAGACATTTTTCAATCTATTGGCTAAACGTTTAGCAATAATTTTATAAACAACACAACATAAAGAAATAGGGCGATAGTCAGAAATGTACTCCGGACCACTTTTCTTAGGGATAAGCACCACCGTTGTCTGGTTAATTGAGCGGACGGATTGTCCCTCATTGAGAACTTTCAAGCAGGCAGCGGAAACTTGGTCTTTAAGCAAGTCCCAGTGGTTTTGGAAGAAAATTGCTTGATAGCCATCTGAGCCTGGGGATTTGTGGGGTCCAATGCTGAAAAGAGCGTCCGAAATATCGTCCTTAGTGAACGGAGCCAAGAGAGACTTACCCTCATCAGGTGATATTTGCTTCTTAATAAACTGCACCCCAGCATCTACTCCTATGACGGATTAGAGCTTGTGAAAAGCATGGAGAAATATCCCTCAATATGACTTACAAGATGATCATCCTCCTCAATCCACTCATCATTAGCCCCTTTCAAGCGGTTGATAGCATTCTTCCTCCTTCTGTCAGTTGCTCTCCTATGAAAGAATTTGGTATTACGATCCCCTCCTTGCAACCAGTCAGCCCTAGCCCTTTGTCTCCAGTAATTCTCCTCTCTCCTGTTAATAGTAGCAATCTTCTTCTCCAATTCTTTCACCTCTTCCATACCCAGACTTGGTGTGTTCGAACTCAGTAGGTGATCTCTTCTTCGAAGGCAGTCAGCCATATCTTTCTTCCTTCTCCCCAAAGTTGCCCTGCTCCAGACGGTCAGACTATCAAGGTATCCCTGAAGTGTTCCTTTGATTTGCTCAAAAGGATCGTTACCAACATCAAATCCAAGCGCCCCCTTGAGTAACTCCTTAATACATTCCGAGTATCCTTCCTCACGGATCCAGAGAGGTTCAAATCTCTTGGGTGGACTTTTGACCTCATTTCTCCTCGCCCTATCCTACCTTCCAAATTTGACCAGAATGGGTCTATGGTCCGAACTTAAGAAAGTTAGGTTGAAGACCTCCCTTAAGGGAAAAATATCAGACCAAGAAAAAGTACACACCGCCCTATCCAAACGAGCCTGAATATGTGCGTCCCCCAGACGGCCATTATTCCATGTCATCGTTGACCCAGTGAATCCCATATCAATAAGTCCACAGTCCATCAGAGTACCACAAAATTTATCACGGTGCAGGGATGACCTGTTCTCGCTCCCCAGCCTCTCCTCCAGGCTAACTGTTTCATTAAAGTCCCCTACACACAACCACGGAAGGTCAAACATCCCCTTAAGTTTCCTTAATAAATCCCACGAATGATCTCTGAAGTTGGACACAGGATTACCATAAAAACCTGTGAGACGCCAAGGCTTTGTCCCCTATTTGCAGACAAATGCATCAATATGTCCCTTAGAGAAAGATTTGATATTTACGTTCCAATCATTGTTCCAAAGTAACATGAGACCTCCACTTCTTCCCCTGCTTTCCACAATAAAGTTTGAGTTGAACCCTAATGCACACCGAATTCTAGCTGCCCTCTCTCCAGCAAGTCTCGTCTCGGACAGGAAGACGATACCGGGGGAATGACTACGGATAAGGTTCCGTTGGGAGGATAATGTGCAGGGATCCCCCAGTCCCTGCACATTCCAACTTAGAGAAGTCATGATTCCCGACGGTCCTGTTTAGTAGGACTCGCCAGTTTGTAGTTGATATGCGAAATCTCCATATCATTAACGTCTTCCAGTGCTCTCTCTCTTTCCGAAGCCCATATCCTCTCCATCCCAAGGTAGTTTCCTTTTACTTTTCGGACTTGCTACTCCTTTACAGTATGAATTTCCAACTCCACCCAGCAGCAGTCTTTTGCCCGGTGAATAGATTCCAGGCCCCCTCTTCCCTCTAGCCAATTTCTTCCATTTTTTTCCCTTTGGATTGACTGCTAGAATTACTCCCCTCCTTACGGCTGTTAACCTCAGACAAGTGTTTGGCATTATCATTGTAGCCACATTTGCTCACTTTTCCCCCTTCTGTCTCCTTTTAGACTTCGCAGTAACTTCCACCTGGATTTCCCCATGCCCCTTTTGCGATATGGGTGTTGAAATGATAAAGCCCTTGCTGACTGGTGAACTTCTTTCCACACTACTTTCCAATGAGTCCGCTCCATTACCTCCCTGACTAGGCTGGCGAGAGCTTGTACCCAACGCTTCCCTTACACCATTATACGACATATCTCTAGACGCTCCTCCCCCGGTGCTATCCGTTCTTGAACTTCCCCCAGCACCACGGGTTCTCCTCGGTGATTGTTGCCTGCGTCTACGACCAAGAACCTGTGATTTAATTTTATCATTATATTTTAGAATTTCCTTTCCTTCTTCGAACACACCTTCCAGTAGGCATTCGTTCATTCGATGACCTATAATCCCGCATCGATAGCACATTTCAGGCAGCCTTTCACATTGCAGGGGAACCACAAATTCTTTCCCCATTGAATCCAGTCGAACCAACATCCCTTTCTTCAGCGGTTTATTCACGTCCAAGCGGATTCTCACCCTAGGAACCACATTCGCATGATCAACATCCACCACCTCTCCGACAAGCTTCCCAATTTCACGAAGAGCACGATTTGTATGACACACTAGTGGGACATTGATTAGATGAACCCAGAAAGCACAATTGTTGGATTCCATTTCCGACAGGTCACCTGCCTCATCGGGTTTTTAAAGAATTAGGAGCTGGTTGTTGAAATGCCAAGGCCCCCCATTAACACTCGTTGCCTATCTGCCATCGAGTCGAACTGGAAGGTAAACATGTTCAGGTTACCTTTAGCCTCGACTTTAAGACCCCTCGCGAGTTGCCAGACAAGGTGGAAAACCCTCTCCACAGCATCCCTGTTGGCAGATTTAGTACTAATAATTTTACCCACTAAGCAAGATTTCAGACTCGCAACGCCGTCGCTACAAACCTCCGCACCAATGGAGACCTTCGAGTTGTTGAGGTCCTCCATCTTTAATTGCTAGCACAACTCTTTTATTTCTTCAGGATCCATGCCCAGATAAGGATGAAATCGGAACCAGGACCGCAAACCCTATGAGAAAACTGAAGGCTAGGAGACCTAGCGAATGGAGCCACCTATAGTGGGAAGAAGCCCTAGTTCGTCGGAGACGAGAGCTAGGGGACTATTAGACCTATCATGATGGTTTTGAAATGTCAAGATTTTAAAATGTAATTGATTACAAAATATAATTAAGTTTTAAATACAGTGGTAATTAAGATAAATATAATTAATTCAATTAATTTTAACAAAAATAATCTATCACGTTTTACATATTCATTAGTTACAATTATAATTAATTGTAAAATTGAAATAAAGTTACAATTGTAATTAATTGTAAATTATAATTCATTATAGAATGTTATTAAGTTACAATTATAGTTGTAACTAAGGTGAATGTAATTAATTCAATTAATTTTAGCAATGAAATCAATTATGTTTTATAAATTCATTAGTTACAATTGTAATTAATTGTAGAATTAAAATAAATTTTAAATTGTAATTAATTATAAAATTGAAATAAAGCGTAATTATTTGCAAAACCTGAAATAAAGTTACAATTATAACTAATTTTAGCAACCAACCAAAAAGAAAAAAGCTGTCACATTTTACGAATTCATTAGTTGCAATTATAATCAATTGCAAAATTGAAATAAAATTAAAATTGTAATTAATTACAAACTATAATTTATTACAATTTGTAACTAATTCAATTAATTATTAAAAAAAATGAAATTTTGAGTGACTTGTAATATACAATTAAATTACAATAGTAATTATTTAGTTACAATTATAATTAATTGCAAATTTAAAATTAAGTTACAATTTTAATTAATTACAAAATGTAATTCATTGCGGTTTAATGTAATTAAGTTTCAATTATAATTAAGTCACAATTGTAATTAATTACAAATACAATTGCAACTGAATTGTAACTTAATTAGTTAGTTACATTTATAATTAATTACAAAATTGAAATTAAGTTATAATTGTAATTAATTACAAACTGTCAATATAATTTTCATTATCTGAATACTTGATTTTGATAATATATTTTATATTCTTAAAATATCTTTTAAAACACCTTATATAAAAAATTGTTCCCCGTAAAATTTTGTATTTGTGTACTTCACCCTTAAAAAAATCTGCCCTTTTCTTTCCAGCTTTGAGATGCTCTCGTTCGATCCAAAGCACAAGTCCAATTGTGGCCCAATTGTGTGGTTGCTTCTTCCAATTAAAGTAGACCATTTTTCGGGTTAAGTACACAATTACACACATTTAAGTATGAAATTTTTTAAAATCAGGTAATTTGTAACTAATTACAAAAGTATCAAAATAATTTTCAAAATCAGGTATTCTTTTAAAATCAGAAATAAGGTTTTGTAATTAATTACAATTGTAACTTTATTTCAATTTTGTAATTAATTACAATTGTAACTTATGAATTAGTTAAACATTAGTGTAATTCGTAATTAATTATATTAGTATAATTTGTAATCAATAGCCACTACAACCGCGGTCGTCGGACTACCGTCGAAAATACAATAGTAACTTATATCAGTTTTGTAATTAATTACAATTGTAACTTTATTTCAATTTGTAATTAGTTACAATTGTAATTTTAAATTAAATTGTAATTAATTACCACCACCACCAAATTTGTAACCAGTCACTGCCATAACGTCGAAAAATACAATAGTAACTTATTTCAGTTTTATAATTAATTAATACAATATTAACTTATTTCAGTTTTGTAATTAATTACAATTGTAACTTTATTTCAACTTGTAATTAGTTACAATTGTAATTATAATTTTAATTAAAATTGTAATAATTAATTACGACCACCGATCACCACCTAATTTGTAACCAGTCACTGCCACAACGTCGGAAATACAATAGTAACTTATTTCAGTTTTGTAATTAATTACAATTGTAACTTTATTTCAATTTGTAATTAGTTACAATTGTAAATTTAACTACAATTGCAATTAATTAACATCACCACCCCCGATCATCACCTAATTTGTAATCAGTCGCCGTCACAACCACCGTTGGAAATACAATTATAACTTTATTTCAATTTGTAATTGTTACAATTGCAAAATTTAACTACAATTTCAATTAATTAACATTACCACCACCAATCACCACCTAATTTTTAATCAATCACCGTCACAACCATCGTCGAAAATACAATTATAACTTTATTTTAATTTGTAATTAGTTACCATTTTAATTTTAATTGTAATTGTAATTAGTTTAGTTACTTCCTTTAGATCTAACCATAAATCATCCCAAATTGAGGAAAAATGCTTATTTTGTTTCCATGTGGCACCGTTCAGTGGATAACTACTCGGGTTAAGTTCATAATTACAAACATTTATATTTGAAAATTTTTGTAATCAGGTGATTTGTAACTAATTACACAAATATTAAAATAATTATCAGAATCGAGTTTTTTTTTAATTAGAATCAGGTTTTTGTAATTAATTACAATTGTAACTTTATTTCAATTTGTAATTAGTTACAATTATAATTATAATTTTAATTAAAATTATAATTAATTACCACCACCACCACCTCCATTGATCACCACCTAATTTGTAACCAGCCACCACCACTACATTATTTCAATTTTGTAATTAATTACAATTGTAATTTTATTTCAATTTGTAATTAGTTACAATTGTAATTTTAATTAAAATTGTAATTAATCACCACCACCACCATCGATCGCCACCTAATTTGAAACCAGTCACCACCACCTTATTTCAGTTTTGTAATTAATTACAATTGTAACTTTATTTGTAATTAGTTACAATTGTAATTAATTAAATTCAATTCTTCTGTTTTGATTGATTCATATATAATTGTAGTTATGATTAAGAAATACAAGAAAATAATTTAATTTTTTGATAGATGGGATTGAATTTGGGATATTTTCGCACAAATTTGAAAGCGAGCACAGCTGCACCATGGAGGATCTGGTATTTTAGCGGGGAGAGAGAAGAATGGTTAGGATTTAGTTTATATTATTCACCTGATTTTGTAAAATAGTTTGGAATTAGCTGATTTTAAAAATTTAAAGATTAAATATATGAATGGGCCTAATTAGCCCAACATTTTCTTCTCATCGAGAGTTGTGTCAAAGTTCATGAGTCCAAGTCGGTTGGGCCTTTGAATTTCAAAACTTCTTCTCAATTAGTAATAATGAGTCCAATTCGATCCAAATCCTCCACCTAATCCACAAAACATAAAATATAAATAATATCCATAATCTAAGCATTTAAAATCATTAGATTGAGAGGAAATATCACAAATAAAACAACAAATACGCATTCTATCAATGATGTATCATTACAAAATCTACTAAATTTACATTTTCAATTAAATTCATAAAAATCATTGAAATCAATAGTTATTTAAATATTTAAGTTGTCGTCTACTATTCAAAGAAATTTTTAATAATTTGAATTACTTATATTATTTTTTAAATTCTAATAATTATTGTAATAGAAAATTATTTTTTTATACATTTATATATGTGTTGATTATGTGTAAGTAATAAAATTTTACGAATATTTATTAAAATCGATAGTAATTAATTATTTAAATATATAAATTGATGTTTACTATTCAAAGAACTTTTTAATAATTTGAATTAGTTATGTTATTTTTTAAATTCTAATAATTATCGTAATAGAAAATTATTTTTTATGCATTTATATCTGTGTTGATTATGTATAAGAATTAAAATTTTACGAATAATTATTGAAATCGATATTATAGATAACAATTTCTGTGCATCACAAGGGTGAAATATTAATACTAATATATATTAAAGCAAATTAAACGGTTGTCATTTTCTTGTTTCTTGCTTAAAAAACTCTCCTCCTGTGAATTTCATATTTTTGTATTTATTTTAAATTTTCGAAAATTGAAAGTGCATTTACAGATTTTGTAAGTTCAAGATGAATTCAGTTAATATTTTTGTGTGAATTAAGTGGGACTAAAAGACATGCCTCTTCATAATCGTTATGCATGAACAAGTGCCCTTATTACCATCTCCTTTATTATTTCAATGACAATTAATGCAAAAATGTAATAGTAAACTTCTATTGGCAATGTTTCATTGCTTTTTTTCTTGAAAAGTCAACATTTTTGACTAGTCAAAAATTCTCGCACACCTTTTTTTTACTTTTTTAAAAAATGATCCAACAAAATGTCGAAACATCGTTGTTTATAAACAAACTTTTACCAAAGAATTTGAAATAGCTTAAATCATAGATTTGAAATAATTTTAAAATTAATAATAAAATAAGAGTTGATTCAAGTAAAAGTTTGATGTTTACAAGATAAAATATGTGATTAAAAGTGATTTGGGAAAATATGCATTGTTAAAAAATGATTTAGAGAATTGTGATATTTATAAGCAGGTCTATAAACAAGTTACCAAATCGAGATTTTTTTTTTTTTTTTTTTTTTTTTACACTTTGTTTCTTGAGTTCTCCTTTGTCGTCCTAAATCATCTGTAGCTGTCATTCACGTTTTCATTTTCAACTTTAATTTAAACAATCAAGATACTTTGGTTTTCATACAAGAACATGCATGTTCTGAGGGTAGAGATAACGTGAATGTTGAATTTTAATTATTTTTGTTGTTCTTCAATTTGGAATTCATATGTATTTATTGTACTATTAATTTTTTAGAATAAAAATAATGTTTCAATTTAAGCCCTTGTTTGGTTTACATTAAAATTTTCTCTTTTTTCTACAGTACTCAAACTCAACCATCCATTAAAAATCAAGCTCACAATATTTGACTTTTCAACCAAATTTTAATCATCTATTCTCCAAAAAATCATTATTCATTTTTTTTTAAAAAAAAACTCATTTTAAACAATACCAAAAATACTCTAAGTATCATATTTAATATGATTAAATTATATAGTTAATCATTTATAGGTTTAGTCTTATTTTTTTAGGTATTAGTATTACAATAAATATTTAATATATTGTTATATTTTCTTATTAATAATTATCATGATTATTTTTTATTATTAACACTGATATTGAATGAATTCAATCAATATATAACCATCAGTATTAAAATTATTTTTTAATTATTGATATTTTATATTTTTTTGTAATCTTCATATTATAATCATATGTGTAGCTATTAGTATTATAAAATTATATTTTAATTATTAATAATAAATCATTTGTTATCTTTAATATTATAAATCATATTTCTGAAATATATATTATATATTATTATTAAATAATAAAATAAATTAATCCTCCGTTCAGCGGTTATATTATATTGTTGATGGACTTATTATTTGGCACTACAAAAATCTTCGATACTGAAGGTAGGCGAAGATACAGTCAGCCAATAGGCACCCATCATATAGGATAAAATGTTAAAAGAAACTTAAAACAGGGAAGAACGAAAATTGAGCAGTAGAAAAATTCGTTGTAATAAAATCCTTAAGCAAACAGGGAAGAAAGCATTAATGATCAGCCAAATATGAAGTGAGTACATATTATTCTATACTTTGCCGCTTTAAGTCCTGGATCTTCAATCGAATTATATAAAGAATATAAACATGTTCATCTTACTTTAAATTCATTAATCAAGCAAAGTAAAACGATGAATTAGAGAAGCTAATCCACTAAAGAAAAAAAATTGAACGAGAGAAGATGAAAAGTCAACGAGTGGATAGTATGAAATGTGTTTTGATGTTTTAGAAGTTAAATATGGTAGTGCAATAGATCTCTCTTGATGTTATAATAAAAATGGGTCAGGTGGATCCGTTAACATGGGTCTTTCATTTTTCATTTTTTATTTTACTTAACCGATTGGATATAGGCTCATTGTTAAATGGCCCAAATAAATAATTGAAGTTTTGTTAATAATTGTTTGAATTTTCTGATAAGGTAGGTCCAATAATCACTTTTTTTTAAGGACAAAATACATAGCTAAGTTTTTTAAAGTATACATTTTCAAAATTAAGAAACTGAAGGTTTTATTTCAAAAATCAGGTCATAATTAATTATATATTTTTTTTGTTTATGGCCAGTAGTCACAATTTTTTAGGTTACAAGTCACAAATCAGGTCATAAGTTTATGTTCACAATCACAATTTTTTAGGTCACAATTTATTTCTCGTTCACAAATTTCGAATCAAGATTTTTTTTGTCACAAATCTTGAGTCAATTGGTCATAACTTCACAAATTATGAGTCATAATTTCTTTATTGGTCACAAATCACATATTTTATTAGTCACAATTTTTTCTCGAATACAAATCTAGAATTTTTTAGGTCAAAAGTTTTACAAATCACTAGTTTTCTTGGTCACAGATAATAAATTTCATAGGTCACAATTTATAAAATTATTTGGTTGACTCATTTTTTTGTCACAAATTATTGATTTAGTTGGTTATAATCTATTTTTTGGTCACAAGCCACAAATTTTACAGATCACAAATTAAAGTCACAACAATTAATTAGTTACAACTTATTTTTGGGTCATAATTATCCTTTATATCACCCAACCAACCACCCACCGCCCCAATCCCAACCCTACATCCACTGGTGCCACTGTCGGAACCACCATCGCAAATCAATACCACACACAGATCCGCTCCAATCACCACCAAAAAGTCACAAACTGCTACACCGTCATACCACCATCGTCGCCTCCGCTGCCGCAAACAACCACTCTAACCAAAGAACATTGAAAATTCACAACACACCATAGTCGATGACAGAGAAGCATAAGAAGCCACAGATCTAGATTCAGATCCCCATCCCCCAATCCATCACAGTCATCGCCACATCACCACCACTTCACCACCCCACCCACCCTTACGATAAACCACCACCCCCAAGTACTACACCTCCTCGCATATTCAGCTGTCGTCGGACAGCAAACCACCACGAGTAGGCTGTCGCTGCGCAGCAAATGGATGAGGTTTTAGATCTGCACTACTCCCTTAGTTACGTGCTCCTGCAACGCAACGTGCTTCCTAGTTTACCAACTATTTTCGGAGAAACGAGTGTTTTCAGCGTTGCGATCGTTGTAGCCATCGTCGTCGCCGGAGAAGCGTGTTGAAGGTGAATGGAGACACTAAATTAAGATAAGGAGGGAGGGTGTGTTGTGTGTGAAGCGAGGGAATTAGGGGGTAATATTAAATTCAATTAAACCTGATTTATAAATAAAAGTGATTAAATTTGGTTTTTGAATTAAGTTGGTAAAATGTAGGATTGTGTATAATTTCCTCTTTTTTTGTATAGAGATATGTGCATATACACATCTAATTTCCGAGTTTGGTTATAATGTTCAACATTTTTTGTTAAATAATTTCGCAAATCATTTGTTTAAATGATTGATTATTAGATTTATTGACTTATATTTGTCGAATACTTAAGTATTATTTACTAATCTATTAAGTAAAATACTAAAGTATCAGACAAACATAATATCCTTCGTATCTCGCTTAATTTTATTTAATGATTAAAATGATGTAGTATTGAATTTATAATATAGAGTATGTTTGGTATTATTTAAAAAGTGTTTTTTTGAAATGATTTGTGATTTTTAGAAGAGTGGATGTTTGATTTTTGATTGAAAAGTCAAATATTGTGAGTTGACTTTTAATGGATGGTTGAGATTTAGTTCTGTAGAAAAAAAGAAATATATAATGAAAACCAAGCAAGGGCATAGTAAGTAAATTTAAAAAAAAAAAATTAGTAAGTAAATTTAAAAAAAAAAAAAAATGTTGACACATTTTATTACAAATCAAATTTGTATTTTCAATGATATAAAATCTATTCACCAATTTTATAATATATTTTGTATGAGATAATATTCGTGGATCGCACAAGCGGTGCAATAATTATTATTAAAGTAAAGGCACTACTTTGTAGGTTTGAGATTGAGATGAAATTCCACTGACTGTTCGGCAGCCTTATTTTTATTATAATCAAGATTTTATTGTTTTTAAGGTAAAATATGTGGTCGAAAAATGATTTGAAAAATGTCTGTGATTAAAGTGGTATTGAAAATTGTAATGATTATAAATATTTATTATAACATGGCCACCGAACACATAATCAATTGTTGAAGATCAACTAGTACATATCTATTACCTTTTTAAGCCTCAATTTGTAATATACCGGTTTATAAATCAGTTTATAAACTACACAATTTCTCAAGCTACTTATTAAACACATAAATTTTCTCTTTCTAATTTTCAACCACTACTTTTTATTTTAAAATTATAAATAAACCAATTTATGAATTAAAGAGTATTATCAAACAAAGGCTTAAAGAAAATAAACAGATAAAGTGATGGTACAAATATGTGTGGTTGAGATGGAGTTGTTAAAATTTTTATGTTTAAAAACATGTTTTTTATGTTATTTATGTATAATATGTGATTGAAAAAATAATAAAGAAAATATGTATGGTTAAAAAGTGATGTGAAGAATTGTATTGTTAAAAACTTGTTTAAAACACTTTAGCAAAACATAGGCAATATCAATCAACTAGTACGTACGTACTTTAGAAAAATGCTACAAGTAATACCTATTTATAAATGAGTTTTTGTTGTTTAATGTTTCTAAAGTAAAATGTAAGATTAAAAATTGATTTCGAAAAAGTGCGTATGATTAAAAAATAATTTAAAAACTAATATTTTTAAATAAATAAATTTATAAAGAAAATACTTTTTCAAATCACTTTTTAACTATATAATTTTAAATTAACTGTTTAATTACAAATTTTACCTTAAAAATATAAATAAATAACATAAATCCAAAAAATTTCTTAAACTTTACATTTTTTCAAAAATCGCTTTTATGACCATGATGCAAAATAATCCTGGAATAGTGCGCTGCCCGGGTCTATGATTATTGCAAAGAGCAATTTCTGCATGATTTTCTTTCTGCATTTGTCGTTACTGTATTATTGTGCTTGGTTGAATAGTCAAATTTGTAAGTGGCGTAAATTTTTAGAGGATCAATTTGTTGTTGGTGGGCTGCTGCCTAAATTCCACTTTATATATTTGTTCACAAATTGATACGAGTTAACTTACATGTACACCACACACATGGGTGTTAGTGTTGCCAACAAATATTTTATTATTTTATGAGATTCACAAAATTCATGTGAGTGGTGTGTAAGTCAAAGAGTAATTCAAAGAGTACATGCAACATTGTCTTTATATATAACTAGTGTTACACCCGTGCGATGCACGATCATTATCACTTACTTATATCAAATTTATATTTTAACATATGAAATTAATACTTAATTAAAAATGAGAAAGGAATAAAGACAATTAATTACAAAGGTACATTACACATAACTTAATTTTTTTTTCAATTTTTTACGATTCGTATATTTATCGTTCCAGAAATTTTTTTAAATATTGTAATTTGAATTTATTTAAAACTTAAAATGAAAAAGAAAGATTACATTTAAATAGAATTTGTAATAAGTAGAAAAAAGAGATATATCTTTGATATACGCTCAGAATTTTATTAAAACGAAAAGAAAAAGAAAAAGAAAAATAGATTGATGAACGTTCTTATTTTATCCTCTTTCATTTTCTATTTTTAAATAAAAATATTTATGCGATATTGACAAATTTTTATTCTTTTATTTTTACGAATTTAAAAAAAAAATATTAATTGATTTTCAAGAGAGAAAGACGGACCAAGAAATTTCGGAACCTGAAAAATGCAGCTATTTAAAAAATTACATTTAATTGGATTATTTTAAATTTTAATTTTGTCTAAAACGAATAATAAATAGCGAATTAATACTACTAATTACCATTTTAAGAAATGAGTTTAATGATAATGATTTTATGGAGAATGTATATTTAAGTACATGTATGAGACTTATTATTTCAAATAATGTAGTTCGTAACAGTAAATTTTGGTACAATGAACTTTTAAAAAGTATGAATTTTTTTAATTTATATGTAGATTATTTTATTAATAGAATGTTAATTGAAAATGATTTTTAAAAAAATGAGGGTTAGAATAAAGTGTACTGAATAGGGACCAATATTTTTTTTTTTTTTGTTGCCACAATAGTAATAGTTAGGAATTTAAATAACTTACTACTTAAAAAAAATAATTCAATAACCATTTGCATAACTCATTTGTATAACTATTCAATTTTAATGATTATTGATGAAATTAATCTTTTCAAAATATAATTTCTAGACTATCACAAATAATTTATCACTATCCGAATAGTATTATTAGAATTGGTACTAAATATTTTATTACAATAACTGATATTTAAATTTATTAAACAAATATTTTATTTCATATTTACTTTAACATTACAAATTAAATACTTGTAGTCATATATTTAAATGAATATAGCAAATTAAACAATATGAAATGTTAGTTTTAATTAAATTTTAATGAATGTATATCACAAATACATTTAATTTTATATATTAAGAAATCATTTATCCATCTCGATTCTTCAAACCGGCATGATTGTTCCACAAGACATAGTACTTTATCACTTACTTATATGGAATTGATTTTTTAAGAATCAATTTTTCTGAACATTTATTCTCAATCATACATTCTTTAAAAAATTAATTTTTACAATTTTTCATACTACTTTTTAACTATACATTCTAAAAAATCATTTTTTCACAAAAACAATTCTCAAAAAATCAAAGTCAAATAGTCAACAATTAAGTAAAGTTGGAGATCACGAAATTATACGAAAAATCTTATACCCTATAATCTTTAAAAAATTATTGAAATTAAGAATGATTAAAAAAATATTAATCATTCTATTGATATTATTAACTAAAAAAAATCAAAGCATCAATTATTCAATTTTAGTCTTCGTTCAATAACATTTTTTATATATTATTTATAAGTAGCACATTTTTTGACCACATATATATTTTTAAAAATATGATTTTTAATATTAAAAATAACAAATGATTTGACCATTAATAATTAAAACACAATTTTTATATTGATGGCTACACATAAATTTTATAATATTAAGAACAACAAATAAATAAAAAATAATAATTAAATGATAACTTTAATACTGATAACTAAAAATATTGATTAAACTCATTCAGTATTAGTGTTAATAATAAAATTAAAATTGATTAAAAAAATATCAACCATTATTTAATTATATATATATAAGACAATAAATGCATTCATATTTATCCAGATTTTGCATCCATATTAGACATACATCCACTTTGTATTCACAATAATCCACTTTGCATTCACACTGTTTAATTTTATGAGAACTTACAATATATGGAAACGAAAATTGGGCAGGAAAGTGTTTTTAGAAACTACCCAACCTTTATATATTATAAAGACTAGTATTTCTCACGTGCGATGCACGAAAATTACTATTTAATAATATCGATTTCGATAAGTATCTGTAAAATTTTAAAGCTTATACATAATTTTTTCCCGTATACAAAATGCATAAAAAATAATATTATATTAAAATAATTATTAAAATTTTACAAACAATAAAACTACTTCAAATTATAATAGATTCTTTGAATAATCACTACAACAAAAGTGACATTTTACGGCATGAATTTACGGCGTGCAAATTTGGCATGCCTTAAAATTATATTATTTACAGCGTGCAAAATTGGCACGCCGTAAAAAAAGGTGATTTACGGCGTGCAAAAGTAAAACGCCGTAAAATTTCAAAATAAATGCATTAAACGGCGTGCAGATAGCACGCCGTGTAATAGTATAAGGAACACGGCGTGCATATTAGCACGCCGTAAAACAATAAACATTCAGCAAAAAATAAATAAAAAAAATCGCGCGCGACGCAGCTGGATGGCAAAAATTAGGGCGCGCATTCCTTTCAACATTCAGCCCATAACTACAGGTCTTCAGCAGCGAAAGTACCTTCAGCCCATCTCACTACACGACGGCGAAAGTACCTTCAGCCCATCTCACTACACGAAGGTCTTCAGCGGCGAGAGTACCTTCAGCCCATAACTCCACACGAAAGTCTTCAGTGGCGAGAGTAGAGAGGCAGGTGGTGATTGAGGTTGGGAATTCTCTTCTTCTTCTTCCATTCGTCTTCTTCATCCATTCTTCTTCTCTGTCTTCTTTCTGATTTCTTGATTTCTTCTTCAATCAGTTCCACAGCGTGCGAGAGCAGATAGGCGATTAAGGATTTCTTGATTTCTACTTCAATCAGTTCCACATCGTGCGAGAGCAGATAGGCGATTAAGGGCAGAATAAGGGTTGGTTTGAGGTTAGTTCTCCATTCTTTCGTTCTTCCAGTTTCTTCTGATTATTGAAGTGTTAAAATCCCATGTTTTTAGTTTTGTTTTGTTGTTGAAAATGCCAGGTACTGTATGAATTATTATTTCTACTTTTACCGGGAGGAAATGAGACTTGGTTTAATTTGGATAATTATGGATTTTGATTGTTAGTTTTGTGGAATTTTTTTTTTCTTTTTTTTTTTGTGCTATCAGTTAGTTTGAGTGTTCTCAAATGGATGATTTCACAATAGACTGTCTGCATGATAGTAATAATTGAACATAATGCACATTCTTTCTAAAATGAGATGGAAGATCATTTGAAAATAGAATAACTTGGCTAGGAGGCGCTCATAGTGGTAGTATTTTTATTAATTATGAGTACATCCAGTTCAATTCAATGGGGTTAAAGGATTTTGAAATCACTTACTTGGACTGTTGGTCAAACTACTGCCTTCTTCAATTTTTGAAGGAGGGGATATTCTTGACTGCTCGAATTCACTCTCTGACTTCAACCTTTTGCTGGGGTTGCTTTCCCTGCTATAGTCTTTTTCTTTGCTGGTGCTGCATTTTTAAGTTTTCATAGAGCTTCCGTAGTTTTAAGATATGGATAATGAAAAGTAAAATTCGTTCCCATTATGAATTCTGACATTTACCCACCGGACCAATTAGGCCCTTGCTGGTGCTCATGAACCAGAACCAGAACTAGCATTGGTAAAATTGAAGTGGTTAAGAGATTGGCTCAAAGGGTTATTTGTGGTGACATTCCTTGGCTCATGTAAGGCTTATAGATATAGGAGCTTAAATTGCTGGAGAAAAAATACTAAGGGGGATTCAAAGGCTCCTGTGAGATAAAGTATTGATTAAAGTATTGGTGGATGACCACATATCCGTTATTACTTAGTAAGTAGCCTGTCTATTAAGAGAAACTTGTTACGGTATCGCATCTCAATCTCTTTAGAATTTATCGCATGGCAAGTCATGTAGAGTTTGGTAGAAATGAGAATGTCTGCAAAAAGCTGGATTTACATTGTTGGCCTTTCTATGTGAAATCCTTTGCTTTGACCGTTGAAGTTGGACAAGGACCATTAAGAAGACACTCTTGTTGCTCTATTTTGGTGTTTTCTAAAAGTGGTTTCTCATCCTTTAGATGATAACGGATGGAAGTTTATGTGAATATTTGTCATTTGGATCAGAAGTCATTGGTCTAATCTTATAGGGATGTTGTTTTTCTTCGAGTATTTTATGTACATTCTTTTTCTGCTGTTCACCAACTCTTGAGTGATCAATTTGTCTGATAATCAACAGTTCACAGATTCTGTGACTAAATAACTATCTTTTAGAATAGAGTCAGTTTCCTGTCATTTCTTCTAATTCATTGTCTTGATCTTAGTTTACGGCATAGTTTGTACCGTTACCAGTTCACTCTGTTCTCTTTTTTTTTTTCTTCCTGTCCATGTATGAGTACACTCATATTGGAAACATTTACCCTGGGTACTAGCTAATTCTTATATGGATTTCATTGTTGCTGTCAGTTTTTTTGAAGTAATCAATATTTGAAATCAGTCATGCTATATGTAAAAACAAAGTTGTACAAACAGGTTGACTAACCCTCACATGGTAGAGGGGCCCACACATAATGAAATATTCGTGGGCCCCCTCCCTCCATGTGGGGTTAGTAACCCTGGTTAGAAATGCTAAATTGTTGTTTCACGGGAAGCTCTATGTTCATTATGATGTAGCTTGGGCTGGTGGGACAATATTTTTACAACTTCTTTGAAGTTTTATAGTCTAGCTATGTTAATACTCCGTGGATTCTTATATTTGTGTGTTAAACTTGTTAAAGCTGCTAGAAGAACCCGAAATAACTAGATATAGTAAGCATGAATGAACTAAATGACACGGTGTTCGGTAATTCTTGTTTATACGAATTGCACACATCCCATAAAGTGAAACTATGTGAAACTCTATTGCTGCAAGTGTACATAGCTCTTGTATTGGCGGTGAACCACTATTTTTTGAGTTCTTTTACTTGATTTAAATATTTTTCGTTGTTATTATACTGCTATTGGCAGTACAGGATTAGCGATTAATCCATATTACATGTGCTTTGTAAACTTAGATTTCATTGTTGTTTAAATATAATCATTTTTTTCTTAGTCTTTGTACTATATTTATAACAGGTTATATCTTGATAGTGTTGGTATATTATCATGGATAAAGATTGGGTTCATCTATCAAGGTTATTTTATCTCCTTAGTTTTAGAAATTTTTAAAATGAGCCAATAAATGCATTTAGAGGATTTATATTTAGTATTTTTTTAGAGTTTCAGAGGCATATCAATATGGTGCAAGAAAGTTTGCAAATATGGTGCAAGCCAATGCGGGAAATCCAGAAAAGGTCTTATGCCCCTGTAAATGTTGTAAAAACTTATTCCACCAACATTTTGATACAATGTATGGGCATTTGATCATTAATGGGATGGATCCTACTTATACTACATGGGTGTTTCATGGGGAAAAATTGAATGCAGCTTCATTACCTCATCAAGATAGAGAAAATCTAGAGACTTATAAGATTTATAGGGATGCATTTTTTGAGGATGAAAATATTGTGGAACCCGATGATGAAAATAGAGAGAGGGACTTTTCAAATTTATATGAGGGCGTTGAAATTCCTCTATACCCTGGTTGCACAAAGTACACAAGGATTTCTGCCATCGTTGTCTTAAACAAGCTTAAGGCTACACATGGTATATTTGACAACGGTTTCAATGAACTTCTTGATATTATTAGAGATATTCTACCAGATGGGAACACCCTTCCTGATTCTTGTAATTCAACGAAAAAGTTATTGAACACTTTTGATCTTGGGTACGAGAAGATACATGCATGCGTTAATGATTGTTGTTTGTTTAGGAATGATCTAGAGAATTTGGAGACATGTCCAAAATGTGCGTCTTCACGATGGAAATTTAATGAATGAACCAAAAAAATTCAAAAGGGGATACCTGCAAAGATTTTGAGATATTTTCCGATTATACCACGATTTAGAAGAATGTTTAGGTCACTTGATAAGGCAGAACAACTAATATGGCACTTAAATCACAAAAGTCAAGATGTAAAAATGCGTCATCTAGTTGATTCATTAGCTTGGGAGAGAATTGATCAAAAGTGGCCTTGTTTTGCATCAGAACCACGCAATCTTAGGCTTGGACTTTCATCTGACGGATTTAATCCATTTGGTGACCTAAGTTCTAGGTATAGTTGTTGGCCGGTGATACTAGTTATATATAGTCTCCCTCCTTGGATATGCATGTCCAAGGAAAATTTGTTGTTGACTTTGTTAATCCCAGGTCCAAAACAACCAGGGAATGATATAGATGTGTACTTACAACCGCTCATTGAAGACTTAAAGGTGATGTGGAATATTGGTGTTGAAGTATATGATGGATTTACAAAGTCTAAATTCAATTTGAAGGCTGTATTGATGTGAACAATTAATGATTTTCCGGCTTATGGAAACTTATCAGGATATCCTACAAAAGGCGAAGCAGCTTGTCCAGTATGTGGTTTATCCACATGTACAAAATGGTTGAAATTTAGTCGAAAGTTTGCGTACATGGGTCATAGAAGATTTCTTGCATATAATCATCCTTATCGATCAAAAGAAGCTTGGTTTGATGGGAATAAGGAACATATGCCTAGTCCCAAAATATTAACTGGTCGAGAAGTGATGCAGACAATAAAAAATGTTGACAATAATTGGGGGAAAATAGGTAAAAAAAGAAAGAAGAAAAAATCAGATTATGATTGGCCATGGAAAAAAAATCAATATTCTTTGAGCTACCATATTGGGAGGTTAGCCATTTCAAGCTATTTTACATTATCTATTTTTTTCTTAAAGTTTTTCTAATTTAATAGTATTATTTTATAGACACTACTTTTGCTTCATAATTTGGATGTAATGCACGTTGAGAAGAATGTTTGCGAGAGCATTCTTGGCACTATTTTGAATGTGAAGGGAAAATCAAAAGATGGACTTAATTCTCGTAAGGATTTGCTCAATATGGGTATTAGAAAGGATCTTCATCCAGAATTGAAAGGAAATACATATTACCTACCCGCAGCATCTTACATGCTATCCAAAAAGGAGAAAGAGTTATTTTGTAAGAGGCTGTTTGATTTAAGATTACCTGATGGCTATAGCTCCAACATTTCAAAGTGCATCTCATTAGTAGATAATAAGATTTTAAATTTGAAGTCTCATGATTGTCATGTGCTCATACAACAGTTGTTATCAGTTGCATTAAGAGGACTTCTACCTCCAGGACTAAGAAATGCGATTTTTCGACTATGTACATTTTTCAATGAAATATGTCAACGAGTCGTCGATAAAAATAAATTAGAAAAGCTTGAGGAGGATGTTGCGGTGACTTTGTGTATGCTAGAAAGGTATTTTCCCCCATCTTTTTTTGACATAATGATTCATTTAACCATCCACCTTGGGCGTGAAGTCCGTATTGGTGAACCTGTACAATATCGTTGGATGTACCCATTTGAGAGGTAACTTACTTTTACACTTTTGTATGTATTTATTCAACATTTCTTCTCCTAATTGTTTATGTATATCATACATATTATGTTTTGAATTTAGGTTTATGAAGACACTTAAGGGATATGTTAGAAATCGTTCAACACCCGAGGGTTGTATAGCATAGCGTTATTTAGCTGATGAATGTACGCATTTTTGTAGTGGTTATATGAAACAAGCTGCTGAAGTTGGTGTTCGACATACTCGAAATGAGGTGAAGACACTTAAGGGATATGTTAGAAATCGTTCAAGACCCGAGGGTTGTATAGCAGAGCGTTATTTAGCTGATGAATGTACGCATTTTTGTAGTGGTTATATGAAACAAGCTGCTGAAGTTGGTGTTCGACATACTCGAAATGAGGATTTCGAGAATGAAACAATTATTGATGGACGTACAATTTCGAAAGGAAAGTCAAAAACTTTGAGTCAAGAAATGCTTGAGGTCGCTCATCGATATGTGTTGTTTAACAGCGATGCAGTTGAACCATATATAACGTAATAGAGTTAGTTAATATACTTAATAATGATTAATATTTACCCATAAACTTATCTAATTTTTTTTATTATTATTTTCATTTAGGATGCATAAGGAGGAGATTAATAATTCAGATAGTCGTGTTTCCAGGAATGAAACTTTATTGCAAATGAGACATGTAGAGACTTTTACATCTTGGTTTGCTAAAAAAGGCAAACAAGACAGCTGTAACATGTCAAGTACATTGAGGTGGCTTTCACGTCGACCTAGATGTGATGTGATGTGATGTCATATTCTGGTTATATTATCAATGGGCATCGATTTCATACAACCGATGTTAGTAGAAGTACACAAAATAGTGGTGTTTCTATTGAAGCACAAACTATTTGTCGATCTAGTGTGAAGGATACAAGTCATGTAGTTGGTAAAATTTCTTATTATGGGGTGATAAGAGACATAATTTTACTAGACTATCATAGTTTTAAAGTTCCAGTGTTTCATTGTGATTGGGCAAATATAGATAGTGGAGTCAAAATTGAAGAAGGATTTACGTTGGTAAATCTTCATAGAGGACAACATCAATTTGAAAGAGATCCATTTATTTTAGCATCACAAGCAAAATAAGTTTTTTATTCTAGAGAAAGCGATACATCTAATTGGTATATTGTATTAAAGGCACCTCCTAGAGGATTTCATGAATTAGAAAATTTTGATGAAGAAGCTTATACTCCAACCACATTAGATGTATTACAACTTGATATTATTGTTGAAGATGAAGGTTATGTAAGACATGATTGTGAGGGCATTGATATTGAATATGGTAATTGTATATCTTCAAGATTCTTTATTAATTAGTTTAATTTTAAATTTATGTGACATTACGTAGATGCTAGTATATCTAATTCCAGTTTGTCTTCCTTTATTTGTAGATATAAATGATGAAAGTTGAGTTTTGTGGATGCTGATGTTCATATAAGTGGCCATAAGATGACATATCCTGGTGAAGTAAGTTCTCAACTTATACACACACACACACACACACACACACATATATGGTTCTTTTTATTTTTGAGTAAATGTGTTTTATCTTATTTGTTTAATACAGTCATCTAATCAAGGAAGTAAAAAATTGAAACGAGCTAGAAAGGCTTCAATTGTTGCTGCAACAAGAGAAGAAAATGAAAGTATAAGAATATCAGAAGGAGGTTCTAATTCTGTTCCAGAAAGACAAGAAAATTATTTGCAACATGATGTTGAACTCCTACCTAGCAATACTGAAAAGGGAAATAAGGGAAGAGGTCGAGCGAAAGTGAATTGTTTCAATAGGGGGAAGGGTGCAAAGTTAACTATAGAGTTTAATGAAAGAGGTCAGCCAATTTGTAAATGTTCAAATAAGCTGTCTTCTTTTCTTGGAACAACTGCAAGAGAACTTATACCAATTACATGGAAAAGTTGGAAAGATATCAACGAAAGTTTTCTTGATGACATATGGGAGCATGTGCAGGTGACAATAACTTCAATTCACATATATAATTTAAGTGAAATTACTATTAATGATGTGTATTTTGATGCAGCAAAAGTTTGACGTTGATAATTGTCATAGAAAGTACATCATGCAAAAACTTGGAAAGCACTGGCGAGATCATAGATCTAATGTTCTTAAAGCAATCAATAACTTAGGAATGACAGATGGCATAACAAGAGCTGCTGCTCTCCTCAAGCCCGATAATGTTAATTCAATGGAAGAATGACAAGCATTTGTCAAAGAACGCAATTCTCAACCATACAAGGTAAGCGTCCATTGCTTCACTCGAAAACAACAAGTTCTTTAATATGTTGAATATGTCTTATTTAGTTGAAGCACTATTGTTCTTTAATATGTTGAATATGACTTATTGGATTGCATGTTGATTTAAATTCTGTTGTTCGGATTTGATTTGTTACGTTGAGGAGTTGGAGATTGTTTTTCGAGTAGTTGATGACGTTGGGGTTTGATTGAGTTATGGTTGGTGTTTTGAATCATTGTGGTTAAGTGTTGATTGTTTATAGTATTGTGATGTCCCTCTACAGGTTTGCTAAGTCCAATTTGTAGGGGAGATTCTGCCGAGATTTTTGTAAAATTTATAATAGAAAAATGACAATTTAAAAATTCAGTAGGTCTGTTTGCCATAAGAAACTAGAGAAGTGTACTTAATGTGTCTACACTTCTTTTTTTAATGCATGCATTTGAGTTTAAATGTTCTTTGTAAATGGTCATAACTTGTTATTGACGTGAGCCTTTATTGATTTTTCAGGAAAAGAGTGAAATATTCAAAAAGATGAGGGCTAGTCAAACCATAATACATACAACGAGTAGAAAGGGCTTTGCTCGCTTAGAAGCTGAATTGGTAAAAAAATGCTAAATTTATTTGAAAAATTATGTCTACAAATATCACATATATAAAATGTGTATTTTGATGCAGCGTGTTGAAAGTGAAGACCCTGATTCCATTACAAGAGATGATGTGTACATTCGAGGACACACACGGAGAAATGGTGAACCAATTAATGAATTAGTTGGAGAAACACTGGTAAATTTTGACTATGTTATTTTTTTAAGATATTCAGAAACGGTGAACTCTCCAAGCAAACACTCTCTAAAAGATGATGGCGTTGCAAAAGTACTTGGTCCAGAACGTAGAGGTCGTGTAAGAGGTCTTGGTTTTGGTGCGACTCCTTCAAAGTTGAATGCTTTGGTGCATAATCATAATGTGCAATCTCAACTCCAAGATTTAAGAGACGAAATTAAAGAATTAAAATCTTTGTTTCAAATGAAGGGCAAAAGTGCAGTACAAGAAGATAATGTAAGTGGAAAACTGTAATTAGTGAATGTTATCTTATATGTATATATTACATACACTTTTCTACATTCAAAATAACCAATCGTACAATGTGATGTTAATTTTACAGCTTAGAGACAAAAGTTTGAATGGTTTAGATAGCCTTCAAACTAAGAAATGCAAATTGTTATCTTGGTTTGGGAAAGGTGATTTGTTGCAAAAGGTGAAATCGCATCAACAAATCCAAATGATTTAGTGCATCATGTGCCCCTTGGCAATGAAAGTTGGAAAGTCTGGGTTATTGAAGTAATTGATAATGTCAGTTTATATCGTCCTACACGTGAGCTTTTTCTTCTTGAAGATGCATTAGGAAGTACAATTGCATGGCCAATTAGGTACATTGAAGTGGATTAGTTGAAATCACAACAAAGGTATGCTCGCTTTTTGATATACTTTTGATATGATAATTATAAAATTATTATTTATTAATTATAAATTTATTATTTATGTGATGTACAGGAAGTTGATTATTTTTGGCATGGTACTATTGGTCAAAGAAGAAGTTTCGATATGGATACTTTTATTTTTTACGACATTTGAAGTTTATTTTGAAGTAGTTGTCTATATACTTTAGACATTAATTCCTATCTAAATTTTTGAGTAGGCTATGTGAGATCAAATTTTTTGTATATAGCATTGAATCTTACTAAGATATTGTTTATTTATCGAAATCATATTTATTGATTATATATGCATTAATGAGTATTTGTTTTATTATTAGAGGTTTTTTGAAATTATAATTTACAAATTTTATTTTTTTTAAAAAATAAAATCCTAATTTACGGCGTGCAAAACTGCGCGCTGTGAATTGAAGTCACGGCGTTCGATGATGTGCGCCGTGAATTTACGGTGTGCAGAATTGCGCGCCGTGTAATATAGTTCACGGCGCGCATTTCTGCATGCCGTAAATTTACGGCACGCATCACCGAACGTCGTGACTTCAATTCACGGCGCGCAGTTTTGCAAGCCGTAAAATTTTACGGCGCACAGTTATGCACACTGTAAGTTTATGGCATGTATAGATGCACGACGTAAAATTTTACGGCGTGACTTTTTACGGCGTGCGGATGCACGCCGTAAAATGTTAACTTTGTTGTAGTGAATAAAAGTCAATTTATCTATTTAAATAATAAATGATTATTAATTTTTTCACAATAAAATGAAATTATTCGTAAAAAAAATTGATATTGTTTTTATCGAAAATAACAGATGATTGCACAAGGTTTGGAGTTACTTCGTTTTTTAAAAATAATTGATATTAATTAGTATTACTTAATTACTTAATATCATTGAAAATTACTTAATTAGTATTACTTTTAATTATTATTTTTTTAATTATTTTTTGAATATATATACAAAAAGGTCCAAATCTCAACTCGATACACCTATAGACTTGAACTCAAGTATTTTATCTGGTAAGGAATGTCTCGGGCTAACCTACATTGACCTTACTTTCAATCATTAATTATCATTCATTTTTTTTTTCTTCACGAAATTCAAAATTTAGTTAAATAGACAATTGTTAAGTATTAAAATTAATCATCCTTAATAATTTCAAGTTCATTTCCCATTACACTAAACGCGTCATCAAATGCAATCAAAGCATCATCCATAACAGTAATGTAATTAACTATTTTGTATGAGATTTACAAAATATATTATATTATTTTCTTAAAATCTTACAAAATGCATTTTAATTTAATAAGTTAAGAACGTATTAGAAAATGTAGAAAAAATATTATTTGACTCTTTCAACGTTATGAAGACGGATATAAATTCCTATGTATTATATGCTAATTAATATATTTTTTCAATAAAAAAATAAATCATATAAAATGAATTAATACTTGTTAATAGATTTTTAGGTAAAATTTTTTGTTAATTTTACGTTGGGAACAAAATTGTAACTTAAAAAATTGTTAAGAATGTATACATAATTTCTTCCGGAGTGTTTTTCTTTATATATTATAGGTTTGAAAAAAACTTTATATATATATATACATACATACACACACATTTTGCATTCACAGTTGTCAATTATCCTTATTTGCATTCACACTTGCAAACCAACTTCATTTATTTTGCATTCACACTTACCAACTATCCTTCCTTTATATATAGTATAGATAGATGTAATTTAACCAACAATTTATGAGAACACACTCACTCACATTTATAGCCTTTGTTTGAGATTCATTATTTGGGAAAAATTAGGCTGCATCCTCTTTATATTTCAGTTTTCTGTTTTCATTTTCGAAAATATTTTCTGATTTCTATTTTCTCTGAATATTTTCAAAATTTCTGAAAACGCGTTTGGTTTGTTATTTCTGAAAACTGTTCTCGAAAATGAAATGTTGGAAAACACGTTCTGTTTGAATTTTTTTCCAAAAAACTATTTTGCCCTTGTTTGATTCTCATTAAAAGTGAGGTCCACAATATTTGATTTTTCAACTAAATCTCAATCATCTATTCCCCTAAATATTACTATTCACTTGAAAAAATTTCTTTTTAAAACATTGCAACAGTCAACGTTTTATACCCATTAATCTTGTGACAATAGCATGTATAGATATTGCAGAGAACCAAAAGAGTTTTTATCTTGGGAACAATTGATGACCTCCATTTGAAGGCAATTCTCTACCTTTTCTCAACTCTAATATTTCACTTTTTAATTCTTTAGATTTTGTGACAAGAAGTTATTTATGTTTTCCATACACAAATCACATATTTTCCCCAACGACAGGAGCGATGCTGGAATTTCCATTCAAATTTGAAGATCCAACTTGGAAGAAAAAGCCTTGTTTTTTTGAAGAAAGTAACGCTTCATGGAGCTGAAATCATATTAGGGGTGACAAGCCTAGCAACACTTGGGGTGGACATACCAGTTTCTTTGTATGCTGAACCTGATATAGTCGATGTGGATACATTGAACGAGGAATGTGGTTCCTTAGCCAATCTCAAACCCATGCTCTAAAACTATAAAAATAAAATAAAATAAAAAAAGATTTTGCTGTTGGTGAACATGGGGAACTGCGAACTGCAAAACTGGATTTTTGAAGTTGGTGTTCAAGATTTTAAAATTCAAGCTATGTCCTCTTTTAATTTGTTTGGGTTGATGTTGTTTTGTAAAGACTTGTTTGGATTACTTTTGTTTTGGCTCAAATCAATAAAAAAATTGTGTTAGATGAATATGTTGATTTTGATTGAGTTGAATCAATTTCTTGATGTGGATAAATTAATAATTCAAGTTGGTTGATAATTGGTTTAAAGGATAAAATAAATATGAAGTAATAAATAAAATTTTACTATCACTACGACTAATATGGTGACAAATGGGCTAATTATACAAAATATCACTCAAGTTTCAGCTAAATTTTAAACATGTCATTAAAGTTCAATCATTATACAAACTGCTACTCAAGTTTTAATTGATTACTCAATATGTCACTTTGTTCACTTTTCTATCCAAAATTTAGCGCTGACAGTCCCTAAAGTTTGGAAAAGTCGATCAAATGGTCCTTAACATTTTATTTTGTTGTAAAAATCTTTAATTTTTTGTTTATATTAACACAAATAGTCATTTTTATTTAAATGGCCAATGCATTTTTAATTTTAAATAGAAAATTTTATAACTGAGTCGTAATATGTAAAATTTGGTCTGTCATAAGTTTGTTTTTTATATTAATTAAATAAAATTAGTGGATTTTTTTTATTAGGATTTTACTAATCAAATGGAATCTCTCTCTCTCTCTCTCTCTCTCTCTCTATATATATATATATATATATATATATATATATATGTGTGTGTGTGTGTTAATGTAATTTAGTTCATAATTTAAGGACTTTTACATCAAAATAAAATGTTAAGGACCATTTGAGTGACTTTTCCAAACTTTAAGGACTGTAAGCGCTAATATTTGGATAGAAAAGTGAACAAAGTGACATATAGAGTAATCAATTGAAATTTGAGTGACAGTTTGTGTAATGATTGAATTTTAGTGACATGTTTGAAATTCCGCTGAAACTTAAGTGCATTTGTGTAATTAACCCGACTACAAATACATCAAATAAAAGTTCAGAACTAAATATATTTTATGTATTTTTTCATTTTTTAAACAATACCAGACATACACTAAGTTAAGGATGGTACTTCTATTCTTTCTCGAGCATGTTTTGTACTTTGTTGGACTTATATAACATGGTATGAATATTCTTTGAGTCATGCTATTCTATCTATTCCATTTTATCACATTGGGTGTCACCCACTCACAGAAAGGGTGGGACCGCTCATTATGTGGTCGGTCCCACACCTACCCATGTGAAAGGGGCACCCGGTGTGATAAAATGAGGTGGGTAAAGTAATATAATTCATATCCTAATATTTCTTCAACTAAAAATTGAATTAAATATGTTCAACTTATACAAGTGTAATCGTTTTGCAAGTTAATTATGCATGAGATTTCCATTAGCAGCAAATGATACAACAAGTTAAAATAGGCCGTTCAAAACTAGTATTTTTAGATTTTCGATAATGAGTCAACTATAAAAACTCTTCAACGCTCATACACTAGTCGAAACAATAAATCTTCTATATCTTCTCAAAGCCTGTAATAAGGACTATATAGTAGACATATCGAATGATCTAAATGAGCATCGAAAATAATCAAACGTACGTCAAACGTATGTGTTAGAAAGAAGCTTAGAACTCGTCTTTTTTAAAGAAGATAATTCAAAAATTTTATTAACATTTATTATTTTTGCTCGGAAAATTTCTCGATATTATCATTTTATTTGAAAATTTTAATTAGGGTATGATATCATTTCTTTTTTGACGTAAGTAATTTTTTAATAATTCCCTAAATGATAGAGAGTTAATGTAAAATATCTGACATTAATGTCAAAAGAGACATCATTTCAAGAAAATCTTTATCAAGAAATTTTCCAAAAGAAGCCAAATATTTTATTAAGAAATTTATTAGATTATTATATTAAAAAAAAATATGATTGAGAGAGAAAGGAAAAAGTAAGAATAATAAAAAAATTCCGAAAAGTGATCAATTTTTATCAGTGTATTAAAATGTGAGCTTAGACGACGCCTAGGTGAGGTGCACCACTTTGTCGAAAAGCGTGTAAAAAGCGGTCAAGATTCTCGTTGATCAAAAAAGCGCGCCTATCATTTTTTGGACCCATTCTTTAAAATCTCTCTTTTTTTTTTTTTTTTGTCATTCATTTTTTGGACCCATTCTTTAAAATCTTTTTTTTTTTTTTTTTTTAAATTCATTTTCAACCATATTTACCAATAAAACAATTTACACATACTCAAAAAGATTCTCAACTTTTTAACAATTTTCAGTTTTTAATTCATTTTTACGTTTTGCGTTGGGTTCCTAGTTTGAGATTACAAAAAATACATTCTTTATGTCATTCTGAAAATTGTTTTTCAAAACAAAAGAATGGAAAATCCGTTGACTTTGTTATTTTGAGAAAATTATTTCCTAATTTTTTATTTATCCTTTGTTTGGTAACGCTATTTGGTTTATAAATTCATTTATTTATGATTTTGAAGTAAAAAATTGGAGAGAGAAAATATTTGTCGTTAAAAATACTTTCGAAAATTGTGTCAGTTTATTTTATTCACCAAACGAATGCTTAATGAATTATATTATTAAACAAACTTTAAATGATAAGTTCAAGTTTTTCTTTTGAAAATTGCGTACACTCTATTGAAGTCAAATATTTAAGAATTTCAAAAATTGTCAAAAATATATTGATATTGATCTCATTTTGAAGCTCGTGTTAAACAAAGTATTTTAGGCTCGAGAAAAAAATATTTTAACTAGTTAAGATCGAGTTATCACTATTTAAAAAATTGTATCATTTTCTCTAATATTTTATTAATAAACTTTTGGAATGAAAGCAACAGAATTAAAAAATATGAAAATAAGAAGAAAGTTTGTGGAGTGTGGGCCCAGCTTTTATCACTGAAGGGAGTGGAATGTGCTTCTTCACAACATCATTGACGGATGGTTATATAAACCCTTGTTAATGAGGGTCAACAAATTTACTCCCTCATGACGGGAACTACTTATCGTGTTTGTTAGAGGCACATGAGAGTGGATCCAGTGCACAGCGGGGCCCACCCCATATATATGTGGTGTGCATAATAAGGTTGTTCATCACTGACACCATATCTTTTCTATGCACAAATTACAAATATAGGGAATGAAAATGATGACATCGACACATAATAATCAAAACAAAAGAAATAGACGTGTTTCGTATTGTGCTTCGGTTGTTTTTTTTTTTGGTTTAAAAATCAGTTTTTCACAATTTTTTTTGATAGATGGATGGTTAAAAAATAGAGAGAGAAAATATGTATGATTATAAATTGATTTGAAAAATTTTGTAGTTTAAAATTTGGTTTTAAACCAAAAAAACAACAATATCCGAACAGTGGCCTAATTTACAATATAACATTTTTATCATTTATCATCTATTTGATAAAAAGTTTTGTTTATAAACAAATATATGATGTTTTCGAGATAAAACATGTTGTTGAAAAGTGATATTAAAAAATGCGTGTGATTAAAAAGTGATTTGAAAAAATGTGTTATTTATAAGCTTCTTTATAAATAGGTTACCAGGGGCTTAAATTATAACATATTTTCCTCCAAGATATTTGTCCGGCTCGATTTGTTAAAATTTTTGTGTTTAAAAATTGATTTTTTTTTTTTTTTTTTTTTATGTTTTCTAGGTAAAATATGTATTGAAAAATGGAAAAAGAAAATATGTTTGGTTAAAAGTGATTTGAAGAATTCGGATGTTTAAAAACGTCCCATTTCTTGTTCAACCAAATTTTGAGCGGAATTGCATCTAGATCACTCATTTTGCAATTTAGTGCAATCACATCATCAACTTGGATTTGCTTGAAAACTTGACATCTCATCTTCATTTTAGTACAACTAGTATTTTCACCCGTGCGATACAAAGGAATATAGTTTTGATAGTGATTTCTATCAAAATTTATGAAAATATATTAATTATACAATCATATCAAATAAAAATATAGTACAATAACATTTTAATATAAAATATTATCGATTCAAAATTTTTTTTAAAAAAAGTAATCAAAATAGGAAATGCAGCATTAACAAAACTAATAAAAAATAAGAAATTATGATCATTATAAGATTTTTTTTTTCTTTTCTTTTTAAAATTGTCTCTTCAAAAAAAAAATAGTTTTATTTACTATTTATTTGTTTGTTAAACTTTTTTTTTTAAAAAATAAGTTATTTTTATCCTTTTTTTATATATTAAATTATTTACAATCATAAATCTATATTTGCTTTGAATTGGTAAAGAATATTGTTGTTATATTTTTCGTTTATTTAATTTTACTCCAAATGAGTAAATGTCGTTTTATTTAATTAAAATCGATTCGACCCTGGTTCAACCCGATTCAATCTTCTGATCCTTGATCTGTTGCCTCTTTCGGGTCGAACAATTTCAGGTTTTCTAAATATGGAGTATTATATAACTTAAATAATATAATTTAAGATGAAGTAAAAAATATAAATTAAAACTTTGACATTTGATCTTTTGGACGATTTTACGGACAATATTTTTACAGTTTGCTCTCACTTGTTATATTGTATTAAACTTCTTGTTGAGATCTTTGATTTGACGCCTATATTACATATTTTTTATCTTCAAAATAATACAATAATGTGTATGATTAAAAAAGTGATTTATAAAATGGTTTATAAACCATTTTTGCAAGTTGATCGAACACATGCTTAAACATAATTTTAATATTGATAATTTCTCATAGGATTTTTCAAATACATTCCAACATTCAAGAGTGATTACTTCTAACTCTTGTTAATTGTCATTACATATGACGGAAAATTATATTTAATCAAGTTTGAAATTGTACGATTTGAAAGAAATTTTTTGGATTAGTCATTTAATTTTTTAATTTAATTTATATAATCTAATTAGAAAACTTATAAAAAAATACACAATATTAGGAATGTTCTTAAGTTCTTTAAACTAAAACATTTTTCGTTCTTTAAACTAAAACATTTTCGGGTTATTTAAATATTTTTCATCATATTTTATAATATAATTTTATATCATTAGAAATAATTTAATGTTACTTTACCAAATGAGTTACACTATGATTAAGCAGAATATTTTTGAATAATTCTTTTTTAATTAATTTAACAAAATCTCGAAATAACGGATTTTGAATACTTTTTTATAACAATAGACAATAATCTATTTATTTTTTAAATTAGAATTATGATACTTTCGATGTAGTTTTTTCACATTTTTCACACAAAAAAAGGAAGTTAAGATTCATAATAAGATTATAGACAATTTTAAATTGTCCTTTTATGAAATTGGAACGAAGCATCTCTATCTAACAAAATATTTTTAAACAACTCGCTTTTAAACTACTTTTTAATCACACATATTTTTTCTCTCAATTTTTCAATAACTAATTTTTCCCTCGAAAACATCACATTCTTTGTTTTTAAACAAAAAAATTTAACTACCATTATTTTTTATATAATTTAATAGTGCTAAAAACGATTTTTTTCTTTTTATTTTTTATTTAGGAACAAATGCATGCAGTGCTCAAAAGTGTAATTCAAATTTGTAATCATTACACTATCCAAAATGCAATCATTTTTCATTTATATTTTAATTTTTGTGTTTTTGGCAAAACATTTCCAAATTTAGCAAGTGTATTTTGGCGAGAAGGTGTGTGTATGTTATTTTTAGTAAAGACTTTGTTTATATATATATATATATATATATATATATTACAAAAAAAAAAAAAATGAAGATTCATAATAAGATTATAGATAATTTTAAATTGTCCTTTTTTGAAATTGAAACGAAATATCTATGTTTGACAAAATATTTTAAAACAACTCGCTTTTAAATTACTTTCTAATTAAACATATTTTTTCTCTCTCTTTTCAATCACTAATTTTTATCTGGAAAATATCACATTCTTTGTTTTTAAACAAAAAAATTTAACTACCATTTTATATAATTTAACAGTGCTAAAAATGATTTTTTTATTTTTATTTTTTTATTTGGGGAGCAAATATATATATAGTACTCAAATAATTCAAATTTTAAATAATTACACTTTCCAAAATGCAATCATTTTTCATTTATTTTTTAATTTTTGTGTTTTTAGCAAAATATTTTCAAATTTAACAAGTGCATTTTGACGAGAAAGTGTGTGTGTTATTTTTAGTAAAGACTTTGTGTGTGTATATATATATATATATATATATATATATATATAAAAGGCAATCCAATATCAATTTGCTTGTAAATTAGATCATTTTAAAAACTACTTATCAGTTTAACAAATAAAATATGCGACGTGTCTCACACAATAATACACTTCACCATCTATATAGCCATTTTTTATTTTTACAAATAAGGATGACTTATTTTGAATATACGTCATCATTCTATTTTTCCAATTATTGTAATTGTGTCATCAAGGAAGGAAGGACGATTTGTAGAATGTCCTTAAAGATTTTGAAGATTGTGATTAGCCATTATTCAAGATTTTATTTATTATTATTATTATTATTATTATTATTATTATTTTTTTTTATCAAATATAGTACCTTGTTCTGATACTAATTGTTAGATCAATAATAACTAACTAAGAGATAGATGAATTGATATTTTTAAAAAAAATGATTTGAAACAAATCTTAAGCTTAAAAACCAATAATGAAAAGTATGAATACTTGACGGCGTACTATCCCCACTGTACCAACACGAATCTTTTCAACATGCTTTGTCCTCACTCGCACGCTCCCCGAGAAAATTTCCCAGGAGGTCACCCATCAAAGAATTGCTCCAAGCCAAGCACGCTTAACTATGGAGTTTCTAACGATGGACTTTCGAAAAAGAAGGTGTACCTTGTTGGTATGAGTAGTACCTATCATTTCTTTTAAGTTTTCTTAGTAGGGGTATTACAATCACCCCCTGTCAAACTTGCGACGTCCTCTTCGCACTTAACCCATCTGAGGATCTGTTGCCAGGCGTTGGGATTCTAGAGGTGGCTCCCGCCCTGTGGCGTAGCACTTAGTTCTCGATTTCCGGCTGACGGCTGGCTCTGATACCAATTGTAACGACTCGGGTCCCACTTAACGGGTTGTCCCGACCGTTAAATGACGGCGTACTATCCCCACTGTACCAACACGAGTCTTTTCAACATGCTTTGTCCTCACTCGCACGCTCCTCGAGAAAAGTTCTCAGGAGGTCACCCATCCCAGAATTGCTCCAACCCAAGCACGCTTAATTATGGTATGAGTAATACCTATCATTTCTTTTAAGTTTTCTTAGTCAGGGTATTACAATGTTGTAGCGACCAAGAATTTTTACGCATTAAATAATTATTTTAAAAATTTGAAAACCGTGTCGCTGCGATCTCGCCCATTTTTAAGCTAACGTCGGGACGTATTCGTCTAGCCAAGTTGAGAAATGTCAAGTACATTCGATTTTAAATAAATTCCGAATTTCGAAAATTTTATTATTTTATTTATTTATTTAAATTATTATTTACAAAATCGTTTTAAATTCCAATTTACATCCAACCCATGTTATCAGGTTCATTTTCCGACCCAGTTGTTTTCGCGTATGATTTTTGCTCAAATTACGTGCATTGCTTGTCAAGATTTCATACTACCACCAACCTCCACCTATCACATCAATCCCATACCATACCATACGCTATCTCTATATCACCTACTCCTCCAAACCCAACTCTCAGCATCATCTCACCACTCAAACCGTCCCAGCCTCACCAAGTCACGACATTGGAGGCTCAGCATTTCTTCAACTCCATTGCAGCCTCCTTCCAGCTCCATTGCAGACTCCAATTTCAGCCCCCTCTCTCTCTCTCTCACATGATAATCCACTGCTCAGCAACACAACATCACCTTCATCCAGCCTCACTCTAATTTCAGGCTCCCTTTTACGACATTGAACTCCAGCAAGGTAAGAATTACTTCCCCAACCTCTCGCAGCCATAACCAACCTCAAACTACCTGCAGCACCACCACCACCCGGAAGTAACCCACCTGCACAACCACGTCACTGCCACCACCAAATGCAACAGGCCACCACTGCTCAAATTTCAAGCAAAAATCAACCCAAAACCACCAACACCACCACCACGGCCAGCCCTCACCGAGTCCACTGCACAACAGTCCCAAAATCAAACCAACTACCAAACCAAGTTCTCAACCCATCTTCACAGCAACTCAACTCCAAACCGTCACCACTGCCACCTCCTTCATCATCTTCATCATCATCATCACCTCGACCACCAACCAAATCAGCCCAGCTCAAATCAACACCCAACTCCCCACTAATGATCCAATCAAACCCAAAACTGAGAAGAATTGAAGCCAAGTACTTACCTCAACTGTCGATTCATCACTGGAAAGCGCAATTTCCAGCCTCGGTTTAGCCATCGATTTCGCACCCATCTCGCACCAAACTCCCTCAAATCGGAAACCTCTCTTTGGCCGCCTCTCGCCGCCACCTTGGGCGGCGTTTCGCAGGCTGTGGCACCGGGTCAGGACGAGGGCCTCACCGCCCCTGCCGCTCTCTCTCATTTTGCGAGAGAGACATATGTATATATGTATACATTTGTATATTTTAAACTTTTTGGAAAATTGCAGCTTAGCCCCAAGTTTTAAAATGTTTCAAATTAGTCCTTATAGTTTTTAAATGATTTAATTAGCCGCTTAATTTTTAAAAATCAATTATTTCAGCCCTATGGTTTAATATTCGTTTGAGCTTCAACTCAACTTTTAAAAAGTATTCATTTTAGTCTCCCAATTTTCAAAGTATTCATTTTAGTCCCCCAACTTTCAAAGCATTCATTTTAGTCCCCCAACTTTCAAATCATCAATTTCAGTCCTTAAATTTTAAATTGTCATTTTTAAACTATAAATTTCAAAAGACTAATTTAACTTATTTTCCTAATTGACTAGACGAGGCGTACGGAGATTTAAAGGATTGAAGTCATTTCCCACTCGATTTCCCACTCGTTGAATTTAAGGTAGACTTGCCCCTATTAATTAATTTAAATTATGACTGCATGTGAATGTGTATGTCATGTGACTTATGTGAAAGTCATTTTTATGAAAAGAGACGAGAATATATTTCTTCGGAAATATTTATGTTGTTATACTTGTCATAACTTATATGCTTTAATGCATGAGAAAGAAATAAGAGAATATCTTGCAAGATAAATGATGATGTTATGCATAACTTACGTGCCTTTAGTGCACGAGACGAGACTACCCACACCCGATGATTTTAAAGAGCATATGATTTTTCAAAGAGAAGCCACGTGCTTTAATGCACAAGAAGAGACTACCCACACCCTATGATTTCTAAAGAGCCTGCATTTATGTGTTCAATTATATTGTAGATTAGTTAATTGGCGATGAGTCTACTGAGTATTTCTATGAAATGCTCATGTCTATTTTAACAATAATTGCAGATTTCGGAGAAGGTGGCAAGTGATGAATGATTGTGGCAATAGTCGTTAAATAATTGAGAATCTAATTTTGATGATCCATATTTCTAAACTTTGGTTATTTTTGAGATTTTCAATTATTTGAGAAATTATGGCATTGCCGAATGTTTTGTATTATTAATGGCTCGATTTGTTATTTTGAACTGTTTCATAAATGTTTTCCAATTTTATCGACCATTTTAGTTTATCTAATGTTGCCAAAAATGAATTTCAATTATTTCTTCCGCTAGGATATTATTTTAAAGTTTAGACCAGAAAATTACGTGGTGAACTGGTATTTAGAACTCGTGGCTCTACAGCTTTGTATTAGAGCCAGTCTGCATTTCAGTAGACTGGAAAATTTTCAAAAAGAAATTTCAAGAAACATTTTTCATTATTTAATTATTATTAATGAAGATTGCCACTGCCATCATTCGTTCCATCAACTCCAAGGTAAAGAGTTTATGATGTTTAATGTTATTTCAGTATTTCGGATACTTATTTTAATGATTTATGAGATTTAGAAGAAAGAGAAAGAGATTGTATCCGAATAAGAAAGAAAGAAAGAAAACGAGTGTTGAGCATAATGAGAATAATATGATTTAAGAATGATTTTATAATAATTTTTGTCCTCGAACTTAGAAATGATGAACCCTAGCTGGACTTTGCAAAATTGATTTTGGACATGATACCGTTCACGAAGAGTCAACAGAGAGGATTAGACAATATTTTCGGGATATATATCGTTTGGACCAACACCTCATGTTAAGATATAGGATCACATTATCAGTTACTGTGACGCGCGTTATGAGGTCATAGCTGGTGGTTTTAGAGTGACTGGTACACAATTCATTAGTCACTTGTTGTCAACAGTTCCAGAAAATCAACGAGAACTAGCAACCCAGTTTTATGAGATATGATGAGATGTTTGGGATTACAAGTAATATGATTTTATTGAGATTTTTATGAGAAGAATTTTGAAATTAGGGATTTAAAGACTTGGTTCTTAATTATTGGGAATTAAGGACTTGATATTGTGTTTGAGTAAGTAAATTTCTTCCTCTATTTCGAGAGAAATTTATTATGTAGTTTGTCCTTGTGATTAAATTTTGGGATTATGATTTGTGGCATATATTTTATAAGCATGACAAATGAGTGGTCATTTGAGCCAATTAATGTATTAAAGGAAGTGATATTGTGATATTGGAAATTATGATTTGAAATTGTTATGTTGAGGAATTATGAATTGATTTTTCTGGGATATTTTTGGTGGTATTGAAGTTTGTTGGAATTTTTATCAATATTTAAATCGTTTTGGTGACATGTGGAGTGTAACTCCAGGTTGTTATTGTTGGTTACGAAGTATACCTACGGGTTGGATAAGTCCAAATTACAAGGGAGACTCTGCCTAGAATTTTATCATTTTGAGTTAAGAGCGTAGTAGGGTAAGCACCCACTAAGGGAATTGAGGTTAGACTTGCAAGTTCATTTACACCCCAAGCAAGATTTAGTAAATGATAAAAAGGGATAATGACTCTTGTGATATTTTTGGCTTCTTCGAAGTGTGATCATTTTTGTGATGGATATAGTTCTATTGAAATACTCTCCTTGTTTCACAATTTCAAGAACAAGATGATGTAAATAACTACTTGGATATCAAGGTATACGTGAAGTTATGTGATGACTTGATGCATACATTGGGAAATGTCAAGTTATATTTTGAAAGATGAGGGAAGACAAATATTATGGCATTATTGGGAAGAATCTGATTATTCTTGGGGACAAATTGATTATTAGTATAAAACGATCACTTATATTGGAGAATATTATAAATTATGATGGTATGTGATAATACTGTTGATTTATTTGAAAGGTGATTGGTAGATGATGTGTTAAAGATTTGGTTATTTACATGTAATATGATTATTTGAAAAAGTCAGTTATCATGAATGGGAGATATTGAAAGTATTTTATAGTGAGATGCCTTAAAGGAGTAACCATTTATTCAAAGTGAGAAATTGGGCACATATGATCGAATGTTTGGGATTATGTGAGATTATGACGATTGTCATAAGGTCATTTGAATATAAAAGGTACAAGAGATAATTATAAGGAATAATGTGATTGTTCTTATGGTGAGAACTGAAGGTGATGATGTATTGCGATTATGAAGTAAGTTGACCTTCCATGAATAAGTTATACGGTATTTCGTCCTAAGTAGAATTCGAAGAAAGATGAGTCTCAGTCATGGAAAATAAATCAGGGTTTCCTCGTGATTTGAATGATTCACTGATGTACATTAAGTTTTCATTGATGATACTAGAATATCATGAGAGAAAACTGTTGGATGAAATTGATGAAGAAAACTTTATCAGGTCCTAAATTTGTACAAGTATTGCAGAAGTAATGCATCTGATTGGAGGAAAGTTTATGATAAGATCCTACCTTGAAATTTTGGAAATTTTTACTAATGGTATCTTGGTTCGAAAATAAGAAATGAAATTTTATGCAATTGTCCTTGTAGATATGATTTGTGGAAAATGAGGATAAGACTTCACAGTGATGACTTATTATGGAAGTAGTGTGCAGAAAGAGTGACAAATGGTAGAATCCAAGATTTATTGAGTTTGAGAGACTTGCATAAAATCTTAATGAGTATTCTGGTGTATAAAGGTTCATGTGATAAATATGATGGTTATTATATTGTAACCTCAGAGAGATTGATATGATTAAATTTAGGTCATATGATACGATGATAAGTGACGTGTTACACGATTACTACAAGATATGGTGATTAGACGGTTAATGAATGTTATGGTTAACCCGTGAAAGAATCGGGTGAATATTGAGTAATTGATCTTATCTTGATGGTTTATTGAACTATGGTGAAATATCACCTACGATTGGGAATCTTAATTTTGAGTCATAAGATATATGAATTTATTTAAGATTTTGGATGATGCAGTTTCGATTACTTATTATCGGTTGTACTTTTGATGTGAGTAAAGTATTTTGTTACAATAATGGAAAACTTGAGGTGACCAATTGTGTGACTTTTACTTATAATGAGATTGTATCTTTGGGTTAAGTAAACTTTATGAGGAATCCTATATGGTTCACAGAAGTCTTATTCATTGGTGATAGACTTAATCAAAGTATTGTTCAAAGTGTGAAATGAATTGAAGTTTTGGAGAACAGGAGAAATTGTATCTTGAATTTCAGATTTTGAAGTTAGTGAGGTTTCTTAAGTTTGAGAATATCATATCTGATCCTTATGATGCTGCTTTAGGTTAGTACATTAGTCCTCAGCTAGAATGAGTATGTGATACCAAGTACTTGATGCATTATTTAGAAGTATAGACTAAAGGATTTAAGTTTGAATTCTCCAATATTTAAAGGAAATTTCAGTCGAGTTTAGAAATGATTACGTTTGTAAATTTTTTCAGAAAGATTCTGCCATGTTTGGGTTTGTGCTCAATATTTTGGAATTGATACCGCGTTTCTATATTTTGGGACCATAAGGTTTTATTCTTGATCAATCTTCTTGATTTTTAGTTTAAGCATTGGAATGATTGATATTTATATCATGGATTCGATATCAGTATAGATCCTTGAAAGGTTAGAAATAGAAGGTCAATGAATGAGTTTATAAGTTGGATAATGTCAGATGATTGATTGAGTTCTACACAATAGCTATCAAGCGTCTTTTCACATAGCTTCGTATGAGGTACAGATATATGTTAGAGAGGTTGTCCGATTTCACGGATTGCTAGTGTCCATTTTTCAGATAGAGATCCGAGAATTTTCCCTTGAGATTTGGAAGAGTTTACATGTGGCAATGGGTACCAAATTAAATTTTAGTACTGCCTACCATCCCTAGACAGACGGGCAATCTGAACGCACTATTTAGATGCTAGAGGATATGCTTAGAGTCTGTGTGCTAGACTTGAGTGGTAGTTGGGAGATTCATCTACCATTGGTGAAATTTGCCTACAATAACAGTTTTCGGGCTACCATTGATATGTCACCATACGAAGCACCGTATGGGTGAAGATGTCGATCGCGAATCTAGTGGGACGAAGTTGGCGAGAGGATATTATTGAGTTCAGAATTAATTGAGAAAACAGTATAGGCTATCGAGAATATCAGATTACGGATTAAAGCTGCCCAAGACAAACAGAAAAGTTATGCCGATCAAAGAATAAAAGACTTAATGTTTGAGATTAGAGAGAAAGTGTTCTTGAAAGTAGCTCCTATGAAGGGTACTTTTCGTTTCGGCAAGAAAGGGAAATTAAGGTCTAGTTTCATCAGACCATTTGAAATACTAGAGAAAGTGGGGAATGTGACTTATTGTTTGACTTCGCCACCAAAACTTGCAGCTGTTCACAATGTCTTTCATGTTTCCTTATTGAGAAAGTATGTTCATGATCCTAATCATGTGGTGAATTATCAGTCTCTTGCAGTGCAGAAAGATTTGACTTATGAAGAGGCACCTATGTGCATAGTAGAGAGAAAAGTTCATGTCTTAATAAACAAAGAGATTCCTTTAGTTAAAGTCCAGTGGGGTAGACATAATAGTGATGAGGTTACTTGGGAAAAGGAAGAGGATATCCTAGCCAAGTATCCAGAAATCATAGACCAAGTAAGTTTAATTTCGAGGACGAAATTATTTTAAGGGGGTAAGGTTGTAGCAACCAAGAATTTTTATGTAGTAAATAATTATTTTAAAATTTTGAAAATCGAGTCGCTGCGATCTCGCCCATTTTTAAGCTAACGTCGCGACATATTCGTCTAGCCAAGTCGAGAAATGTCAAGTCCATTCGATTTTAAATAAATTCCGAATTTCGAAAATTTAATTATTTTATTTATTTATTTAAATTATTATTTTCAAAATCGTTTTAAATTCCAATTTACGTCCAATCGATGTTATCAGGTTCATTTTTCGACCCAGTTGTTTTCGTGTACGATTTTTCCTCGAATTACGTGCATTGCTTGTCAAGATTTCATACTACCACCAACCTCCACCTATCACATCAATCCCATACCATACCATACCATACCCTAGCTCTATATCACCTACTCCTCCAAACCCAACTCTCAGCATCATCTCACCACTCAAACCGTCCCAGCCTCACCAAGTCACGACATTGGAGGCTCAGCATTTCTTCAGCTCCATTGCAGACTCCAATTTCAGCCCCCCCTCTCTCTCTCTCTCTCTCACGACAATCCACTGCTCAGCAACACATCATCACCTTCATCCAGCCTCACTCTGATTTCAGGCTCCCTTTCACGACATTGAACTCCAACAAGGTAAAAATTATTTCCCCAACCTCTCGCAGCCATAACCAACCTCAAACTACCTGCAGCACCACCACCACCCGGCAGTAACCCACCTGCACAACCACTTCACTGCCACCACCAAATGTAACCGGCCACCACTGCTCAAATTTCAAGCCAAAATCAACCCGAAACCACCAACACCACCACCACGGCCAGCCCACACCGAACCCACTGCACAACAGTCCCAAAATCAAACCAACTACCGAACCAAGTTCTCAACCCATCTTCAGAGCAACTCAACTCCAAACCGTCACCACTGCCACCTCCTTCATCATCATCATCACCTCGACCACCAACCAAATCAGTCCAGCTCCAATCAACACCCAAATCCCCACCAATGAGCCAATCAAACCCAAAACTGAGAAGAATTGAAGCCAAGTACTTACCTCAACCGCCGATTCACCACCGGAAAGCGCAATTTCCAACCTCGGTTTAGCCATCGATTTCACACCCATCTCGCACCAAACTCCCTCCAATTGGAAACCTCTCTTTGGCCGCCTCTCGCCAACACCCTGGGCGGCGTTCCGCCGGCCAACCGCCGGCTGTGGCGCCGGGTCGGGACGAGGGCCTCACCGCCCCTACTGCTCTCTCTCATTTTACGAGAGAGAGATATGTATATATGTATATATTTGTATATTTTAAACTTTTTGGAAAATTGCAGCTTAGCCCCAAGTTTTAAAATGTTTCAAATTAGTCCTTATAGTTTTTAAATGATTTAATCAGCCGCTTCATTTTTAAAAGTTAATTATTTCAGCCCTATGGTTTAATATTCGTTTGAGCTTCAACTCAACTTTTGAAAAGTATTCATTTTAGTCCCCCAACTTTCAAAGCATTCATTTTAGTCTCCCAACTTTCAAATCATCGATTTCAGTCCTTAAATTATAAATTATCATTTTTAAACTATAAATTTCAAAAGACTAATTTAACTTATGTTCCTAATTGGCTAGACGAGGCGTACGGAGATTTAAAGGATTGAAGTCATTTCTCGAGATATTTTGCACTCTTTGAATTTAATGTAGACTCGCCCATATTAATTAATTTAAATTATGATTGCATGTGAATGTGTATGTCATGTGACTTATGTGAATGTCATTTTTATGAAAAGAGACGAGAATATATTTCTTTGGAAATATTTATGTTGTTATACTTGTCATAATTTATATGCTTTAATGCATGAGAAAGAAATAAGAGAATATCTTGCAAGATAAATGATGATGTTATGCATAACTTACGTGTCTTTAGTGCACGAGACGAGACTACCCACACCCGATGATTTTAAAGAGCCTATAATTTTTCAAAGAGAAGTCACGTGCTTTAATGTACAAGAAGAGACTACCCACACCCTATGATTTCTAAAGAGCCTGCATTTATGTGTTCAATTAAATTGTAGATTAGTTAATTGACGATGAGTCTACTGAGTATTTCTATGAAATGCTCATGTCTATTTTAACAATAATTGCAGATTTCGGAGAAGGTGGCAAGTGATGGATGATTGTGGCAATAGTCGTTAAATAATTGAGAATCTAATTTTGATGATCCATATTTCTAAACTTTGGTTATTTTTGAGATTTTCAATTATTTGAGAAATTATGGCATTGCCGAATGTTTTGTATTATTAATGGCTCGATTTGTTATTTTGAACTGTTTCATAAATGTTTTCGAATTTTATCGACCATTATAGTTTATTTAATATTGCCAAAAATGAATTTCAATTATTTCTTCCGCTAGAATATTATTTTAAAGTTTAGACCAGAAAATTACGAGGTGAACCGGGTATTTAGAACTCGGGGCGCTACAACAAATGAGTTCTGAGGTTCAAATAATCAACCGGTCTATGTCCTTCGTTATAGGTCTCAATGTCACGGGATCTTTATAAAATTGATTGACTTAGGGTGAAAACAAAACCACAACAATTATCAAGCTTTCACGGGACTTTGATATGACCCGGCGAGTTAAAAAAAGGAACATCGCTCTTTTCTTCGAGCTTTACAATCGGACTTTGAAATGTCTGTGTGTCCTTGAACTAGGACTTTTCACTCAATTTTTGAGCTTTACAATCGGACCTTGAAATGACTGGGTGTCCTTTTGAACAAGCATGTTTTCTTGGCCTTGATATTTCCAAAATTCAAAGAACTGACTTTGCAAGTTAAATAACTCTCTTGACAAATGATATATTTAAATTAAATCTTAAGAGAGTTAGGACAATAATTCAATAAATAACGATGATTTAAGCTCAAGTTTTTGAAGTTGCAGACTATGATAACTATTAATGGATGATGAAATAATTTGTATCAATGTATCAAAGATTTCGATCATTGATTCTCTTAACAAATAATATAGGTTAAGTACTAAGAGAAATCAACATTTTTTCAATATAAGTGTTGGTATAGAAAACATCAATTCAAAATAATAGGAGAATATGTTTTAAGAAAATTTTCTTTCAAAGTAGAATCTTTGATGAATAAATTGAAGATAAGTTCTACTTACTCAAAAATTCTTGATAATGAATGAAATGGAATTTAATGCTATTTAGACTCAATGATTTATTTTTCAATAAATTGCTTCTCTTGTAAATGATTGCATTGAATGTCAACGTGAGTGTTATTTATAGAGAAAAATCCTGATCACGGTCTGTTGAGTCCGATTGAACTAACTATATGCGGTCGACCTCTGACTAGCCTTTTGAGTTTTGAAAATTGTGTGATGTTGTTGACCTCAAATTTGCTCCAACTTATGTTTCCAAGATCTTTGATCAAGTGTGATATTACTAAGTCGGGAGACCATATGAAGTTTTTCTTATGGATTTAAAACATATGCAAATGATGTGCAATATTTATGTTTTAATTGTACCTTTGAGCTTTTCGGATTTTATTACTAAAGATTGAGAGCGGTATACCTTACGTAGGCCTGTAGATTGAAATTTTAAAATAGTTTCAATCCGATCAAGTATCATCTTTATGTTCGGGAATTTTGAACTTGTTGTAGGCCAAGTCACATAATTTCATATGCCTGAAATGACTCGGGAAAATTTCAATTTTTATTACTTTATCGGGCGTTGAAATTGGTCACACATGTTCTAAATTCAAATACTTTGCTAATTTTTTAGTTTGTGGGTGTTTTATTGTTTTCTTTTAATATATATGGGTATTTATGCCATCTAATATTGCTTATCTTTAATGTGTAGGAAAAATGCCATAAAAAAGTAATGACCCAAACAAAAAAATGTAAAGAAAAAGCTGGACCATCAAAACAGCACAGAAGAGGAGATGACTCAGGGGATGATAATGAGCCTTTAGACATATGAGATGTATAGAGATATTTGAAGAGCACGACATCTATGATAAAAAGCTAAAGAATAAGATGACATGGGGTGAATGGGAGGTTATTCTAGCTGACTTCCCAAATATAGAATTGCTCCACCTCTTAGAGATTGCAGGATGACATAAATTGGCAGGTACACCTTACAAGCCGTACCTGTTGATGGTCATAGAATTTCTTGCAAATTTCAATCATGCCACCGAGACAAAGGGAGCAAAGCATCGATATAGGACATGGGATCCGAGTTTGCACAATATATGATACACTATATGAGGTATATTTTATATGAGTATGCGTTTGGTATTGTCTATTTACACACACATGAAAAGTTGAGCATCAGATAAGTAAAAGTACTTTATTGTGATGTTTGACTTTCTTTTCTAAAATTTATTTATTTTTTCGAACATGAGGCATAAAGTGAACATACCATTATTGAGTCATATATTTATGTTTGTTGAGTTTAGTTTTAGAGTTTAGTTTTAGTTTTATTTTATTTGAGGACAAACAAGTATTCTATTTTGGTGTGTTTGACACGTGCATTTTGTGCACGAACAACATTTAAACTTGTGGTTTTCCTAAATTATTACTTATTCATGTTAGACTTTCTGAAATTGAGCGCATAGCTAATATTATATTATCACTTTTGTGAGAATATATCTTACATATGTGGGGGGTAATTTAGTTATGTAATCCTCCCTAGGATTGTTCAGACGTTCCCCAACCTTAAGTATAGTAATTCTAACCTTTAAAATAGAAATCAAAGTACTTTCGAATAGTTTGAGGATGGAAAGATTAGCACATGTAGGCATAGAAGTTTGATGGTCTAAAGTTCTTGAATAATACCCTTGGTTGAAAGGGTTTTAGTTAACTAGTCTAAACCAGTACTAGTTACTTATTAATAGTCTTATTCTCTTTTTCCAGTCTCGACGACTCGAGCAATTAAATTTTTAAGGGTTCTTTAGAACCTGGTGCCTTATGGTCATCTGACTTGGGATTCATCGGCCAAAGGCTCGATAAAGGGGCCACTTAGAAAGCTTAATAGGAAGAGGACTTACACATAAGACAATATTACATTTTACAAATTTCTTTGTGGCCTTGGTGACTCGACCAATTAAGCCTTTAATGGTCTCTTAAAACCTGGTGTCCCTTAGTAATCTGACTTGGAAATTAAATGCTTGCTAATGAGTAATTTAGCGAGCTTAATGAGAAAATTCTTGCAAGTAAGAGGAGAAAAACACCGATTCTACAAAAAAAAATGTATAACTATTAAAAAAATTAGATTAAATAAAGCACTTGGTACAAAGAACATGTGCTCACATACAGGAGGTCTGATCATCTCGAAGTTATCAGATATTCAGTTTCAAATTATGCCGGATACTTGGATACTAGGAAATCATCGTTCGCCTGTTTGTTCCTGTTAGTTGGAGGAATAGTGTTGTGGAACAGTGGAAAGCATTCTGTCATTGCTGCTTCCACTATGGAGGTTGAGTTCGTAGCATGATTTGAGGTCACCGTTCACAGATTGTGGTTACGGAACTTTATCTCAGTACTTGATATTGTCGACAGTATATCAAGGCCGCTAATAATTTATTGTAACAATCCCGCTGCCATCTTCTTCTCAAAGAACGATAAGTATTGTAAGGGTGTTAAACACATAGAATTGAAGTACTTGTCAGTTAAAGAATAAGTGAAGAAGCAGAGAGTGCCTTTCAAGTATATTAGCACTAATCTTATGGTAGCGGATCCGCTGATAAAAGGGTTACCGCCCAAAATATTTTCTAGTCATGTTGAATGAATGGACATGATAGATAAGGCCTTGCTATATTGACAGTAATTTATGTAATGTGGTTGTTATGCTTATTATATTTATTATGAAACTATGAATTCGTTTATGGCTATGTTTATTTAACTTCTTGTCAATTTAGTATTCTTGTGCACAATTTGATGTATGATGACATGTTATGTTGAGGGTTACTGTTTTCCTCAATTAAGGGTAATGTTGAATTGAAGATATTTTGTGATACTTGGAATCATGTTGATGAATGACGTGTGACCACCATGATCCGATCAATTCTAATTCAACTAAGTCCATTAATATAAGTGAATTTGATGTTTAAAGAGCGCTTATAGTTGTTATTAAATCATAAAATCGTTACAAGGGCCAAGTGGGAGACTGTTGGAATAATTTTATTCCACTAGTATATAACGAGTGTGATGCACGTGATATTGTAACGATATTAAAATATTTTTATTCAAGTATATATGTTTATAAACTGAATAAAAATTGTCCAAACTTCCCTACATGTTTTATTTAAAAAATGTTCAAAGTGTTAATTTAAACAATCTCAATATCGAACTCAATTTACCCTATGAATTACTCAAAATTTTAAGTACGCAATATTTTTATCAATAATATCATCATCTTTCTTCTAATTATTGATTGTTGAATTCTTTAAATTTTGTATCTCTTGAAATGTATTATTAGGCAACCTTATTCGAAAATACTAGAGTTGGGAGAATTTCTTCTTTTTTTTGTGTATATAGTTCATAAATCCATGTTGCAGTGAAAAAAGAATGATAAACATCATTTGACAATTTATTCATATTTTAGAATCAAGATGAAAAAAATCAATTGTAATCTGGTGTAAAAAAAAAAAAGCTTATCATGCAGGTGATGTTAGAATTCAGAACAATATTTGATCATAAATGTCTAAGAAAAACTGAGATGTATTTAATCTAAATTCCCTATTAAGGTATGATTATCTTAGTATGATTATTTGAGACACGGAATATATCATATTTAAATAGAGTAATGTTTGTTCAAGAAAATTGTTTTAAAATTTGTGCTTTCAAATTTCTAGCTTAACAAATTGAATTTTAGTGCTGTGAATCCGAAAGTAGCACACACATTTCTTTATGGTTTCGTAAACCTCGTAACATTTTTATAAATTGTAAAAACTAAAATTTCACTTTAAAATTGGAATACAGGATAAAAACATATACATATAAACCAATTTAAAATATAAACAAACGATCTTCTCAAGAAATTTGCACTTCAAAATTTCATCGTAAAAATTTAATACAATAAAAAATTAAATTGATTGGAAAACAAAACTTAATTAATTTTTCATACAATTAATATTTTAGAAAAAAATCTTACACTTATCATATTTCAATAATTTTTCTTTTTCTCATATTAGTTGAAGGATGTTTGTGAATTTTAAATTATCAGAGAATTATTAGTTTTATTTAAAAAAAAATTAGTGGAAAAGTGGAGAGTTTAGATTGTAAATATATAAAAAAATATTTTTTATCGATAATACGATTAAAATAAAATAAAAGGTTAAAAAAATTAAACATTAAGTAAAATTAACGGTAAATATGATATTATCAAAATGTTCGAGGGTAAAATAATAACAATAAAAAAGTTTCTCCCTCTAAGGTTTTTTAGAAGTATTTATTTTTTATTTTTTTAAATTATTATATGCATGTAATAAAATAAATTCAAGAATTACACATTTTTTCTTTTTCTCATATTAATTGAAGGACGTAATAGAAACTATAAATTATATGAAAGTTATTAGGTTTATTTAAAATATTTTTAGTGAGAAAGTGAAGATTAGATTGTAAATGTATGAAAAATATTTTTATTGATATTATGAAAATAAAAAGAAATAAAATATTAAAGAATGTACATTAATTAAAACAAATGGTGAATATGAAATTATTAAAAAAACGTGAGGATAAAATAGTCCAAAAAAGTTTCTTCCTTTAAGGGACGGGACTTTTAAAAGTAGTAAGACAAGATATATCATTATGTGGCCCATGTAACTATAGGGTTTGTAACATTTAAATATCAAATTCACGTTGTTGTATATTAATACAATTAAAAATAAAATTTTAACCGGATATGACCCACTTGTAATGATTAAAGGACGGGAAAGTAATTGAAACTGATTGGGAATTTAAAATAAAGAGATGACCACTCTTTATAACTGCTCCCTCTTCATCGACTTATGAAATCCACGTTTTGAAAGGCAAAAATACAAGAAAACGAAATCTCCTAATCATCAAGGAAACTGCAAGGAAAAGTAAGGGGAAGAAAATAACTCATTCTGAAATTCGATTGTCTGCAATAGGATGAACAATATAGATCCATGTAAGTTACGTTAATATCATTATTTTGTGTGAATCATGTATGTTGACGTCTCTTTTTGTCAACAAATAAAAATGCTTGTATTCTCCTTATTGATAGGTGGGTTATATATTTTTGTACAATTTTTTAAAGTATACAGCTCTTGAATTTGAATAACGGTGTTGAAATAAAGTTTGAATATAGTACGAAATAGAAAAGGTAACAGATCGAAAGCGAACTGAGATCAAAGTTGGACAAATTCATGTCTAGTTCGATACCGATCTGAAAGCCAGGTCGAATCAACGAAATCAAATAGCAAGAGTTTTGAGAGCTTTTTTCTTTTTTTTCTCCCCTTTTGAATAACATTTATGTCCCTTATTTATAGTGAGGGAGGAGATAAAACATAATCATTACAACATATCACGTCTACAGTATGTGACTGACAATGACTACTAAAATTGCTGACAACATGTCACAAATGATTATACTGACATTTTACAAATAATCATAATTACTGACACATAATACGGCTGATTTGATGTTTTAGTAGCGCCGCCAGTCTCACCGCACTCGGAATTCACCTCGGTGAACATTACCTCGGCATCAAGTCACCTCGTTCAGGGCAAATCACCTCTCTCTTTAAGTGGAGGTCGGTTCCAAAATCACCTCGGCAACTTGTCACATCGGTTTTGGAAAATCACCTCTCTCTCCGAGTTGAGGTCGATTACAAAATCACCTTGGCAACTTTTCACCTCGGTTTTGGCATTCCACCTCTCTCTGTAGGTTGAGGTCGGTTCCAAAGTCACCTCGGCATCAAATTACCTCGGTCAAAATAAACCAGCTATCATTTTAAGTTGATGTCAACATATTGAATCCACGTCAGCACAATAAACAACAAATGTCCCCTCGAGATCAGTCCAACAAAGATTTTGTGGACGGATCTCGAAATCCCAGTTGTCTTACAGCCTTCTAATTTACGTTGCCTTTAATTTTTTTCAATTTCCAATTGCCAGGTGTCGTTGTGTGAATGGTGTGTCAGTTCTCGGATCAAGTGTCGCCGCCTCCATAATTTCAACGCGTCTTGTCATTATGACTGATTAATGATCTCTCTCTCTTCTCTCCTTATAAATAAGGGCATTCTCCTCATAAGAAACCTATTGAACCTTCGAAATTCTCTCTGTCAATATCAGCTCGTTTATTTACACGACCTCGATTTCACCTCGTTATCATATCAGAACCGCTTATTTTCTTTCGTCAGGTGAGGGTGTTTTGACGTTTCTTCTAACTTTTCTCTTGTTTCTCTTGTTTTGAAATTCCTTCCCCCCTTTTTTTCTAACTGTCTAGCTCATTATAATCATTTTTAAGGATGAGTGATAGTATTAGTTTTGAGGAAAGTGGGGTAAGGTCGGAGAATAGGGGCAAGGAGGACGAATTGTCTGTGTCCCGGGAAGAGAGTAAGGAAACCCAGTGCCTCTTTCGAGGCGAGGAGGATGATGATGAAATCCCGCAGCCCATACCTTTAGCGATAGTACCAGAATCCCGTTCCATTTTGGCTAGTTCATTTCGATACCCTTCTACTGCTACATTTCAGCGACCTGACCCTTGTACTAGTTACAGTTCGGATTTTTCCTGTAAACATTTCCGATCTGAAGCCACTGACAATGAATTACAACTTTGGAAAAATAAATATAGAATCCCAGGATATGTACACTTTTTCCTTCCCGAAAGTTACGAACGAGCTGACCAGCCACCTAAAGGTTGCGTAGCTACTAATTTCCAAATTCTGGAGGCAGGCCTCAGGTTTCCTCTTCCGTTCATCATAACTGACTTTCTCCGATCTTGGGGGTGTAGCCCCCACCCAAATTCACCCTAATGGTTGGAGGTACATCCTTGGGTTCATATCCCTTTACAATCGCTTGGGATACAACGACCCCTCAGTGGACGAATTTAATTTTGCATATCAGTTTCGAGCCGATGGCAAAAAAACGGGGTGGTTTTATGCGATACAGTGGTCAGTATTTGGTGGTCGAAGATTGCTAATTGATTTTCCTGAATCAGTCCGCTCTTGGAAAGAGAAGTGGTTCTTCGTTGGGGGAAATTGGATGACCCCCTATCGAAGTGATGGAATCAGTTCGACCATTCCCGTTCTCTATAGGGATAAATTCAGTAAGTCTTTATATCTGGGATATTTTCGAGCTGAATTGTTCTAATATTAATCATCTCATTTTTTGCAGAGGTGAGAGAGGCAGATTTGGACCCAAAAGTCATCGAAAGGATTATCCATCTGACCGACCAACCTGACCACTTCAGATCGGTAAAAGAGCTTCTGACTGATGAACGCTTGTTTGAATCAACCCTTACTTTTGTCGATCCATCTGATTACTACCCTCCACTTCCAAAATGTAAGTTTCAGATCATTACACTACAGATTTTTAACGCCTTGTATTTTTGAGATGTATACTAAGAACACTTACTTCTGTATATCTTTTCATGTCAGCCCGTAAAAGTAGAAAGAAGATGGAGTTAATGAAGGCGAAGAAACTTGCAAACGCCAAGGCTGAGGCTCGAAAGAGAGCTGCCAAGAAATAGACTTCAAGGGCCTCACCCCCTCCCAAAGAGTGTCCGATTGACCCACCTCTTCAAAAGAAATCCAAACGGGATGAGGTCGCCAAAGAAAAAGCTGACATTCCAATCCCACCACCTCAAACTTCTGGGGACCAAGCTGGGTCTTCCCAATCAGCCCTACAGGGGGGTTCGTATCTGGGAGTGCATCCCATAAGAGCTGAACTGGCAAGCTCTCTAAAAGGGTCTCGCCCCAAAATTTATAGGGAGTTTGTGTCAGCGGCCAACCTAACTCCTATGGGCTTAATGAAGGTTCCCCTGCAGACTAAGGTGGCCATGGATGTTCTGGCCAAGACCTGGACACCTTGTCAAGAGAAGTTCAGCGAAGATATGCCTTTGGACGACCTATTGGTGACCGGTACTGCACACGTCGGTCAAGCTTTGAATTATCTTTGCCGGGCTCAATCCAGATTAAGCGAGGCGGCCTCAGATACCAGAGAGTTCAAGAAGCTTTCCGACGAGGCCAGGAACATGTTTGAGGCAGAAGTGAAAGCCAGGCATGAGACAGAGGCCAAACTGAAGGAGGCCTTTGAAGAGGTGGCCAAGCTTAAAGAGATCAATCTTGAGCTAACCAAGTTCAAGGATGAAGTACTTCCTCTTAGGGAGGAGGTGGCCTCTTTAAAGGATAATCTGCCCCAATTGGAGGTCGCAAAAGAGAGGCTCTTGAAGGAATTGGACGAGGCCAATAATATTGAGGCCAGCCTGAAGAGAGAGAAAAATAAGCTGGAGGCTGCTGTCCAAGATTCCTACAAGGAGGCCGTGAAAAAGTTTAAAGACTCGGTGGGATACGAACACGATGTGGACGAGACCTACTATCTCACATTCAAAGAGATAGTAGAGGAGCTGGAAGAAAAATGACCTGAGGTGGATATAAGTTTCTTGAAAGAGAAACTCGATCTGGTCTACAAAAAGTATTTAGAGCTGATACCTGACGAGGTCGATGAAGAATCCTTACTCTCTCCACTCATTGAGTCTCAGATCAACCTGCCAGAAAAAGTCGTCAACATTGAAGAATAGTTACATATCTTCAGATTAATATTGTCTTGTAACCTTCAATCTTGTTTCTTCGGAATAAAAAGAGAATTTCATTTTAGCATTGATCATTTCAAAGTCAAACAAAGTGAATCATAAACGGAGTGAGTACTTAAGCAATTTTCAAACGTTAATTCACTGAATATGAAATGCAGAGGTGAATTATAAACGAAATAAATACTTAAGCAATTTTTAAACGTTAATTCACTCAATATGAAATGCAGAGGTGAATTATAAACGAAGTGAATACTTAAGTAATTTTCAAACGTTAATTCACTCAATGTGAAATGCACAGGTGAATTATAAACGAAGTGAATACTTAAGCAATTTTCAAACGTTAATTCACTCAATGTGAAATGCAGAGGAGAATTATAAACGAAGTGAATACTTAGCTCGATATATTCACACATAAATACTTCGTTGACAGAACGGAGGTCGGTCATTTTTCACCTCGGTATTTATTCCCCAAATCACCTCGTTTGTTGAATGGAGGTCGTTCATTTTTCACCTCGGTATTAATTCCCCAAATCACCTCATTTGTTGAATGGAGGTCGGTCATTTTTCACCTCGGTATTTATTCACTAATAATCATGGATCTCCGACCTCGACTTCTCACGGGGATCTATTTCGTCTTCAAAATTGATCGCCTTATTAGGTTGATGACATCCTGCCTTATAGGTACTCACGGATTATCAACTGGGTCTTCGTTTTGCCTCTCAAGGAGGTCTTTCTCGACTTTAAGATGGATCGCCTTGTAATGTCGATGATATCCTGCCTTATAGTACTTACGAATCATCAACTAAGGTCTTCGTTTTGCCTCTCAAGGAGGTCTTTCCCGTCTTTAAGACGGATTGCTTTGTAATGTTGATGATATCCTGCCTTATAGGTACTTACGGATCATCAACTAAGGTCTTCATTTTGCCTCTCAAGGAGGTCTTTCTCGTCTTTAAGACGGATTGCCTTGTAATGTTGATGATATCCTACCTTATAGGTACTTACGGATCATCAACTAAGGTCTTCATCTTGCCTCTCAAGGAGGTCTTTCTCGTCTTTAAGACTGATTGCCTTGTAATGTTGATGATATCCTGCCTTATAGGTACTTACAGATCATCAACTAAGGTCTTCATTTTGCCTCTCAAGGAGGTCTTTCCCGTCTTTAAGACGGATTTCCTTGTAATGTTGATGATATCCTGTCTTATAGGTACTTACGGATCATCAACTAAGGTCTTCGTCTCGCCTCTCAAGGAGGTCTTTCTCGTTTTTAAGACGGATTGCCTTGTAATGTTGATGATATCCTGCCTTATAGGTACTTACGGATCATCAACTAAGGTCTTCGTTTTGCCTCTCAAAGAGGTCTTTCTCGTCTTTAAGACGGATTACCTTGTAATGTTGATGATATCCTGCCTTATAGGTACTTACGGATCATCAACTAAGGTCTTCATCTTGCCTCTCAAGGAGGTCTTTCTCGTCTTTAAGACTGATTGCCTTGTAATGTTGATGATATCCTGCCTTATAGGTACTTACAGATCATCAACTAAGGTCTTCATTTTGCCTCTCAAGGAGGTCTTTCCCGTCTTTAAGACGGATTTCCTTGTAATGTTGATGATATCCTGTCTTATAGGTACTTACGGATCATCAACTAAGGTCTTCGTCTCGCCTCTCAAGGAGGTCTTTCTCGTTTTTAAGACGGATTGCCTTGTAATGTTGATGATATCCTGCCTTATAGGTACTTACGGATCATCAACTAAGGTCTTCGTTTTGCCTCTCAAAGAGGTCTTTCTCGTCTTTAAGACGGATTACCTTGTAATGTTGATGATATCCTGCCTTATAGGTACTTACGGATCATCAACTAAGGTCTTCATCTTGCCTCTCAAGGAGGTCTTTCTCGTCTTTAAGACTGATTGCCTTGTAATGTTGATGATATCCTGCCTTATAGGTACTTACAGATCATCAACTAAGGTCTTCATTTTGCCTCTCAAGGAGGTCTTTCCCGTCTTTAAGACGGATTTCCTTGTAATGTTGATGATATCCTGCCTTATAGGTACTTACAGATCATCAACTAAGGTCTTCGTCTCGCCTCTCAAGGAGGTCTTTCTCGTTTTTAAGACGGATTGCCTTGTAATGTTGATGATATCCTGCCTTATAGGTACTTACGGATCATCAACTAAGGTCTTTGTTTTGCCTCTCAAGGAGGTCTTTCTCGTCTTTAAGACGGATTACCTTGTAATGTTGATGATATCCTGCCTTATAGGTACTTACGGATCATCAACTAAGGTCTTCATTTTGCCTCTCAAGGTGGTCTTTCTCGTCTTTAAGACGGGTTTCCTTGTAATGTTGATGATATCCTGCCTTATAGGTACTTACGGATCATCAACTAAGGTCTTCATCTTGCCTCTCAAGGAGGTCTTTCTTGTCTTTAAGACGGATTGCCTTGTAATGTTGATGATATCCTGCCTTATAGGTACTTACGGATCATCAACTAAGGTCTTCGTTTTGGAAACATCCATTCAGATTTGCATACTTTGAAACATTAAACTTTTCATTCATTTCATTACATCTCGGTTGACATCAAAAAATATTCACATTCGATTTCACATCCTGTCCTACTGGAAATATTTCTTCAAGTGTTCTGCATTCCAGGGATGTTGAAGCTGAATTCCATCAAGTGACTCTAGTTCGTACGACCCATTGCTCACGACCTTCTTGATTCGATATGGACCTCCCCAGTTTGGTCCCCGAGGCTCACACGTCGTGGTTGTTTTCCTTAATACTAGATCCCCCATTTGGAACTTTCTCGGCCTCACCCTGGAATTGTAATACCTCGCGCTCCTTTGCTTGTACACTGCATTCCTAACTTGTGCTTGTAATCATTTCTCCTCCGTAAGGTCCAATTCCGCAGTGAGGGCATCATCGTTATCTTTCTCATTGAAGTGAGTGACCCAAAACGATGGCATACCCACCTCTATTGGGATTATAGCTTCTGTTCCGAAAGCCAAAGTGAACGGGGTCTCTCTGGTCGATGTCCTGTGGGTTGTCCGGTAGGACCACAATACTCCCGGTAATTCTTCCGCCCACGTTCCTTTCAAGTTTTCGAGTCTGGTTTTCAGATTATGCTTGATAATTTTGTTCACTGCTTCAACTTGTCCGTTGGATTGAGGATGGTTCGGAGTGGAGAAATGCTTCCTGATACCCAGTCCTTCACAAAAAAAATTAAACCTTTCGTTGTCGAACTGTTTCCCATTGTATGTCACAATGGATTGTGGGATTCCGAACCTACAAATGATTGACTTCCATATCAAGTCTGTGGTTTTCTGCTCCGTAATTTTGACCAACGGTTCAGCTTCTGCCCATTTCGTAAAATAATCCACCGCAACTATAGCAAACCTGTTTCCCCCCTTTGTAGTTGGCAATGGTCCGATCAGATCTACTCCCCATTTAGCGAACGACCATGGGCTCATAATTGAAGTCAGCTCTTCAGGAGGGTTCCTCATTACTGGGGCGAACCTTTGACATTTGTCGCGTGTATTTACAAATTCAATCGCGTCCTTCTTCAAGGTAGGCCAAAAGTAACCTTGCCTAATAATCTTGAACGCCATCACTTGTCCCCCTATATGTTTGCCCCAAATGCCCTCGTGGATTTCCTTCATCACATATTCCGCCTCTTCATTGTCTAGACATTTTAACAATGGTAGGGAGAATCCTCGCTTGTACAAGTCATCCCCAATTAAAGTGTATCTCGCAGATCTGATCCTTAAACTCCTGGCCTTCACGTGATCAGGTGGCATCGTCCCTTCTCGTAAGTATTGAATAATTTGATCCTTCCATGTCCTCTTCAGAGAGGTTTGGAAAACGACTAAAGGTGACGGGTTTAAGGCTGATCGAGCCAAGGTTTCGATTGATATGCTTTCCAATTCAGACGTCCCTTCGCTTGTCGCTAAGCGAGCTAAAGCACCAGCCTGACTATTTTTTGATCGAGGGATCTGGATAAACTCTGCATGCCTAAACTTCTTCAGCTCTTCTAAAACCTTTGCTCTGTAGGTCTTCATCTTTTCACCTCTGGCTTCATACGTTCCCTGGATTTGGTTGATTATCAGCTGGGAATCGCTGTGCAGGATAAGGCTATCAACACCCATCACTTGAGCCATGTCCACCCCTACAATCAGAGCCTCATATTCAGCGTCATTATTGGTCGCCTCGAAATCAAAACGGTAAGAGCTGCAGAAGAATTGATTATCTGGGCTGATTAGGACGACCCCAGCCCCTGCTCGATTTTCTTCTGATGAACCGTCAACGTATAACCGCTAGGTCCCATCTACCTCCGCGCAGCAACTTAAGTGAGTTGGTGTGAGCTTCACCATGAAATCAGCTAAGGCTTGCCCTTTGATGGCGGCTCTCGCTTTGTACACGAGGTCAAATTGTCCCAACTCTACTGCTCATTTCAATAACCGTCTCGAAATCTCGAGTTTTTGTAGCACCTGCCTCAGAGGGTAATTTGTCAATACTTCGACCTGATGCTCCAAAAAGTAGGGCCTCAATTTTCGAGTCGACATTATCAAAGCATAGGCAAGTTTTTCCATTTCAGAATACCGAAGTTCGGCATCGTGCAGGGCCTGGCTGATATAGTAAACAGGCCGTTGAACTCCCTGCTCAGTTCTCACAAGGACTGCACTCATTGCCAGTTTTGAAACGACCAAGTATATAGAGAGCACTTCTCCCGACAATGGTTTGGAAAGGACAGGCGGGGACGCCAATTGCTTCTTCAATTCTTCAAAGGCCGTCTGGCATTCCTTCGTCCACTCAAAATCTATATTCTTCCTGATAATATCAAAGAATGGCCGGCATTTATTCGTAGACCTTGATACAAAGCGGCTCAAAGCTGCTATCCGTCCCGTCAGACTTTGCACTTCTTTGATTTTCCTTGGTTCCCTCATCTGCATCAACGCTTGTATTTTATCTGGGTTAACTTCGATCCCCCTTTGGTTTACCAGGTAGCCCAAAAATTTTCCTGATCCTACCCCGAAGGAGCACTTCTTTGGATTCAACTTCATTCGGTAAGTTCGCAGTATTCAAAACATTTCATCAAGGTCCTGAATATGGTCTTCAGCTCAGATACTCTTTACGAGCATGTCATCGACATATACCTCCGTTGTCTTCCCGATGAGATCTTTGAACATTTCATTCAACAAACGCTGATACGTTGCTCCAGCGTTCTTTAAGCCAAACGGCATCATCTTGTAGCAATAGAGTCCTCGATCGGTCATAAACGAGGTATGCTCCTCATCTGCTTCATTCATTGGTATTTGGTTATACCCCGAGTAAGCGTCCATGAAGCTGAGGAGCTGATGTCCGGACGTAGCATCCACCATTTGATCTATTCTGAGGAGGGGGAAACTATTCTTGGGGCATGCTTTGTTCAGGTCAGAGAAGTCAATGCACAGCCTCCATGTCCCATTAATTTTCTTTTCTAGCACTGGGTTAGCTACCCATACAAGATAGAAAGATTCCTTGATAAATCTATTGCTAAGTAACTTCACCACCTCCCTTGCCAGCGCCTCATACCGTTCAGGATTAAGCGACCTCCTTTTTTGTACCTTAGGTTTGAAATCAGGATTAACATGGAGATGGTGGCATGCATGTTTAGGATCAATCCCTTCCATGTCTGAGTGAGTCCATGCAAACACATCCGAATTCTTTTTCAAAAAATTGATGAGGTCGGTCCTGATGAGCTCAATTAACCCGTGCCCTATCCTGAATTCGATATTAGGTTTTGCATCGTCAACTTTCACAGCATCCAACTCTTCCACAGGTCCTGACTGACCCCTATCCTGTGTACCTCTTGGATCCAGCGTTTGCAGCTCTGTTATCGGCTCGTCTTCTCCACTTGGTTCCACGATGGAACTTTCTTCTTCCTCCATTTGGACATTGTTGGAAGCGAAGCCTAAATTGCACTCTCGCGCAACCCTCTGATCCTGCCTTATGGTAGCCACCCCGTGCGGTGTAGGGAATTTCAGATAATAGTGATAAATCGAAGCTGCTGCCTTAAGCTCATGGAGGATTGGTCTTCCCAATATGGCATTGTAGTTCGTCATGACGTCCACTACCACAAAATCAGCAATCACGCGCCTCTGACAAGGTCCTGTCCCCGGTTCCACTAGTAAAGATATTTCACCTTTTGGACAGATGTAGTCACCCGTGAAACCCTGAATCCTTGTCCTCCTCGGCCGTAAGTTACGCGGGTCAATTCCCATTTTTTCAAAGGTCTTCCAATATAGCACATTCACAGCACTACCGTCATCCACCAGAGTTCTGTGGATCTTTATACCGCTCACCGGCATCGTGATCATCAAAGCATCTGAATGTGGTTGGAGTACCCCCCTGGCGTCTTCCTTAGAGAAACCGAAAGACTCTGAATCGTCCGGTGTGATTGCATGACTACATATCTGATAGCTATTTCGAGCTTCTCGGGCGAATTCTCGTCTTTTCCTCTTTGACCCGATCTGCACTTGATTTTTGCTCACAATTGTACGGATTTCATCAGGTCGGTCTTTGCCGCAGGCTCTATCCCATGATGGACGGCGTACTTCTCCTGTTGTTTGAATTGCCTTCCTGAATCCCGTGGTTCAGCAACATATTCTTGTAAGCTTCCCCTCTTTATTAACCTATCAATTTCGAATCTCAAATTTTGCCATTCGTCTGTGGTGTGTCCCACTGACCTGTGGTATTTGCAATACCGGGATGAGTCCAAGTTACTCGGGCTCTGCTTTATCGGCCTGGCCGGCGAAATTATCCCCTTGTCTTTCTTGACGCATTTAATGGGGTGAGCTCACCTCTTTGTTCAGGATTGTACGGACGGAACCTATCCGCTGGTTTGTAATCTCTCTTTTTCCCAAAAGTATTTCTTTTGAATTCTTTCTTATCATCCTTGCTTTCCTTCTTATCTGACATCGCAGCTGTATTGTGATGACCTTCTTTGAGACCTGACGCCTCCTCGGCGTTGATAAACTTCTTCGCCATGTTAAGAAACTCCTGATACGTGCGAGGTCCATCCTCATGTACTGACCACCAGAAACGAGTCTGCGTTTGTAGGCCTGACAGAACAGCCATGAGAAGCGCATCATCCGATATTCTTTCCATTCCCATGATCTGTCTATTAAAGTGGCCCAAGTAATTCTTTAGTGATTCATCCTTCTCTTGTCTAATGGTCACCAAGCTCTCCTTCGGTGTGGTCTGAATTTTTGACCCCATGAATTGCTTCAAGAACTTGCCACTTAGTTGAGACCAACTTGATATGGAGTGCTGAGATATATTGTGGAACCACCGTTGAGCCCGGTCCCCAAGAGTTAAAGGAAAAGCCCTGCATATTATTGCATCGCTTGCCCCTTGAAGCTCCATCCATGACATGTACTGATCCAGATACGAAATCGGTCAGTCTCCCCATTGTACCCGGCGAGATGATGCATCTTCATTTTGCCTGGCAGAGGTTGTGACAATATAATCTCCGTGAAAGGTGATGCCCTCTTGGTAGATGGTTCTGTTGATTCCAACCCTTCTTGTTTTGCCTCCAAGTTAGACAGTCTTTTCTTCAATTGCTCAACTTCAGTTTGACCTGGTTTTCTTGACGGAAGAGTCGGTGGCTGACCCAAGTGAAGAGTCGAGCTTCCAGCCGGCTGGTTTTCTGGGTTCACTTTCTTCATTGGAGATCTGTCCCCATGTTCCTTAGTCTGTACAGCCTTACCCTCCTCTTCTTTTTCACCCCTTCTCGCTTGATTCGGTCCCATCCAACTTAGCGATTTTTGACTCCGTACATAAGGTGTGCTTTCGCCTACCGCACTCCTTGTGTTGTTAGAGCGTCCAGTTTGTTGTTATTCGAAATGTGAGCGTACCCCGATCTTGATTTCTCCTCATCTCTTCCATTTCTCTTTGAATCCTATCAAGTCGATCTAGGACCATTCCCATGTTGGCCTCTGCTGGGGGTCGCAGAATGGCGGACCTCCTGGACATACGGGAATTCCCTTGCGAATCCTCACCACGATGTGCCCGGTGACTCCCTGAATTTTGCCTGTTACTCATTATGATGCAGGAGCAAGTATGTGATTGCTGAATACAAGGATACGGGCCCTCCTTCTAGCGCCAATTTGTTGACGTCTCTTTTTGTCAACAAATAAAAATGGTTGTATTCTCCTTATTGATAGGTGGGTTATATATTTTTGTACAATTTTTCTAAGTATACAGCTCTTGAATTTGAATACCGGTGTTGAAATAAAGTTTGAATATAGTACGAAATAGAAAATGTAACAGATCGAAAGCGAACTGAGATCAAAGTTGGACAAATTCACGTCTAGATCGATATCGATCTGAAAGCCAGGTCGAATCAACGAAATCAAATAGCAAGAGTTTTGAGAGCTTTTTTCTTTTTTTCTCCCCTTTTGAATAACATTTATGTCCCTTATTTATAGTGAGGGAGGAGACAAAATATAATCATTACAACATATCACGTCTGCAGTATGTGACTGACAATGACTACTGAAATTGCTGACAACATGTCAAAAATGATTATACTGACATTTTACAAATAATCATAATTACTGACATATAATACGACTGATTTGATGTTTTAGCAGCACCGCCAGTTTCACCGCGCTCGGAATTCACCTCGGTCAACATCACCTCGGCATCAAGTCACCTCGTTCAGGGCAAATCACCTCTCTCTTTAAGTGGAGGTCGGTTCCAAAATCACCTCGGCAACTTGTCACCTCGGTTTTGGCAAATCACCTCTCTCTCCGAGTTGAGGTCGGTTACAAAATCACCTCGGCAACTTGTCACCTCGGTTTTGGCATTCCACCTCTCTCTGTAGGTTGAGGTCGGTTCCAAAGTCACCTCGGCATCAAATTACCTCGGTCAAAATAAACCAGCTGTCATTTTAAGTTGAGGTCAACATATTGAATCCACGTCAGCATGATAAACAACAATGTAGACACCCAATTCTAGGACATTAAAGTTTTTGTATAAATCCATCAAAGCATGAACTTGAATTTGATAATAGAATAATTTTACACTATCAATATCCTTCCCTTCAATCCCATTTAGACATTCTTTCCAACCTGCAATGCCCAGCGTTTCTTCACCAATACTCTTCTTCAATTTTTCCCATATTACTCAATGGTTGAAACCCAGACCCGGCAAATTATCAGGACCATCCTTAAATTCCACATCACTCAAAATGGTTTATAAACGAATTTATAATCTATACAATTTCTCAAACCACTTTTTAATTACACATATTTTCTCTCACCAATTTTTAATGACACATCATACCTCGAAAAACGAAAAAAACTGATTTATAATCACCTACAAGATCCGAACAGAGGCCAAATTGTTAATCAATTTGCCAAAACCCCTAGAATTATTATTAAGCCTCTGTTCGGATAAAACTTTTTGATTATAAATCAATTTATTTGATTTTTCGAGGTAAGATGTTCGATTTAAAATTAGAGAGAGAAAATATACGTGATTAAAAAATTATTTGAAAAATTGTGTAGATTATAAATTAATTTATAATCACTTTATCAAACGGAGGCTAAAGTGAAGGTACAACTTTGTATTTATGGGATTGAGATGAAATTCAATAAATGGTTGGGATCAACTAGCACATATTTATAACTTTTTTGAAATAATGAGAGAAGACAGACTGATAAATGATACAAATGTGTGTGGTTGAGATCCGCATGAAATCCATCAACCATCTGCACACCGTTCTTTAATGTAATTATTATAATTTATAATTAATTTATAAACAATATAATTTTTCAAATCATTTTTTAATCACATTCATTTTTTTTTTTAATTTTTAACCATATATTTTATCTAAAAAATACCAAAAAATCAAAACATTGGCTCCAACAAGCAGCCGAACACTAATGATTTTGTTCTCCACTAACCAATAAACGTCACAAATGATTCTGTTCTCCACTAACCCAATAAACGTCACAATTGTGACGATTAAATGTGACGTTTTAAATGTGACATTTATATCGACTCCGTTTGACTGCTGAAATAAATGAAATTTAATTAATAATGTTTATTATTTGAATTTTTTAAGTAATGTGTGTTGTTAAAAATTAAAAATTAAAATATATGTGATTAAAAATTAATTTAAGAAATTATGCTGTCAAAAAATCTTGTATATACCACCCAAAGGAATCAATTTATGATGAACAGTGGTTAGGCGGCTTAAGGCAATTTTTTTTTTTTTAAGGTAAAATGTATGATTAAAAGTTGAAGAGAAAAAATATGTATAGTTAAAAAAGTTTGAAAAATTGTGTAAAAAAATGGTCTATAATATAATTTAAAAACCCTTACAGAAGGCACTGCAAAGTATTTTTTATTGTTATATGACATAGAAAAATGTGGTAAAAGTAATACGGATTTATAAATGAGTTTTTGCCTCCGTTCGGCGGCCTTTTTTTCAGAAAATGCACGGTTTTTTTTAATGTTTTTCAAGTATTTCAAGATGATTGAAGGATTAAAAATTGAAGAGAGAAAATATGTGTAGTTAAAAAATTGTATTAAAAATTGTACTGTTTAAAAATAAAAAATAAAAAATCCCAAAAAAAACACTATTACCGTACAATGGCTTTGTCGTTTTTAAAGTAAAATGAGCGTTTAAGAAATAATTTTTAAAAAGTGTATATGATTATAAAGTAATTTAAAAAATAGTATTTTGAAATAAATAAATTTATAAATAAAATAATTTTTCAAACAACTTTTTAATTACACAATTTTAAGTTAGGTCGTGTTCGACAGCTCATTAAATGGGAAATTTAAACTATAATTAAAATTATACAATTTCTCAAATCACTTTTTAACCACACACTTTAAAAAATAAATAAAAAAATCTTCTGTCTCCCTATTAAATAATTTTCGGACGAATTCTTAACCTTTTCATTAGGGTCTTTTCGACTTGATGAATTAAATAGGAAAAATACAAAATTTAATTTACACAATTTCTCATACCACTTTTTAATCAAACACATTTTTCCTATCCAATTTTTAACACAATATCTTATCTAGAAAACACAAATAAATCAACATTATAATTTAAATTCCTTCCACATAGCCACCGAACAAGGCCTTACAAATTTTGTCTCAAAAATACAAATAAATAGTGTGTTTGACTGCCTATGATTTGCCTCTGGAAAATGTCATTTCATACAAAATATTTTCTAAATATTGTGTTTGATTGAAACATTTTGAGTGGAAAATAATTTTAAGGTATAACTACTTGATGCACGACAAAAACTTGTTGGTGTGAAATCGCAAGTGTACGATATTGCTACAAGTAATAAAAGTGGACTTTTGAGTCCGAGTTGTCGATCCCACGAGGACTATTTAATTCGCTATATATTTACTTCGAATATAGAATTCCTAGACGAAAATCAAAACTAACTAAGAAAATAAATTGCAGAATAAAAACAAAAAAAACGACAAATAATTATGAAATAAACAAATCAATTAAAATGAAAATAACAACTTAAACTAAAAACAATTAAAGAAAGCAAGAAACAAACGTGGTGGATTTTAAACAATTGAATGAATATCGGGACTAACGATTTCGAAATAACGTTCTAACTTAATTTCTCATCTCAAGTTGTTTTCTAAAATTGTATTTGGTCGAATTCACGCATATATCTAATTTACTTCTCTCGAGTTCAAATTAGACCTATTTAACTAAGTCAACCATGTATCTCTACAGCGGGTCAGAGTTCTCCTTAGCTAAATGCATTAAATTTCCTAAGAATTCATAAGTGACCACATGCAACCACAAATTCATATCTCTATCTTTTTGTTGAAATTACCGGATTTTATTACGTGATCTAATTGTTAACTCACCTCTCGGATTATGAAAACAACCATTAATTCATGAATTGGTGATCAAGCAATTCAAGCATTAAACGCAATAATAAAATCAATACATAATTATCAAAGCACCAACTTGAGAATTAAAATCAAACTAAAAACTTTAAATCTCTATCGTCAATCCCGATTATAAAATTAGCTACTCATGTTCTTGAAATAAAAAGTAATAAATAATATAAACAAAACCCGAATTTTGAAGAGTTGAAGAATTGGCATCTCCTTGCACCAAGAATCACCAAAATCTCCCCTAAGCTGGCTTCTTTTCAATTCAATTCAGCCGTCTCTCCTTAAGCACCCTCAATTCTTGTCTCCAATAATCTCAAGTTATCGCCTTTTTAATACCCAGCAAACGCATATATCTTCACCAGCCTGTGTATATATAATTCCCAGCTAAAACACCTATTCTTCTTCCTCCTACAATGTATCCTCGGCTCCTGTCTTGTGCGTAGCCAACCACCAATGCAAAACAGTTATTAATTCCTCAAAGCTCTTCAATTCTTCGAATTTTTATTTCCAGCCGTACACTCCCAGCAACCACTCTTTCACCTATGTTGCTGCCCACTCAACCACAATTCAACTTTAATTGTCAACCTCCTTCCACTTTGTATAACAGCCGTGTATATTTTTCTTTCCAAACCTACCACAATTTCGCCCTCTTTTCTTTCTAGTAGCCCTGTGTATGTATATTCAAGGAAAACTCTCTCAATTCTCGCCTGCTTCTACCCTCACGGCTGCTCTCCTCTGTTTTACGGCTGTTGTGTGTATATATATTAATAGGTTTTTAAACTCCAATTAGTCATGAAATAATTTGGGCCAAAAGTTTTCCTTCCAATGGATTATGAGGCCCAAGTAATATTGGGTAGGTTTTACTACTAAAGCCTCATTTTTTCCAAATAATTCATTTTGACCTCTTATCTCCGTTTTATCGTCAATTGCATCCAAAATTGAGTTTTTCCGTCCATTTGTTGAATAATTACGTCAATTCCTCATTTTCTTGATTTTGGGATAAAAACCTGAAATAATGTAAATAAATAACAATTACGTAGAATTTGTTCAAGAAAAATATTATAATATCCTAATTTCGATAGATAAATAAGTGTATAAAATACACTTATCAATGTACGACATAGGCCATTTGCCAAGAATTTTTTTCTAACCATTTTTGGTGAGAAAATATGTTCTCACTTGTATGGAAAATGTTTTATTTTTCACCTTGTATCAAAGACACCTAACATAAATCCAAAAATTTTCTTAACTTTTGAACTACTCATTTTTTTAAAAATCACTATTACAAAATAAATAGCCGGTATCGTCACGATGCAAAGGAATCCTGGAATAAGTGTATTGCACGGGTCTATGATTATTGCCAAGAGCAATTTTCACATTTAACTTTGTTACGTATACAAATTAGCGTACTAATCTTTACATGAGGGGCTCACGAATAAAATATTATGTGTGAACTCCACTTCTATGTGAGAATTAGTAAATTAATTTGTACAATTTTACTTGTACATGTAACTTAATTCTTTTGCATTTGGCGTTACTAAAAAAAGTAGTGGTTCTATTATTCTCCTTGGTTGATTAGTCAAAATTGTAAGTGACTTGTAAATTTTCTAGAGGAATCCATTTGTTGCGGGGCCTATGATATAAGAACACTAACATTAATTTAATTCACAAACACAAAGGAGTAAGAACACACTCACTCACACACTTATAAAAGCATGGAGATGGAGAACGAAACTCAAATATTGTGCAGGAAGTTTGCCCTAACACTTATTTCTGCAAAAAATCTTCGAAATGTCCGTGAGATATTTAAATCCAAAGTGTACGCAAAAGTTACATTCGGAGGTGACAAGAAAACAGAGAAACGAACTCCGGCGGATAAGCATGGTGAGTTGAATCCGGCATGGAATTATATTATACGATACACAATTGCAGAGCCTGGTATTATACACCATGGCCTCCAACTAGTCATCAAATTCTATTGCAAACGAACACTCGGGGATCGATACATCGGAGAGTGTAACTCTGATATTAAACAACTCTTTGATCGTGCACGCGGACAAGGAGGGAGTGCCATTCTATCTCTCCCGATCAACCAGGGCTGTGAAAAAACAGGTGATGAACATCTTTTTTTCATTATTAAAGATGTTTTCAGTTTTAAAAGATTGACGACCTCCATTTGAAGGCAGTTCTCTAGCTTTTATTAACTCTAATTATTTCACTTTAATTCTTTAGATTTCGTGACAAGAAGTTATTTATGTTTTTGATACACAAATCACATATTTTTCCCAACGGCAGGAGCGATGCTGAATTTCTCATACAAATTTGAAGATCCAACTTGGGTGAAAAAGCCTAGTTTTTTTTAAGAAAGTAGCGCTTTCTGGAGCTGAAATCATATTAAGGGTGGCAGGGCTAGCAGCACTTGGGGTGGATATACCAATTTCTTTCTATGCTGAAACTGATATAGTCCACGTGGATACATTGAACGAGGAATGAGGTTCCTAAAACTGGTGAACATGGCGTTGCACTGTTCAAGATCTTAAAATTCAAGCTACGTCCTTTTTTTAATTTCTTTGGGTTGATGTTGTTTGGTAAAGACTTGTTTGGATTACTTTTGTTTTGGCCCAAATAAATTAAAAAATTGTGGTGGGTGAACATGTTGATTTTGGTTGAGTTGAATCAATTTCTTGATGTGGATAAAAATAGTTCAAGTTGGTTGATATTTGGTTTAGGGATAAAATAAATATGAAGTAATAAATAAAATTTTATTATCACTAGGACTAGTATGGTGACAAATACATCAAATTAAAGTACAAACTAAATATATTTTATGTATTTTTCGTTTTATCATTAATATAAAGAATGATACGCGTGGTGAAGAAATTAAAGTTAAAATAAATAGTTACAATAAATTAATAATCAAAATTAAGTTAAAAAGGAAAAATAAGAAGCGTTGTGTGACACCTCGAGTTCCGAAAAACGCGGGAACGTCATTTTTCTAAATTTTTTGAATAAACTTTATTGCGGAAAATGACTAAATATTAAATGTCACATTTAATGAATAAAAGTATAGCGATAATTCAGAGTAAATAAAATAATTCGTAAAAACTTATTAAAATGAAAACTCTTGATAAAATGAAATGTTTGTTTCGAAATTCACGACTTTCAAAAATAATATCCAAATTATATTTGTCGCCATTGCCCATCACTCGCCCCGTCACCGAAATCTGCAAAATTGTTAAAACAATGGGGTGAGCATTTCAAAATGAAATACTCAGTAGACTCAACTTCAATAATTAATCTACAAGATAATTGGGCAAGTAATTATGCAAGTAATGTAGTGATATTCTTTTCTTATTCATAAACATCAATAAATGAGTGTAAATGAACACATTCTTTTCTTGCCTCATGCTAGCGGATAAGTTATGACGTGCATAACATAAATTCTCAAATTTTTCTCATACGAGATATTCTTTTCTTTTCTCATGCAATTAAGCATATAACAATCATGCAAATCCACATAACACATGCAATTATAATATAAATCAATTAGTGGGGGCGAGTCTACCTTTAACTTTACGAGTTCTCAAAAATCGGAGCGGGAATAGTACGTCAGCTTCTCAAATCACCAACTGCTTCGTCTAGCCAAAAAGTAAATTAATTTAAATTAGTATTTTAGAAATTTAAAGATTTAAACGTGATAAAATAAAGTTTGAGAGCTAGATTGAAATTTTTGAGAAGATTGAATTTTAAGAATTTTGGTACTGAAATAGTATTTTACGAAAATAAGGGCTGATTCGTAAATTATAAAAACATTTGTAACTAAATTGAAATCATTTTAAAAGAAGGGACTGAAATAATTATATATTGAAACTTGGGGTTGAAAGGGCAATTTTTGAAAACTTAATATTTATAAAATATTTTATTTCTCTCTCTCTGTTAATCAACAGAGAGAGGCCGAGCGGAGAAAAAAAAGGGAGGGGCGAAGCCCCTCCTCTGGCTTCCAATCGCCGGCGATACCGTTGTCGATGCGTGATGGTGACCGAGTGGTTGGTGATGGGGCAAAAGGGGAAAGTTTGAGGTGCGGTTTGGGTGCGAAAACAGGGCTGGAAGGTCACGATTTGGGCTCCGCCGACGGTAGAACTCCGGTGAAGGTTGAGGTAAGTTATGGGTATTGCTTTAATCTTGGTTTTTAGTTTGATTTTTGGGCTGTTGATGGGGATTGGAGTTGGGCAGTGGCTGCGCCTGTGATGGTCGCGGGTGATCGCAGTGGCAGTCTTGGAGGCTTGGCTATGGTTCGGCATTGATGGGGTTGGGTTCGACTGTGGTGTTGATGTTGGGTTTGGTTTGGGTCGGTGGAATATGCAGTAATTTTGGAGGTTGGGCAGATTGATGGAGATGGCGGTTTGGAGTTGAGGTGGTGGTGGTGGCGGCGCTGTGAATTTGAATTACTGACAGTGGGTTATGGGTTGTGTGATGGTGAATGGTGGTTCGATTGGGTTGGTTTGGAAGTGATGATAACAGTGGTGGTGTTTGTTGGTTCGGCTGGCGATGAAGGTGGAAGAGGTTGGTTGTGGTCGTGATGGTGGTGTTGAAGTAATGCAGTAGAAAATTACCCGGAGGATTGTCTGGCTTGGTGAGTTCGTGTGGAAATGAAAAATGGGATATATGCTACTGTTGGTTCAACTGAATATAGGTAAGTTGCTTGTTTTCTTCTGATTGGGAAAAACTGCAGGTGGATTGTAGAATTGAATTTGTTATTTAGGGAAATGAGGGAGAGAATCAGGCAGTGTGAAGATGGAAGGGGAGGTGAAATTATTAGAAATTAAGAACCATCAAATGAAAAGCTGGAGCTTGAAATCTGAAAATGGAAAATTGCTTGCGTTGGAGAGAATTGCAGGGAATTGCAGAGTGTTAAATGTTAATTTAGGAGGTAAATTTATGGAAAATGTAGGGAAATGAATTTTTACTAATTGGGGTTGTTCTGAATATCTAAATTGGGATTTAGGAGGGATTAGAGAATATTTAAGTTGGACAAGGATTTAAAATATTGAAATCAGTAAATTTTGACGCAAAAGTCGAAGTTTGGATTTAAATTATCTAAAACTTGGACTTAAAATAAATTGTGGTCTTGGAATATTTTAATAAAATTTGGAACTTAATTACGATGAAAATTTATTTGATTTCATTTATAATTTGGCTAGACGAATACTCTTTTAAATTAAATGGGAAAAAGTCGTAGCGACGCGTATTTAAAGTTCTAAAAATATTTTATTTAGAAAGAAACGAAAATTCCCGATCGCTACACGTTGTTCATTTGGCGTGAAAATTGAAGTTTTGAGTTTGAGATGAATTAAGAGAATAAAGTAGGAGAAAGTGCATTTAATGTAAAATTAATTGAATGTATTTTAGAGTTTTGAGTCAAAGATGATCCCTAATACCTTATATTGAAACGTACGTAGGGCTGTAAGTTGGATTGGAAAATTCAATTTCGTCCAATTCCATTTCGATTTTTTTCATAAAAATCCGATTCCGACTTATCTGAAATTCGAAACTTCCGAATCGTACCCTTGGTTGAAGGGGTTTTAGTTAACGAGTCTAAACTAGCACTAGTTATTTATTAATAGTCTTATTCTACTTTTTGTAGTCTGGTGACTCGAGCAATTAAATTTTAAGGGTTCTTTAGAACCTGGTGAGCTATGGTCATTTGACTTGGGAGTCATTGGTCAAAAGCTCGCTATAGGGGTCACTTAGTAAGCTTAATGGGAAGAGGACTTACACATATGACAATATGGCATCTTTCAATTTTTTTTGTAGCCTCGATAACTCGAGCAATTAAGCCTTTAATGGTTACTTAAAACCTGTGCCTCATGGTAATCTGACTTGGAAGTCATCGGCCCAATGCTCATTAATGGGTCACTTAGAAAGCTTAATGACAAAAGTTTTGCATATAAATTAGGATTTGCTTATCATCGCTCTTTTATGCAGAAATGGATCCAATTCTTGTCACATTGTGTGGAAAATGCATTTTACTGATCAATAGAAATCACATATATTAGAAAGTTAACATTGAGATCAGAGAGAAAAGTATAAGGAGTGATCATCTGTGAGAGATGCTAAAAAAGAAAAAAATCATTGTTTCACCACATGAGAGTAGGATTTTCTAGTTTATAAACAACACTATGTTAGGTGTGTTTTTATATTGTGTGCGACTGTGCGTTGGTGTTGGATATTCACACACACGCGCACACATGTGAAAATCCGAGCATCAGATAAGTAGAAATGATTTTGCTGTATTGTTTGCAATTCTATAAAGTTTATTTTTTTCGAACATGAGGCATAAAGTGAGCAAATTAACATCGAGTCATTTATTTGTGTTTGTTGTATTTAGTTTTAGGGTTTTGTTTTAGTTTTATTTTATTCGAGGACAAACAAATGTTCTAATTTGGGGTGTTTGAAAAGTGCATTTTGTGTAATTATTTGGGCTCTAAAACTAAGCTTTGTTTCGTTGTTTTGTCTATTTTCTATTTGATTTAGTGCAATATCTCTTTATTTCAGTTTTGGACCCGTTTAGAAGTAAATTATAGAAGAAATGAACGAAAACAAATAAAAATGGAAGAAATCCAATAGTTGAGGACCAATTTGTAAATACTCATTAGTTGATTCGGACCACAAGATAATGATGAAGATCATATGAGATCAATTGAATGATATTGGATGTCAAAGAATAAATTTGTACTTGAAATAGGACTTAAAGCTTAATTGTTTTTTGTCTCTTCACCATCCTCGACTAGATTAATTTTGTACTAGATTTTTCGATGAATGTTGTATTATGAAACTTAATTATTGATTCTTATTTTTGACACTAAGCCATGTTTTGATTGTGAATGATTAAATAATTGTCGTAAAGTTCGAATCAGTCATAGAGACATAATTGGGTCACTTATAGGAATATTTTTAATTCTATTTGAAAAAAATTGTTAAGCAAAATAGGAATACTGATCTTCATAATTGAATTTTGTTGCAAAACTCAAAGGTTTTGATTAAAGAAGAGTAGTATAAGTGTATTCAAGATACTAGGACATTTTGAATAATTAAATTATTATCATAAACATTACATTCATCCTAATTTATTTCACTAGTTGCATTTTTCGTAGTCTTGCATTAATTTAGTTATTCAAAGTAAATTAATTTAAACTCATAAACCACAACTCATGTATTTCGGTTAAAGCTAAATTAAATTGAATTTGGACTAGTACAAACTTTGTGTAAACGATAGTCGGACTAAAAAATTATCTTTATTTCTTGTTTGATCTGTAATATATATATATATATTAAGATTATTTTGAAAATTGACCTTTCTCCAAATCTTTTTCGAGTGTATAGCAATATTATTTTCAATTTTATATCTCACAAGTGTGCGGATCGAAACAAATGTGAACCTATATATATATATATATATATATATATATATATATATATATAGTAGAATAGCCGTCATCTATATATTAAGATTATTTTGAAAATTGACCTTTCTCCAAATCTTTTTCGAGTGTATAGCAATATTATTTTCAATTTTATATCTCACAAGTGTGCGGATCGAAACAAATGTGAACCTATATATAGTAGAATAACCGTCATCAAAATACATACATAGTTTTTCGTCAAAATAACTTTCTAAATTTGGAAATTTTTTACTAAAAAATAGTGTACTAAATATTTTAGCAATTATTATTTTACATGTATCATTAATTGCAATGGCATAAGTACTATGCTATTAATAACATCAAAATGTTATTTTTTCCTATTTTATTATTATTCTTTTAATAATTATTGTATTATTTTGAAATCGAAAAATATGTAATATGAGTGTCAAATTAAAGATCACAGTAAAAAGTTTAATGCAAGCTAACAAGTGAGAGCAAATTGCAAATATATTATCCGTAAAATCATATAAAAAATTAAAGGTAAATTTTTATTTTATATTTTTAATTTTTCCTCAATATCTAATTCATTTTAAATTATATCATTTAAGTCATATAATAGTATCTATAATTGGTTAACTAAATTCATTTTAGTCATAAATGATTAATTAAATAATCTTTAGAAGGAGTTAGTAAAATAATAAAGGAATTGGATATTTCACAATTGAAAATAATTTAGTCTAAATAAAATAACGAATAACTTATTATTAATAAATACTTTGTTTAAATTCATATTATACTAATTATATTTTTATTAATATGTAATTCTTATAGAAAGAGTTAATAAAATAACAAACGAATTAGAGGACCAATAATAAAAACTAATTATCAAGTGTTCAAGCTTTTGCAAGAATAATTATTTTAAATGAACATTTACAATTTGAAGACCAATTTCCTAGATCAAGCACAACTGTCAATATGGAATGTGAAGTGTCTGTAGAAGTATGTGTTTTAAAGCGTACATCTTTCAAAATGCCCCATTTCCCCTCATTTGTCTGGACAGTGTCTATTCATTTAGATTCTCAAATTCTCTATTGTTCCTGCATTTCTCAAAGACATTCATTAAACAAGATTGTATTCAAATATAACATATTTGAGCGTATGATGAACTACTGCAAACAAATATAGTTTTTAAAGAAGTTTTTTCATAATTTATAGATGTTGCATTGTAATTGAATTACATATTGTTCACCATCGAATTTTTAATTAGTTATGTTTATACAGTTCTTCTTTTTTCTTAAATAAACATTACATGTTTTAACATATAAATTGAATGTATATGAATAACAAATAGTGTGCATCGCACGGGTGTAGTAATAGTAGTAGTAGTAATAATAATAATAATAATAATAATAATAATAATAATAATAATAATAATAATAATAATAATGTGAAGATGTGATCTTTTCCCATGCAACAACAATGTATCAACAATATTTATGTGCTCAATTCAAATATATTAGCAATATTAACCCTATGTTTATGATCTTTAAAAGTGATTATAAACCAATTTATTTGATTTTTCAATGTACAATGTATGGTTAAAAATTGAAGAGAAAAAATATTTGTGGTTAAAAATTGATTTTAGAAATCGTATAGAGATTTATAATCACTTTACCAAACGGAGGCTAATTTGCTCAATGCAAGTGATGGATTACTTCATTGCGATTCAAAACCACCGTGGTTTACTATTCGAATTTTAGCACCAACGTTGGCTGCTTTATTGCTGTCAATACTTCAATGCACATCAACTTTGGTCTTTGTCTACACTAATGTTAATGGAATCATTGTGTTGAGAGAGAGATGGAACGTGCCTAGTTGCAAGTGTTCCCATATTAAGCAACCTTTTCATAGACAGTTGTACTCGAGTTCAATGTATTTTAAGCGAGCATGAAACATTTGATTGATTGACCTATGTAGCGCATTAATATTATCACAAAACAAATGAGACTATGACAGTAGAACCCCGAGATCTTGTAATGAAAAGGTTAACCAAGTTAATAAACGTCCGAAATTACACAAGATATTTTTTAGTTCATAATTTTATAACTTGGCCTTTTGTAAATCGTTTATAAATAATTATTTATAAATAACGACATGTAAGCATTTCGCCCTTGTTTGATCCCTCCCATTATTTGAGAAATAATGTGATTTTATATAATATTTTTAGGAGAATGTGTAGTTAAAAATATTTAAAAATGTCAAATATTGTAGGCTTGATTAAAATGAATGGTTGATATTGAATATTTTAAAAACTTGATTTTCAAATAATGGGGCCAATCAAGGACTTGATCCATTTTTACATTTTTATTTTTTTATTTATTTTTGAAAAGTGAACAAACATTTTTGACTTGTGTAAATGGCATGCAAGCACTAGGGTGTACTTGCATAAATACTCTTTCTTTGTGCCATTTGAACGTACCATTTATCTTCATCCTGAACTAAACGTTTAGGGTAAATCTAATCTTGACTCTCATGTTTCTTGTACGATCACTAACACGGCCTTTCCAATTTACAGTTTCAAAATTATCCCCACACTTTAAGAGTTTAGCTATAGGAACCAAAGGAGGGGGGTGGAAGGGAATTGATTTATAAACAAAATCCCCTTTTTGATCTACGAGTGGGATAAACGTGCATTGCACGTTAGTTGGTCAATGCTAAAAATAAATGTCGTTAAATATCATAGAAACTCATTTGTAAACGTTAAAGATGTTTATTTATTTGAATTTAAAAACTTCACAAGATCATAAAGCGATAATTGTTTAACAATCTAAAACTAACATATACATCGTATGTAAAAGAGGACTATAAAAAAGAAAACATTAGATCACGTTCCTTCACCTCCCCGTCCTTAAAAATTGGAACACGTTTTACAAAACTCTTCCAAATCTACTCAACCAGAGGCAATGTTTCTATGAAATTGCTCTTTGTAGAACGAGAATATAAAATTGGATTTAAGACAATGAAATGTAGTGAAAAGATTCATTAGTCGCAAGTCCAAAATAGATGTAACAGGTAGAATAATTCTAGTTATAGACCCAAACTATAAATAACGTTTGACTCGATAATTATTACAAGAGACCATTATTTTACTAATATTTTCTTCTCTTACTCCTCTTCTTTTCTTTTTTTTGGGTGGTTTAAGGTAAATAATAAAAGTTTATCAAGTATGCTCATCACCAACACACAACAGAAAATTTGTTGCTATCGATCCGCCACGTCATTAATTTTCTTCACTTCTAATACACTTATTCAACATCTTATGGTAAGGGCACATAAAAAGCACTCTGGATTCCTCTTGTTTTGTTTGCAGGACACAACGGAACCTTTTGAAGTAGCCAAGGAACATGATCAAAATGGTAAGGTGGTGGGAGAGAGAGAGTAATTCACACATGCACAAACTAGTCAAAAAAATAATAATAACGTAGCTTCAAGCAACCAAGAAGGGAAAATCATTGACGTAGATTATAATTTAATTTCTTGATTATGCTGAACCTTTCTTTCAAAACTTGGAGAACAAAAATAAATTCAACCAAACAACTTTACCATTTACAATCTGTTCAGTGGCATTCAGGAACGGGTTTTTTTTGTTTTTTTGTTTTTTGGCGTTTTCTAGGTTAAAAAGCGATTTGGAAAATTGTGCAGATTATATTGGGTTATAATGCCCCAACTAAACACTCTTTTATGAAAAGGAAGTGACTAATGATGCCACACCTAAAATCAAACTGCCATTGTTATAAAGATAGCGTTTGATTAAAGATATTAATAAAATTATCTATTAGGATCAATTTGCATTGATCAGTAAAAAGTCACTTAAAAAAATTAACACGTCTTCTGATACATAACATAATGTTTCTAAGTGCTAAAAAATAACCAGCCTACATTTTTCAGACAAAAAAATCTGCTACAAACTGGAGTATTTAAAAAACCTAGCAGTGGGAAGAATTATAAATGGTTAAGATGCTTACTCCCAAGGTACATCACCACTAAGCAACATGTCCCCTTCATTATCTTCATATACTAAGGTATATTCCCCGATTCAACCCAATAAACCCGTCATTGCTTTCCCGCTGTCTTCCTCGCTCTTGATTCCATCAACCAAAAAACTGCTCTGAGCCACACGTATAAATGGGGAAAAAATTGAACAATCAAATATCTGTTAAAATTGATATAGCTATTTGACTACATCGATTCTTTTGTCCCACTCTTTTAGGTACATTGCTCGATCTACTGAAAGAATTAACGGCGTAAAAATGTGAAACCTAAGCCTTTATTTAATTTCAGGAAGAAGATCTGGTGCTGCTCAAACATAGCTGCGTTTTAAATATCTTTTATTGAATGATGCTTAAATCATCTAACAGAGAGCTACAAGTATTTATAGAAGTGAAAGCAAATGAAAAATTGACAGCTGTCCCAACTAATTAACAGCAATGAAGCTAAAACACGCGAAAGAAAAAAAAGATAACAATGATATAAAAGATAAAATGTAATTCTTCATCCCAAGTTTCTTGGTCTTCCAAGAAATCAGAGCACTCCCAAAGAAGATGCAAAAACCAGTAAGTGACCTGAGAGTATCACTACAAGACGCCCAATCCGCATCTGAGTATGCTACTAAAGAAGACTCTTGCTGGACAGGAAAGAAAAGTCCTTTAGAAGGACAGCCTTTTAAATATTTCAACAGATGCATTGCTGTGTCCCAGTGACTTTCACATGGAGCATTGACAAACTGACTTAATTGTTGAATCCCATATGTATGATCTGGTGTTGTGAGGTTCAGATACAGAAGTCGGCCAATTAACCTCCTATATCTTGCTGGATCTGAGAAAGGTTTTCAATCATTCTGTGACAATTTTGTACCTTTAGGAATAGGAACTCCAACTGGTCTTACACCAGAAAGGCCAGCATCTTTGATGATATTCAAAACATACTTTCTCTGATTCATATAAGTTCCTTTCTCCCCTCTGGCTATTTCAAGACCCAAAAAATATTTTGCATATCCTAGGCTTGATAGTAAATTGTGAATGCAAAAACCTTTTAACAGAGACTATTTCTGACTCATGAGTTTCAGTAATTAACACATCATCCACATATATCAAAAGAAAAATGCTGTGATCAGAAGATTTGTGAATAAAAAGGCAGTGATCATGATGAGACTGAGTAAAACCATAACCAGTAAGTTTGTGACACAGCTCAATATTCCATTGTCTTGAAGCCTGCTTTAAACCATACAAACTTCTTTTTAATTTGCAAACCTGATTTGTCAAACCTCTTGTATATCCTGCTGGTGGTTCCATATAAATTTCCTCATCAAGATACCCATGCAAAAATGCATTATTGATATCTAGTTGATGAATGGGCCAAGATATTGCAGATGCAATTGCAAGGAAAATCCTCACTGTCACTAGCTTTGCCATAGTTGAGAAAGATTCAAAGAAATCCACTCCTTCCATTTGATCATACCCTTTTGCTACCAACCTTGCCTTAAACCTATCAATCGTCCCATCTGGTTTAAGCTTAAGCTTATACACCCATTTAGAACCTATTGCTTTCTTTCCCACAGGCAGATCAGTCATTTCCCATGTATTATTTTCTTCCAATGCTTTCAATTCATCATTCATGGCTTGTACCCAATTTTGATTTTTACATGCTTGATGATAAGAATGTGGTTCTTGAACACTTGATACATTAGCCAGAAAAGATATATATGCATGATGTGAACAAGGTGAAACAATATATGGAAAAGAGTGTGGTGTATGTTGTGATGTGAATTTGGTGGTATCAAGATTACTCTGGATACTAGCAATTGGACTCACTGAACTATCAGTTACATTAGTTATATGATTCCATCCACACAGGTTTTACTCTCTGTCTACTGCTTTTTCTAGGCTCTTGTCCATCATTTGTTTCAGCAATTGGTGAGTCAGGAAAAGAAACTTGTATAATAGGAACAACTTTAGATTCTGTACTTGAAGAGGATGGTGTATGATCATTAGGAACAAAATCTGTCAAACTATCTTGAAAAATGTCTAAACATGTTGATCAGTGGTTGGAAAATTTAAGGATGATTAGATAAGGTCTGTGGATGAATCTTCTATAGGTGAACCAACAGGTAAAGGTGTTTGAATGATAGGTTGACTGTGATCTTTAAAAGGAAAGACATTTTCATAAAAAATGACATCTCTAGAAACATGAATTTGTTTGTTGGATATGTCATAAACCTTATAGGCTTTCTGTCCAGGGCTGAAACCAATGAATACACTTTTATGAGCCCTTTATTCAAATTTATCCTTGTGAGGTTTTGTTTTGGTGATGTAACAAAGACACCCAAACGTTTTGAGAGATGATAGAACCTGTTTTGCCCCATATAAAATTTCATAAGGAGTCTTCCATTTGAGGACTGAGCTTGGAATTCTGTTTATGATAAACGTGGACATGAGGATTGAGTATGACCAAAAAAATTTAGGCAAATTGGCTTGAAACATAAGTGATTTGGCCATATCCAACAAATGTCTATGTTTCCTCTCAACAATTCTATTTTGTTGAGGAGTGTATACACAAGATTTTTTGATGCAAAATACCCAAGAACTGAAGCAAGTTTCGACATTCATGGCTAAGAAATTAACTACCATTATTTGTTCTTATGGCTTTGGCATTTTTATGAAATTGATTCTTGAGCATTTTAAAGAATGAATCAAGAGTCTTTATAGTCTGAGATTTTAGATTAACATAAATGTCCATGTTGCTCTAGAATAATCATCCACAATAGTGAGCATATATGGAGTCCTTGTCAAGGTATATTGTTTATATGGACCCTAAATGTCAATTTGTAAAGGATCAAAAGTGGATTTGGTATGAATATGAGAGTTTGGAAAAGAGAGTCTGCTCTGTTTGGCTTTGTAACAAACATCACATGGTGGTAAACACTTGATGACAGAGGTATTGCACAAATGTTTAAGAAAATCCAAATGTTGTAAACATTGATAAGAAACATGTTCCAATTTATTGTGCCAATCTACAATAGAAATAGATGAAGTTTTATTTGCATAGAAGGTGTCAGCACTAGGCTGTAAACTGCCAATGGAAAATTTATTACAAGAGCTAACTTCTCTATTACTAAACACACTTTCTGTGTTCAGGAAACTATAATCATCTAACACATATAACTTCCCATTCAATTTTCCAATTGCTAGAGTCGTTTCATCCTTCAGGTCCTGCAACAAGCAGTAGGTTGGAAAGAAATTGAATTTAATCTTTGCAGTTTGTGTCAATTTTGGTACAGACAGAAGGTTGAATTTGAATGTAGGAATATGTGGGACATTGGTTAAAAGAAGTTTATGATTTATTGTAACATTGCCAACGTGTTTAACCGGCTTAATGGATCCATCTGGTAAAGTCACATCAATAGATTGTGTAACAGGTTTTATGTTGGTTATTTGTGTAATGTTTGTGCATATATGATTAGTGGCACCAGTATCAATGATCCGAGCTCCACGTCCTAAATTATCAAGTGAAGTAAAAGCAAAATGTTCAGCACACATACCAGAGTAGTCATTGAGATGTGCAAAGTTGATCTGACTTGCATTGTCCACCAGAAGCTTTCCTTTAAGTGCTTTCATCAAATCCTGTTGCACAATGCTTGCAATATTACCAGATGTTGCTTCATCCTTAGAATTTATAGGAATGTTTCTCTCTTCAAAATCAAGTGGTGATTCACTTGCATTCATTATATTGTTCACCATAGTTCTTCCTCCAAACTCCTTGGTTCTTCGCTCCTTTAATGATTTGTACCAATCCGGATAACCAATGATCTTAAAACAACCTTCCTTTGAATGTCCACCAACATTGCAATGATCACAAAACAATGCCTCCTTATCATAGTTATTGAATCTCCTATTGCTCGCTCTTCCAAAGTTATTGTTACCTCCGCCATAGTGAAATTTTCCTGTCCAGTTTCCTCTGCCTCTTGCATATGCATTACCTCTGTAATTATTGCCTGTTGCCATCATAGCTACATTATCTGTGACTTCAGGAAAGAGCAGATGTACTTCCCTTTGTTTCTCCACTCTCAAAACCATAGAATATGCTCTATTAACTGAAGGTAGAGGATCCATAACCAATAGTTGATTTCTGATGTTATCGAATGTGTCATTTAGCCCCATTAAGAACTGCATCAGCTTATTAAATGAGGCTAAATCAAACACTTCTTTCCCAGCTCCAAAAATACAAACCGGAACAGGCATCAAACATGCAATTTCATCCCACAATTTCTTCAGCTTAGTGAAATATTGTTCAACAGATAAGGATCCTTGAGTTAAGCTACAAATTTCTCTTTGTATTTGATAAAGCAATGGACCATTGCATTCTCCACACCTCTCTTCCAACTCTGTCCACAATTCTCTAGCTGAGGTTTTATATATGAATGCATCTACTATTTCTTTCGAAATTGAATTCAAAGTCCAAGACCTAACCATGCAGTTGACTCTAATCCACTGATCATACTTTGAAGATTCCTCAGCTAGTTTTTCACATTTACCATTTATAAACCCTAATTTTAGTTTCGCACTAAGTGCAATTTTTATCGATCTACTCTAGCTTAAATAATTCTTACCTGTCAGAGACGAAGTCAGTAGTACCATACCTGGATGATCCGATCCTTGAAGATCTAATGGATCACCATTGTTATATTCCTTCTCAGATATTTCTTGATCAGTTGATTTAGGATCAGCTTGTTCAGGTAGAATTTCTGTTGCCATGATGGAAATTCTGATTTGATTACAGCTTAATCGATGGAACTCAAATTGTTGATAATTGCTCTGATACCATATTCAATTTCAGGAAGAAGATCTGGTGCAGCTCAAACATAGCTGCATTTTTAATATCTTTTATTGAATGATGCTTAAATCATCTAATAGAGAGCTACAAGTATTTATAGAAGTGAAAGCAAATGAAAAAATGACAGCTGTCCCAACTAACTAACTACAATGAAGCTAAAAAACGTGAAAGAAAAAAGATAACAATGATAAAATGACATAAAAGATAAAATGTAATTCTTCAGCCTTACCATGGCAGTCGAAGAAAATTGTGTCCCGTACAGGCCCATAGACACACCTTTAGGAAGATCTCCACTCAAAAATTTCATCAACAGACAGCACCAAGGGATTCGTTCTGAGGAAGAAATCGGAAAGAGACTTGCACAAGTTTTAGTGATACAAGTTTAACAAAAACAGGGTTCTACTGGAGTTGGAACAAGGATTCTTCTTCATTTGAGAACCAATTGTCTCAAGAAACTCAGTAAAGTATGGGACGTCAGTGAGAAACTAGTTGATTTGGCTTGAACGATTATCACTTTGTTCACTAATCTTTGATGTCAAAGACGAAGATTTTGGATTGAATGTTTATTAAAGTTAGAATATATAATAAAATTACTCAACCCCTTTTTAGTTTAAAAAAAAAATAAAAAAAATAAAAATCACTGCAAATTTCTCAACAATGCAATTCTTTTTAAAAATTTGCATCCAAGCCGAACTCATTAACTGATTCGGAATGTATTTACACTTACCCAAAGATCTTTAGGATTTTCTCAAAGATGTAATACATATATGAGATAGGGTTTTTAAGATTTGTGGTGTGCATAAGAATAAAGAAGAAAAAAACTAATGTAATGAGATGGTTATTTAAGTAAATTTATTTGTGACTAATTTAGTAAATATAAAAAGTGTGGTGTGATTAACAAAACTAGTGGTGTCAATATAATTACCCATTTATATTTTTTATACATACATATATAATAATAGGATAATCGTCACCATTTTACGTACATAGTTTCCCGCCCCTTTCACCTGCCATTTTAGGAAATTTCTTATTTTTATCAATTTATTTTAATACATGAATTAGGAAAATTCAATTAATGCGTGTAATAAATGATTTATGGATTTCTGAAAAAACATACCTATAAAAAGTCAAATTATAGATTATTTTTTCTTTTCATAATTATTGCATTATTTTGAAGTAAAAAAATATGCAATATGTGTGTCAAATTCAAGATCTCAACGAGAAGTCTAATACAAATTAAGAAATGAGAGCAAAATTCTAAACAAAACATTCGTAAAATCGTTTTAAATACTAAATGTAAAATTTTTACTTATACTTTTTACTTTTTCCAACATCAAATATTTTTAATTTATCTCATTTAAGTCCTAAAATGATACCTATCATTCCTTACCTAAATTCAATTTAACCTAAATGATTAATTTTGAATCTTTTTCTTATCAAATTGAAATAAATAATAGATATTCGCTCTTTCTAAATAAATTCAATTAAATCATTTAATTTTCTACAACTTTAGGTTCTGATAAACTCATTGGTTTAATTTGTAAAATAAAAGGTGTTAACAAAATCATTTTATTTAAAAATAGAATATGGTTAATACGTTTATTCAGCATGCATAAAAATAGTATATGCAATTGTGGAAATGAGTTCTAAAGAATGTGTGGTTGAGAATGAACTTTGAAAAAAATTGTTTTCGAAGAATCAATTTTGTACAAATAAGTGATAAAGTCTTATATCTTGTGGGTTAAACCCCATTTATAAATTGAGATGTGTAGATAATTTTTTGTATATAAAGTTAATCATATTTTTAATATTCATTCAATAAAATTTAATTAAAACTTGTATTTCATATTATTTATTTGTTACATTCATTTAAATATAGGACTAAATATACGTTTGTCACGCTTAAGTTTAACAAATTGCAACATTTAATTTCAGTTTGAGCAATTTTTTATTTTTTAAAATGTTCAGTAATTTTTTTTTTGTAATATATTTGTTTTTTTGCATGTAATGAAATGAAATATTTGTTTAATATGTTTAAATATCAATTATTACATTAAGATAGTTAGTACAAATTTTTATAATACTATACGGGAAGTCGATAAATTAGTTCTGTAAATGTGTATTACCCCCTTTATTTCATTTTACAATTTGAAAATTGTAAACATTTCAACTTTTAGAAATCAAAAAATCGTAAGCTTGACTTCAGTCTTCGAATCAAAATTGTGAAGTACAAAATAAGTCACATGTTCATATCTTACTTCACCTAAATAGATTAAGAAAATTAGAGAATGAATAATTAGTTATTAGAAGAAATATGCAAGTCGCAATTTTATATTTTACTTTTTTGAGTATTTTTCATTATATATGAATGCACAATTTATGTCGGATATTGTACTTTTACAACTTATTCAATAAATAATTGTCAATTATATCTTCCTTACATCACACGGGTGAGATTACTAGTTAATATATAATGATGGAAATTAATCAGGGAAACCCAAAGGAAATGAGAAGAAAGAGAACAAGTAAAAAAATCTTTCTAATTATTTGAACAATTTGTGAGCGATTTGTACCGTTTAAATCTGGAAAGAGATGTTGGAAGAAACAAAACCCTAAACGAAGGAAATGAAATGGAATAAAATGTCTTGGACGACACAGTTTCATATCTAAACCCAAATAATAATAATAATAATAATAATAATAATAATAGAGGTTGACGATACGGAATGTCGACACATGTCGAATGTGAACAGTTAGCATTTTTAGCCTCTTTTATATTGTAGTGATAGTGAATACGTGATGGCTAAATTGATTTTTCTTTTTGTTCTAATAGAGAAAATAAAGTCTTCTTCCACAAATAGTGTACATATAAATAAAGAATTCGAAATTAATGAGTATATACAATAAATTTAAAGCATAATTTGAATACTAACACATCCCAATTTTTTTTTCCTAGAACGGGGGAAAAAACCCGATTACTTTATTTAATACCTTACAACAAAAAATAGTTATCAGCATAAACACTAATATATAATATTAGTATACATTGTACTTAACTCTGTTTGGCCTCATTCAAAAAACCCTAGATGTTACATATGCAGAAAAATTAAAATTTTGAGAGTTTTTTGTGGGTTTGTGGTGGTAACAAAGCTAACCATTGATCCAGTTGGGGGTGTGGGGACCCTTATTTTATTATTCTCACACATAGAGATGCTTTTCAGACGGAACGGATCAGAAATATGTGTTCCAAGTTCAGTTCCAAAAATTCTAGGAATCAAAATTCTGTTCCAAAATTTTCGGAATACACAAACTTCATTCCAAATCGAAATTCGAAAATGTCGAAAAATTGAGAAAATTTTCAATATTTAATATTTTATCAAAATTTATAATATTTTAAGTATATAAAAAAAGAAAAGTAAATGATATAATTTATAATGAATGTGATATTGAAGAAAAGTAAATAAAACTTTTACTTTTGATCTTTGAGATAATTTTAGGGACAATTTGTTTATTGTTTCTTCTTACTTGTTAGCTTGACTTAAACTTCTCGTTGATATTTTCGATTTGATATCCATATTACATATTTTTTGATTTCACAATAACACAATAATTATAAAAAAATAATAATTATTATAAAAAAATAGTTTATACATTAAAAAAATAACATATTGATGCCATTAATATCATAGCGTGGATAGAGATGGCAAAAAAACCCGACTCGAATCCGTCCCTAATGGGCGAAAAAATCTGTCCCGCCGACCCGCAAGGCGGGTATGGGACGGTTTTCTCCAACCCAGGCGGGTCGCGGGGCGGGTGCGGGTTTGGTCGTCCTGACCCTAACCCGCCCCGAATAAATAAATTAACAAAAAATAATAAGGAAAAAAATAAAAAAATACCCAAAAATATAAATAAAAAAAATAAAACAGGGCAACGGGGTTGACTAGCCCCGAACCCGATCCACCCCGAAATTCGCGGGGCGGGTTTGGGTTTCAAAAAATTTGGTGGGGGGCAGGGAGACCCGACTCGAACCCGCCCCGTTGCCATCACTAAGCGTGGATGACAATGCTAATGTCATTAATGGCAGATGTACCATAATATTTGTTAAAATATTTAATACAATAATTTTGTTTTCTTTTTGCAAAAAAATCATGATTTAGAAAGTAATTTTGATGGGAAAGTATGTGCGAATTTTGGTTATGGCTATTCTACTTTAATGTATACTAGTGTTATACTCGTGTGATGCACATGCATTTGTTAGTTACATATATCAAATTTATATTTTAACATGTGAAGTTAATATTTAATTAAAAATGAGAAAGAAATGAATACAATTAATTACAACGGTGCATTACCCATAACTTAATTTTTTTTCAACTTTTTTTTTTACAGTTCGTATGTTTATCATTCCAGAAATTTCTTTAAATATTGTAATTTTAATTTATTTAAAACTTAAAATGGAAAAGAAAATTACATTTATATAGAATTTGTAATAAATAGAAAAAATAGATATATCTACGATATACGCTCAAAATTTTATTAAAACGAAAAGATAAAGAAAAAATAGATTGATGAATGTTTTTATTTCATTATCTTTCATTTTCTATTTTTAAATAAAAATATTTACGCGATATTGGCAAAGTTTTTTTATTTTTTTTATTTTTACGAATTAAAAAAAAATTGTAATTGATTTTCAAGAGGGGAAGACGGACCAAGAAATTTCGGGACCTGAAAAATGCAGCTGTTTAAAAAATTGCATTCAATTGGATTATTTTAGATTTTAATTTTGTCCAAAACGAACAATAAATAGTGAATTAATACTACTAATTACCATTTTAGGAAATGAGTTTAATAATAATGATTTTGTGGAGAATGTATATTTAAGCACCTGTTTGAGACTCATTATTTCAAATAACGTAGTTCGTAACAGTAAATTTTGGTACAATAAGGGTTTGAATAAAGTGTACTGAATAGGGACCATTTTTTTTTTTTTTTTGGCCACAGTTGTAATATTTAGGAACTTAAATAACTTACTGCTTAAAAAAAATACTTCAATAACCATTTGTATAACTATTCAATTTTAATGATTATTGATGTAATTAATCTTTTTAAAGTATAATTTCTAGATTATCACAAATAATTTATCACATCCAAATAGTATTATTAGAATTGACACTAACTATTTTATTACAATATCTGGTATTTAAATTTATTAAACAAATATTTTATTTCGTATTTACTTTAACATTACAAATTAAATACATGCGGTCATGTATTTAAATGAATGTAGCAAATTAAACAACATGAAATGTTAGTTTCGATTAATTTTAATGAATGTATATGACAAATACAATTAACTTTATATACCAAGAAATCATCTATGCATCTCGATTCTTAAAAGTGGCACGATTATTTAATGTACTTTATCACTTACCCATCTGGAAGGAATTGATTTTTCAAGAATCAATTTTTCTGAACATTCATTTTCAATCACACATTTTTAAAAAAAATATTCTTTACAATTTTTCATACTACTTTTTAACTATACATTCTGAAAAATCATTTTTTCACAAAAACAGTTCTCAAAAAATCAAAGTCAAATAGTCAACAATCGAGTAAAGTTGGAGATCACGAAATTATACGAAAACTCTTATATCCTATATTCTTTAAAAATTTATTGTAATTAAGAATGATTAAAAAAATATTAATCATTCTGTTGATATTATTAACTAAAAAAAAATAAAAATATTAATTATTCAATATTAGTATTCGTTCAATAACTTTTTCTATAAATTACTTATAAGCAGCGCATTTTTTAACCACATGTATATTTTAGGAAATATAATTTTTAATATTAAAGATAACATATGATTTGACCATTAATAATTAAAACACAATTTTTTAGGGAAATTAGTTGGGATGTCCTAATCTCAAAGAACTTTTGTCTAACTAACCCTTTGACTAAAATAAGAATATAAGAGAAAAAGAAAAACATATTAAAATATCAAATGACCTTTTTATCCTTAATGAAAAAACAAAAAGATATCTTTCCTTTTTCTAAGTGTGCAAGATTCGAACATTTCTCAAACGTAAAAAAGTTTGAAGACCGGACCACTTCAACCAACAACATTATGTGTATTAAATTATCTCTAACAAATATATATTGTATTCTAAAAAATTGTATTTCCCTTTACATAAATATAATGTTGCAAGGAATTGAACCTTGGACATTTTAAGAACTTAACCATTTGAACCAATAACATTTTATGTTATAAATTATATCTAATAAATTTATTGTATTCTAAAAATATTTTAAATTTAATATTACAAGAAATTAAACCTTTAACATCTAGTAAACATATAAGCAGTGATAGACACACACAATTAGTAATGGTGGGACACAGAGATGAACATATATTTTTTGTGAGAAGCACTTCGGGCTGATTTTTTTTTTTTAAGGAATAGCCCGAAGATAAAGAAAAAAATTCAAATTCATACCAAACAAATGTACTAAATAATATGCAAACTCACCTGCATATGTAGTTTTTTATTTTGAAAATCAAGCCTCTGTTTACCAAATAAGGAATGTGATAATTTCGAGGTAAAATACGCTGTTGAAAAGTGGTTTGAAAAAATGTGTGGTTAAAAAGTGATTTGAGAAAATGTGTTATTTGTTGTTATAGATGAGTTTTTGTCGTTATAGGTACCTTGTAACAAAACTCATAACGAAAAGAGAATTATTTCGAGGTCTAAGTCGTTACTTTGTTCACATAACGAATTTAAAATCATTACAGTAAAAAAAAAAAAAAAGAGTAGTAACGAGCCTGAAATCGTTACTGTGAAAACATAACGAGTTTCATGTCATTATAGTTATTACTTCAGATCTATTTATAACGAGGTAGAAGTCGTTACTTTGTATACATAACGAGGTTTATGTCGTTACGACATATATTACAGTAATGCCCTCGTCGTCCATAAATCCAAACAATCAACAAACTCGCACAAAATTTTGTCGTAACAATGTTTAAGCCGTTGTAATGATTTCAAAATTGTGATCGTTTGATAAATCGTTCCAATGTAATAATAATGATTTTGAGATCGTTGGAGTTGAAAATAAAATTAAAACGATATATATATGTTATTTCATTTTACATATAACTAGTTAAATAACGTTTTGATTCAGCATTTGAAAATAACATAACGACAAATATGTCGTTTCTGTACAAATTGAAGTACATCAAGATCGTTATAGTTGAAATGCTAACTAAAACGATATTTACATCGCTTCTTTGCAAACACAACGACATTAAAATCGTTATGGATGAAATTGATGATTCGATCGTTCTTTACCATCCGAAATGCCTCCGACATACATAATCAAACATAAATGGATTATAGAAGGTGATTCAAACACTTTATAAATTAACATGATTAGAAAGATATACATGTCGTGTTGCGGTTGAAGAAACGATACATACGACGTTATAGTAATAATTTACACTGAAATGATATACAGTTCGCCAAACTTACGAAAGAACGACATTTAACTCGTTATGATATTTATTCGGCTATGAACAGAACGATTACAATATTGTCTTGTTATTGAAGAAACGACATTGACATAGTTTTGGTAATATAGTATACTGGAACGAACTTAATGTCATCAAATTTGTAAACCAACGACATAATTATCGTTACGTGACTTTTTGAGCCTGAAACATAACGATCTCGAACTCATTCTACTGAAATAGTAATGATTTACACATCATTTTAGGCTATTTTTTACACAAATGAGCTCAATGTTGTTATGATTACAATGAAACGATCTTTCAAAAAATAACGGATTTGAAGTCGTTACAACGACTTAAACATCGTTTTTGAAAAGTTAGTGTGACTTTGTTGACCGTTGGGAATTTTAGACGACGAGGGCATATCCATAAATATATGTAACGACATTTATGTCGTTATTTTTATGAAGTAACGATTTCAATGTCATTATGAACAACAGTAAAACAGTAAGGTATTTTCAACTGTAACGACATTAATATCGTTACGAACGACTTCGAAGCAATAACTATAACAACATTTAAGTAATTACGTGTACAAAATCGAGTTCAACCTCCTTATGAACATATATAAAGTAGTAAGGTATTTTCAAAAAGAATGATGTTGAACACGTTATGTTTACGAAATAACAATTTATACCTCGTTACTATCTTTTTTAGACGGGAACGACGTCAAAGTCGTTATGTGTGCAAAATAACGATTTAAATATCGTTATAGTTTAAAATGAAATGAATAACATCCTGCTAAAAATCAGTCAATCATTCTCATTCCAACAAAAATTGATAAACATAATTTCTAATACAAACCAAACAAATAAACAACTACCCAAAAAGATTCTTAACTAGATAAACAAAATTCAGATTCATCACTACAAACTAAGGCTCGAAGTTCCATGCCAATAACTTCACGATCAATTTCTTCCTCCACATTTGTACGCATTTCGAGCGATTGCATTCACGTCCATATTTCTTTGGAGAAATTCAATGCACTTCAAGTTCTTATCAAGTGGAACGATGTTGAACTCTCAAGCAAATCATTCAGTAACTTGGCATTGTACATAACTGCAATTCAACATAACTTTTTTAAGAAAACGAGACAAACTCTAACAGTTAATGAAACACAGATGTAAAGGAAAATGTTCCCAAATGTTTTTGCACTTTGAAAATCATGAGAAACTTGTATATACCAGCATATATGATACTTTAATTAATACAAATATGGATGGCAAGAATAGGAAATGTTCTCGCTCTTGCATTCCCCACATATTTCCATATCCATATACCTTCAAGATTCTGCTCAAGCTCAAATGGGTAACATGCTGATATCCGTACCATATCCACATTGTCCATAACTGCAATTCAACATAGCTTTTTTTTTTTAAAGTAAAAGAAGCAATATCTAACTGCGGTGAAACACATATGCAAAGAACATACTCCAGATATTGTTCCAACTTTTAGATATGGCGCGAAGTATGTATTTACCAACATATATATTGATATGATCCGGACCAGGCATCGAAGGGCAAAGTCGAGACATCGGCAATATGACAACGATCTACGTGCAAAACGGAGCAAGTTCCATGTTGGAATCGAACCGAGAAGACGAAAGAATCAAGCCGAGCCGAGTGCACGAAATTGTTTATGCAGAAAAGGCCTTACGGCCGTAAGGGAAATCATTCATGGCCGTAAATCATATAATCACGGCCGTAAAAGCTATTGTCACGGCCGTAATCAACTATCGAAGGAAAAGGCAGAATTTCAGCAGAAAAGGTCTCACGGCCGTAAAGCCCAATCTTACGGCCGTAACATGCAAACTAAAGGAATTTCACTGCTGTAAGAGTTTCGTCACGGCCGTAACCAATATCACAAATTTAAACAGAAAGGCCTTTACGACCGTAAGAGATTTTGTCACGGCCGTAAACAAGCTGCGCCAGATTTTTTGGGAAATTTCAATTATTTTGTTTCCTTTTATTATTTTAGGTTATTTTCCTATTTTAGAATTTTAGTATAATTAGGATTCTATTTTGAGTAATTAGATGCTAGGTTTTCTTGCTTATTTATATTTCTTTTCATCATTGTAAACATTGGACAAGTTTGATTTTGAGATTAATAAAGTTGAGAGAGTTTTCTCCAATTAAAAGGTTGAGGAGTCCCTTTTGTGATCTTCGAGAACAAATCCAACTTATCAAATATTGTGAATTATTTGTGGCGTTGAACTTATCAAATATTCGTGAGAATATTTGTGGCGTTTCCAATTTAGAATCTTATCAAGGAAATTGACAAGTCCTTGTGGTGTTTCGAAAACTTTGGATCTCGATTCCGCATTGTCAATTAATTGCGTCGTGAATCTTGGGTCAAGGTCCTATCGTCAATTTTATCTTTCCAGTATTTTAATTCTTGTTAGGGAGAGTAGTGATCATGTTCACAAAAGGAGGGAGGAACCGACAACTAAAGGTAAAAATAATTCTGATTCCAAGCCTCTTAAGGATAAAAATGTTAAGTGCTTTAAATGTTTGGAACGGGGTCACATTGCACTTGATTGTCCACATAAAAAGGTTAGGGGTGATAGTGAAGGGGCGAAAAGTGTTGTGGTGGATGAGTCAATTATTGATAAGCATCGCACTAGATGCTTAGTGGATGAAAAAGTTTGTAGCTTGGTGATTGACGGGGGAAGTTGTACTAATGTAGTTAGTACAATGTTGGTGGAAAAATTAGGTTTACCTTTAACGAAACATCCAACGCCTTATAAATTACAATGGTTGACTGAGTCAGGGGAAGTTATGGTGAAGAGACAGGCCTTGGTGACATTTTCTTTGGGTGGGTATTCGGATGAGGTAATTTGTGACGTGGTGCCAATGCAAATTAGTCATATACTGTTGGGGAGACCTTGGCAACATGAAATGGCTGTACTACATGATGGGTATACGAATAGATACAGCTTGGTAAAAGGGGGGAAAAAGTTTACTCTAATGCCACTATCTCCAACTGAAGCCCTGAAAGATCAACTGAAGGTGAAAGGTGAGTTTGAGGGGAAAAATAAGAGAGTTGAGGCCACGACCTCAGAAAAAGGAGAGGGAGTGGAAATTAAAGAAAAGAGAGTTGAGGCCACGACCCTCAGAAAAAGGAGAGACTGAGTGCAAAAAGCAAAAGAAAAGAGAGTCTACCACAAAAATGAGTCTATTTGCACTTACTCACGCTAACAAACCCCTCCGTCACGGCCGTAACCAATATCACAAATTTAAATAGAAAGGCCTTTACGGCCGTAAGAGATTTTGTCACGGCCGTAAACAAGCTGCGCCAGATTTTTCGGGAAATTTCAATTATTTTGTTTCCTTTTATTATTTTAGGTTATTTTCCTATTTTAGAATTTTAGTATAATTAGGATTCTATTTTGAGTAATTAGATGCTAGGTTTTCTTGCTTATTTATATTTCTTTTCATCATTGTAAACATTGGACAAGTTTGATTTTGAGATTAATAAAGTTGAGAGAGTTTTCTCCAATTAAAAGGTTGAGGAGTCCCTTTTGTGTTCTTCGAGAACAAATCCAACTTATCAAATATTGTGAATTATTTGTGGCGTTGAACTTATCAAATATTCGTGAGAATATTTGTGGCGTTTCCAATTTAGAATCTTATCAAGGAAATTGACAAGTCCTTGTGGTGTTTCGAAAACCTTGGATCTCGATTCCGCATCGTCAATTAATTGCGTCGTGAATCTTGGGTCAAGGTCTTATCGTCAATTTTATCTTTCTAGTATTTTAATTCTTGTTATTTTCGTGTTAGATCTGATTTAGATCTTTCCTAGGTTTTAATTATCGTGATTCCGCGTGTTCGACGAGATTCCCCGACCGGGATCGCGTCATATATTACTTCAACTGTAACAAGTATCGATGAAAAGAATAAACTCAAAATAATGACATCAGTATGCCCAACACGACTTCGACATCGTTACGCGCAAAATCACAACATAAAAGCAAAATTACATCGTGACAGTTTTGATTCAGACATTGCTTAGATATATAATTTTTCGAAAGGAGTCAGCCAATTTAGAAGAGAAGTGGGTATTCTATTGATGAGATAGGTTGCCATGAGAATTGAATGGCACCAAAATTTCTTTGGAAGCTTGGCATGAAACATAATGGATCTGGCTATCTAGAGAAGGGGCTTATGCTTGTGCTCAACCACCCCATTTTGTTGGGGTGTGTACACATAGGTTTTCTGATGCAAAATGCCCAATGAGTGGAAGAGTTTTTGGCATTCTATATTGGTGAATTCTGTCCCATTGTGAGACCTTACAGTTTTCACTCTTTTCTGAAATTGGGTTCTAGCCATTTGAAAGAAACTATCTAAGGTTTTTATAACCTGAGTCTTGTAGGTTAAAAGGAATGTCCAAGTGGATCTGCTGAAGTCATCTACAACTGTAAGCATAAAGGGTGTCCCTGTTAGTGAAGGTTCTCTATATGGACCCCAAACATCCACATGTATTAAGTCAAATATATCATCGGATCGTATTTCACTGGTAGGAAAGGGCAATCTGGACTGTTTAGCCCTATGACAAGCATCACATTGCAAAAGATTATCAACATTAGTTTTTGTGTATTTGTTATTTAAGAAATCAAGATGTTGCAAAGTCTGGGAAGAAATATGACCAAGTTTGTTATGCCACTCCATAAAAGAACAAGAGAATGAACAAGAAAAGGCTTTATTAGAATTAAAAGTAACTGGTAGTTCAAGTGACTGAGTACAAGAAGTATTTCTTTCTTCCAAGAAACAAGTTCTATCTAGTAAGTAGAGCCTTCCTATTAATCTACCAACTGCCAAGGTCTCTTTACTCTGCAGGTCTTGCAATAGGCATTAAGTAGGATAAAATATGAATAGAATGTTTGCAGATTAGGTAAGTTTAGGGACTAACAGTAAGTTGAATTTAAAACTAGGTAAGTGTAAGGTTTCTTCTAGACAAATATGTTGATTTAAATGAATGTTTCCAATTTATTTCACCACTTTTGTTGAGGCATCTGGTAAGATAACATGAGTTGGTTGTTAAGCAGGCTTAATTTTGGTCATCAGTTTCAGGTTTGTACATATATGATTACCGGCCCCCCTATCAATGATCCAAGAATCTGATTTCAAATTATCAAGCATTGCAAAACTGAAATTAAAAGAATTTACACCTGCATAATCCTTTAGATGAGCAAAGTGAATTTGGCTATCGGCATCAACCAATGTTTTTCCCTTCAATGCTTTCATCAATTCCCGTTGAACCAGATTTGTGATACTAGCAGCAGACATAGTTGTAGAAGTAGTGGAAGAATTTAGATCCCTGTTATCACCATAATCATCCTCAAAATCAATTGGAGATTTCAACACATTTTCCATAACTCTTCCTTTGTCCCTATAGCTTGTTCTTTGTTCTCCTTTGTACCAATCAGGATACCCGTGAATTTTGAAACACTTTTCTCTGCTGTGGCCAGCTACATTGCAGTGATCACAATAGGAGTACTCCTTTTCAAATGAATTGTTTCCTCCTCCTCTTCTTGAAAATCCTCTTCCACCAGACCTTCCATAACCAGATCGTCCACCTCTAAATGTAGACCTGCCTCCAAAATTTCCTCTACTTCCACCAGATCTACCAAAATTATCATTTCTGTAAGGCTGTGATTCTATAAACATAGCAGAATTATCATTTACTTTAGGGAATACATTATGAACCTCCCTTTGCTTTTCAACCCTCAAGATCATAGAGTATGCCTTGTTGACCGTAGGCAATGGTTCCATAACCAAAATTTGGTTTCGAATATTATCATACGTATCATTTAATCCCATCAAAAATTACATTAAACGAGTAAATGTAGTTAAATCTACCACCTCCTTTTGTCCAGTGCAAGTGCAAACTGGCATTGGTATTAAACATACCAATTCATTCCAAAGCCTCTTTAATTTTGTAAAATATTTCTCTACAGATAATGTACCCTACGAAATTGAGCTAATCTCTCTCTGTAGCTGATACATCAACGGTCCATTGCACTCTCCATATCTTTTTTACAATTCCAACCACAGATCCTTAGCTGTGACTGTATAAATGAAAGCTTCCACAATATCCTTCGAGAATGAATTCAAAATCCAAGATCTAACCATGCAGCCCACCCTTATCCACTGCTCTTCCTTGTTCGGACTATTTTCTGGTTTCTCACAACTTCCATTTATAAATCCTTACTTCATCTTTGCACCTAATGCAATCTTAATTGACCTACTCCAGCTGAGATAATTGGTTCTGGTTAGTGCCGATGTAACTAAGAGCATACCTGGGTGATCAGAATTTTGGAGATCTAACGGATCTCCATTATTGTATTCCTTTTCAGCTGTAGCTTCGACAGCGTGATCTCCTAGCTGACCTCCCATGAAGAAATTGAGATCAGATTAAAAATTGTCCAAAGGCTCTGGTACTATGAGTAGATATTGAATCAAAAAAAATTTGGCAAAAATCACAGCATTATTTCATAAAACAAAATGAAGGTCTGAGCAAGACTTTATATACAGACACACTAAAATTTCCCACCAATTAGTGATGGACAACAAGGACTCATCAAACAAAACAGAAAATAAAAAACGTAATGATGCTGGAAACACGCTTTTGCTGCTTTTGCTTTATATTTGTTCATATATATAGTAGAAAAATAAAATAACTATTCATGATAATGCTTTTAATAATAATAATAATAATAATAATAATAATAATAATAATAATAATAATAACACCAAGTTGTAAAAGAATTATTCTCAAGCATTCACATACGCACTGGGAAAGCATGATTGGGTATAAATAACGCACCACAAAATAACATTGCAAAATATTGACAATTATTAAATGCGACCATCAGATTTGAATTTGGATAAAATTTTTGGATTAAATACACAAATACAAAACTTTAAAGTGCCTGTTTTTAAAAATCGGGTATTTTAAAAGATATTTTAAGAATATAAAACATATTATCAAAATCAGGTAATCAGGAAATTAAAATAATATTGATAATTTGTAATTAATTACAATTGTAACTTAATTTCAATATTGTAATCAATTACAAATTTAACTAACTAATTAATTACAATTAAGTTGAGATTATAATTGTAATCAATTATGAATTGTAATTAATTATAATTACAATTGCAACTTAATTATATTAATCTATAATGAATTACAGTTTGTAATTAATTACAACTATAACATAATTTCAATTTTATAATTAATTACAATTGTAATTAATAAATTTGTAAAACATGACAGAGTTTTTTGGCTAAAATTAATTGAATTAGTTATTTTCACCTTAATTACAAATGTAATTGCAACTTAATTACATTTGTAATGAATTACAGTTTATAACTAATTACAATTGTAATTTTATTTCAATTTTATAATTAATTACAATTGTAACTAATAAATTCATAAATGCATTTTGTAATTATTTACTGTCTCATTACCACCACTGCCACAACCGTCATCACAACATCAATACCACCGTCTCAACACCACCACGTCCACCCAAAAAAAAAAAAAAAAAAAAAAACCAAATAAAATCAAAGGGTTTGCAAATAAAAAAGGATAAGAAGTTCAAGTATTGAAATTCTAGCTGAGGCGATAAACTTCCTGAGTCTCATGTCTAGGATCTGCCTTAGCATCTTCTTAATTAGATCTTTGGCATTACTTGATATTGACTGCCAAGGACCAGAAGAAAAAAAATCAAGATTTCCTCGTGAAACAACATCAAATATTCCCTGGTCGTTCTCTGCAAATAAAAAATGATAAGAAATTTCAAGTATTGACATTCCAGCTAGGCATTAAATTCATCGAGCCCTTAACTAAGGATAAACGAAATGATTTGATCATAGATGTGAAGTAATACAATTTTTACGTGTTAAGGCCTTCCTCCCAAAAGGCGAGGGATGAAATTTCGAGGTAAAAAGAAGATGAGTTGTGACGCACGGCCAAAATTTTCTTTTATTTTCAAATTTCGATGTCAACATGTGGCGCATGGTAATTTGCATAAATACTTGTATCTTTCTTTTCATAAGTCAGTGACGTAAACAACGTCACTTGACTTAGATTTCAAAATCACTTTATTTTAAAATAAAATTTATTCATTTAAAAAGTAACGATAAAATATTAATATAAGATCTGGACTTTAAAATCTTTTAGACGTAACCATAAAATAGCAAGTTGGCTGTTCAAACACGAGGCCTTATTTAGCGAGTCCCCAACTCAGAGGTCGTCACCTAGTACAGTACTATCTATCTCTCGCCATCTGAAAATCTGCGCCAAGTCCTTTTACATTTCTATTGTTATTTGAAATATTAGATGTGTCGTGGAATGAGCATACACTTGCTGAGTGGAGTATAGTGTAAATGTGCTATTGCATGTAGATAAGTACCTCATATATTCAAGATTCATGCAAGTTTTTCTTATTAAATCAATCGAGTCTATATTCATGTCAATTCATATTTTCATGTCAAGTCATGTTAAGTTCAAGCCGAGTTCTATTTTTACATCAAGTCATATATCTAAATCAAGTCCAGTCTAGTCAAGTCATATTCAAATCAAGTAAAATTCACATATTCTAGTCAAGTAATACTTTATATATTTAAGATCAACGTAAATACATGTCTTACATATTCAAACCAGTAGATTCCAATACTCAAGTAATGCGACTAAGACAAGTCGAGGAAAGACATATTTTAAAGTTAGGTCAAGTTAATATATTCAAATTTATATGCATTTACATATTAACCAACTCAAGTAGAGTCAAGTTCATATAATCACAACTGGTGTAAAAGCATGTCCTTTTAAAGAAAACATGACTTTTAATAGGGCCCATATTACAATCAACTATTATCCCGAGTAGAGATGACAATAGGTCGGGTAGGGGTTGGGTTTGCCAAACCCATACCCTACCTATTAAAGATTTTCAACCTCCATATCCTACCCATATACCCATTTAAGAATGACAGGTCGGGCGGGTCGGAGGCGGGTATGCTTCTATACCCATTTGAAACTCATTACTAATTATGTATTTTTTATTATTTTTTTAGAGTTGCAAATAGGTTAGAGGTATTCCGAATTAACTTGAATCAATAAAATGTTGAGTTTCACTTGAATTTGGCTTAAAAAAAGTTTATTCTAGGTTGAAACTAAACAAGCGAATTCGAACAATTTTGTAAACGTTAACAAAGTCAATAGTGTAAACATATTAAGATTTAGACGTTATTAATGTCAATATATATTTAGGTTCTATTATTTATTTATTATTTTTTTTTACATAATCACTTTTATTTTAAATTTTATAATTTTTTAAGAAAATTAATGGGCATGCGGGTCGGGTATGGGTATTGAAGTAAAACCCACACCCGACCCATACCCATGTCAGGTTTTAAAGTTTACCTTCATACCTATCCAAGAACCCATTTAGTCGGGTAATCCCCATCCATTTATGTCGGGTCTTCAATGAGTATCCGATCCGTGGGTATTATTGCCATCCTTAATCCTGAGTGCCCAATAATTCACAAAGGGTTCACAACCCCTATTCAAATATTTCATATGATGTTCACGCCGGGCATCAACCTCGATACTCTTCACAAGATGTTCATGTAGGGCATCAACTCTGATACAAGAGTTTCACGCAGGGAATCTTTCCCGTAGTTCGAGCAGAATAGAGTAACTGTAATACCAAGAAATTCATTTCTACGCAATACATAATAAAGACATGAAAATCCTTGTAATGCCATGTGTAATTGAAGCATATCACGAAGTATCATTTAAGATCACGTAATCACGTACAACCCGAGTCAATCCAAGTCAAGACAAGCCCATAAATTCATGGATTGCACATAAACAAGTAAATTCTTATATAGTCAAATTTGAGGTAACATTCAAATTACTTTAAGTTCATCTTCTTTATGTTAATCATATGAATGTAAAGACTATATTAATAATAATATAACAACTATATGGAAATTAAATAAGGAGGCTTATCACGAGATCATATAAATGACATGACCATATAATCCTCGTATGAGCTTTATGAAAATTATATTAATTGTTGAATCACCACAAGAAAGTTGCCCATCAAAGATCAAAAAATTTTCTCTATTACGAATTAGCGACGACAATGTCGTCTCAACTAGTCGTCACTGTAGGCCCGCAGCTGATGCTCATTAGAGACGATATTTATCGTTGCTAAAGTAATAGAGACGACATTAGTCGTCCCTAATATTAGAGACGAAATAGTCGTCCCTAATACTGGGGACAACGTTTAGGGATGACACATGTAGTCTCTAATACGGGTAAATTAGGGACGTCGTCCCTAACACGGGTAAATTAGGGACGACTTTTGTCGTCCCTAAAAGTATTAGGGACGACTTGTGTCGTCCCTAATGATTTTTTTATCACCACATAAATATTAAAATATTATTAATTACGTTTAAGGAAATAATAATTAAAATGTTAAAACGATAATTAAATATATTATATACCACAATAAAATTGTGTACAAAATATGTTTTTATACAAAAATTATAAATAAGAACCCTACGAGTCTAAATCATCGTCGTCGTTGTCGTCATCATTATCATGAGCTGAGGATTCGGAATCGCCTGTTGGTGTCATATCTGACCCTGATACTTGTCTCGAAAAATTCTGTGCAAAGAGTACATTAAGTCGAGCAAGCTGAGACTGAAAAATGACCATTTGAGCTGCTTGAGTCTTCACTGTCTCCTCGAGCTCCGCCACACGTGCAGACTCTCCTGTAGCGACTGAAGTTGCAGTGGATGATGCCGAATGGGAGATGCCGGGGACGGTCCGACCAACTCCACGAACATGGCCCCGTCTCTCTGGAGCACCTCTCGGATGACGTTATGCTCATCGAATTGAGTCCCCGAGGTGCTGGCTTGCTGCGTCTGCATCACCTTTCTTGGAGCATAGTATCCTGAATATTTGAAAAATAAAATAATTAATAAAAAAGGAAAAAACTAAATTGTATCAAATTTAAAAAAAATTGAAAAAATAAATAAATTATACTTACATATTGGTACTTGGCCTGCTCGCTGACCCAGACTTCACCCTCGTCGATCAGCCGAGTGTGCATGGACTTCCACGTGTCCAAAATGGGAGACCACTCCTGTGTTTCGGGATTTCTCTACAAAAAAAATAAATCATAGTTAATAAATAATAATGATAATTAATTAAATAAATTACATATGAAATTAAATACTTACATTGGCATGGCGCGTTGCCACCATACTCTTTGACCCCTGCAAGCTTTGATACGGGATCTTAGCTCGATTGGCCATGTTCCTCTGAGATGCAGCCTAAAGAACATGAAGTAGTAACGTTTATTATATAAATGTTATAAATTAAATATGGGAATAATTATAAACTAATCAATAAAAATACAAATCATTAGTTTACCTTGAAGGACGCACTGTCAAATAAGTCCGTACAGTTACCCCACTCGACCATGTCAATGTCTTCAAAGGGCTTTGTGCGACCATGTCTCTTGTAGTATTTGTGGGCCTTGCTCTTATAGTCCTTGTAACGCTCAGAGGCACTCTTGTCAATGCCCTTATCAACCCAAATGTGTTTCTCTTGTACAACATCTCCCTTGGTGTTGAAGTATTTCTATGAAAAAATAAATGTTATATTTCAACTTTAAATAAAACTTGCATGATTTAAATATAGTGAAATTTTAAAACAATTTAAAATCTCATACATTGACCTCTGTACGAACATGATCCTTTAGATGTTGTGGGACCTTGTTCCATCCTGTGTACTTAGGAACTATGAATTGACGTACTACAATCCCTAGAAAGCGAATGAACTCCTATTCATTAGGACCTATAAGACGAATCGTCCTTTCTGTCTCCAAGTCAAATGCTATTGGCAGTAGAATGCTGCCATTATCTTTGAAGTGCTTTTCAACCTTTAGCATTCATGATTTACCACGCCTCTTTGGTGGTGGTGCTAACAAGAAGTCAATAAAACACAATAATATTTATAAGTGAGAAAAATAAAAACCAATAAAATTTGAAACTAAAAATCATCAAACGAACTTAAGGAAACAGTACCTGACTCCCAGGAAAGCGGCAATCGACGTCTGCCTCTATCGGGGTCTTGATTACCCCCATCTCCTCCATGAGACATAACGTTGACCATATTTTGTATAGCTTAGATACTAAAATGAAAATTTATCAAAACTTTAGGAATTATACTTCAGTTGACACTTAAAACCAAATTAAGGTCAGAAATAAACAAAAACATAAAAGATAAAGAGTAAAATCAAAAACAGAAAATAGTACCGAGCAACTCCGGTCTGATACCTAATTCCATCAAATCATGTCGTGCGCTATCTGTGTCCTTAGATTTGTGGGGATCACATAAAATAGTACCGAGCAAGCTGTCACAAACGTTCTTCTCCTCATGCATGATGTCGAGATTATGCTTCAACTCAATAGTGCACCAGTAAGGTAACTCGTAAAAAATACTCTTCTTTCTCCAGTTGAGTTTCCCTGCATCTCGTTTCCTTTTATGACCTCCGAACTATGGGTGCTTCCCCGGAATTCCATTTGTCACACCACTCATCTGTCGCATTATATCTACACAACTAAATTGACTTGGAGGCTCACCAGTCTCTGGTTTCCCATTGAAATCACGACTTCTGCACCAACGATGAGAAGCTCCTAAAAAACGCCGATGTCCTACATAAGCTATTTTTCCCTAATACGGGTTCAGATGGCGTATCAACGTTGCAAGTTGGGCATGCTCCGTAACCCTCCCAACTCCACCCAGAAAGACTACTTCTGCTCGAAAAATCACTGATGGTCCATAACAATGCAACATGCATTCTAAATAATCCATTATTTGTTACAGCATCACGTAAATCAAGACCCTTATACCATAGTTAGGGCTGGGCAAAAATCGACCCAACCCGCCGAACCCGCCCAAACCGACCCAACCCGATCGGTATGGGTCGGTTTTTCATGAAAATTGGGTTGGGTTGGGTTTTTTTTTAAAATTTTTTTCGGGTTGGGTCGGGTTGCGGGTTGGGCGACCCAACCCGACCCAACCCAACCCAAAAAAAAAAATACAGTTTTTTTTTTTTTTTTGTAATGAAACTTGACTTATTTAAATATTGATTGAATATATTTTAATTTTATTAGCAAGTGTTCAATTTATTGAATTTTTGGTTATTGTAGTGTACATAACTGATTTGAACTAAAGATAGATTCATGAGTTTTTTTTTTTTTTTTTCAAAAATTTTACTAATTGGCTCAAAGCCCAAACCGACCAACCCGACAGAAATTTGGTGGGTTGAGTTTGAATTCGTAATTGGGTTTGGTTGGGTTGATTTTTTATCAACCCGACCGTGGTGGGTTGGGTTCGGGTTGGGCAAGAAACCGACCCAACCCAACCCACGCCCACCCCTAACCATAGTTCCTTTAACTCATCCACTAGTGGACGTGGGAAAATATCCATGTCTTTCCCTGGTGATCGCGGGCCATGTATCAATAGAGAGAGCATCAAATTTTCTTCTCTCATGCATAACCACGGAGGTAGATTATATGTACATAAAATCACTGGCCACATAATGTAGGACTGACTCATGTTTCCGAATAGATTGAAGCCATCGACGGCCAAACCCAATCGGACATTTCGAATCTCACACGCAAAATCGGGGTGTGCTATATCAAAGTCCTTCCACGCCTTCCCATCAATGGGATGCCCCATTTCATCATCGTCCATCGAACGTCCAGTACTATGCCACCTTATCTGTTTCGCAGTGTGCATATTAGTGAACAATCGCTTAAGCCTGGGAGCTAATGAGAAAAAAACGTAACACCTTATGTGGGACATTCATACCAGACGACTTCCCTGTGACCTGAGCCCACCTAATTTCAAAGCATATTGGGCATATTTATTTATCAGCATTCTCCTTCCAAAACAGTGCACGGTCATTCTTCCAGACGTGAATCGACTCATAGCCCATCCCCAACTTCTTCATTAGTTTCTTAGCTTCGTAATGTGAATCTACAAGATTTAACTTGGGAAATGCTAACTTCAAAAGTTTAAGTAGCTCGTCAAATGACTTGTTGGTCCACTTGTTCATCACTTTAATATGCATCAACTTAGCCAAAAAATTCAATGAAGAGAATGACGAGACGCCTGGATACAATTCTGACTGTAATGCCTTAATCAACTCGTCATATTCAATGTCAGCCCCTGCCTCCATCGGTTCTTCCTGGACTACATCGTGTAGAATATCTGTCATCTCATCTCTCGAAACTAGTAGTTTCTCTTGCAGCTCCATGTCGATGGATACGTTCATCGATTCTCAATGATGAATCCATCTTTCATAATGTTCTAAAAAACCATATCGGAATATGTGGTCATCTACAACACTCACTAATTGCTTTTCTCTACAACACTCACTAATTGCTTTGCTCTACAACACTCGCTAATTGCTTTGCTCTGTTTAAGCAGTCCCCCTATCATTTGTCAATGGTCTGACCATTCTTATAAATGCTGCAACTCCATTTGCAAATTCGATGGACTTGCCCCGTATTCTGTTCAGTTTTATCCAACTCTTGTCCATATCTTCTATTTCGTTTTCACTGTAAAAAACAAAAAACAAAAACACATATAACTAAAATGTTCGTGTGACGTGAGCATGTGCTACCCCTTATCGCTCCAATAATAATTTAAGGTGTGAGTCCTAACCATTCGACATTGATTCGTGAGTCGAGTCAATTTTTCCTGTTACTGCCTCTACATCACACGTAAATTTCGACAGCATCTCCCTACTATTCTCGTAAGTGTTAGCACTACGTTAAAAGTAGTGTACACCCAAAGAGACGCCATCGAAATCTACTCATGAGTAACGAAGCAGTTGCAAGAAAAAAATATTTAACACAACTTGAAACGTACTAATCAATGCCAAATTGTCCAATAATGGGACAATTCAAAGATTTGTTTATAAACATCGAACAGTCGTAAATTAGGACGTGTGTGCTTAACAAACTAATATTCAAACGGTATTCTAAGCGAAATGTAAGTGCAATTAAGTGTAAAAAGCGTAAAATAATACTTAATAAGAATTTATAATTAGATAAAAATAACTTACCAAAAAGCTTAAAATTCGTACTTTTCAACTCCTTCAACCAAGAGCTCGTTGAACAATGTAGATAGCAGAAAACTAACATAAAAGAGGAGGAAAACATATTATTAATTGATTATTAAAAAAATTGTTAAAATCATAGAAACTTAAGTGTAAATATCTTACCAAAATAGCAGAAATTTTACAGATTGAGTGTCAGTTTCTAAGTCAAGATGCAAAATGAAGGGCAAAACTAGATGAGATATTGTAGTTCTAACTAGAAAATGAGGAAAAAAACGAGCGATCTAGTTTATATAAACAGCAGATTAGCGACGACTATATTGTCGTCTCTAATACAATGGGCAGGATAAATTCCCGCGCTTGGCAAGGTATTTGGGACGACTTTGGCGTCCCTAATACTTGAGTATTAGGGACAAAAAAAATATGTCGTCTCTAATATAAGTGCGGGATAAATTCCCGCGCTTGGCAATACTTGAGTATTAGGGACAACAAAATATATCGTCTCTAATATAATCGCGGGATAAATTCTCGTGCTTGGCAATGTATTAGTGTAGCGCCCCGAGTTCCGTATACCCGATTCACTACGTCATTTTCTGTCTAAATTTTTCGAATAATATTTTTGCGGAAGAAATAGTTGAAATTCATTTTTTGGCAACATTAAATAAACTGTAATGGCCGCTAAAATTGAAAACATTTATGAAACCATTTGAAATAGTAAATAGAACCATTAATATTGTAAATATCATAATTTCTCAAATAAATGAACTTCTCTAAATTATTCGATTGTTTAGAAAATACGGAAATCATTAACGTCAAACTTTCAACCGTTTAACGATTATTGCCACCATCATTCATCGCTCGCCACCGTCTCCGAAACCTGCAAAACTGTTAAAAGTAGGGTGAGTATTTCATGGGGGAAATACTCAGTAGACTCATCGCAAATTAATTTAATTTATAAGATGATTAAACACATAAATCCCGGCTCTTTATAAAACGGGCATTGATAGAGCTTCTTTATAAAACTGTTCTTGATAAAACTCATATTGTGCATTACAGCACGGGACATATTTTGCAAATCATATGCTCTTTGAAAACATCTCTTTGAAAACAGTTCTTTGAAAACCATATACTTATAAAACATTTTAATTATGCCAAGCATAATTTCTTTTGAAAGCATAACATAAGATAGGATTGAAATCCTCATAAACATAAGAATTTTACCGAACTTAGGTGGTAAGAATTCTTATGTAGTAAAATCATAATAACAGTAAGTTTTCATCATAACATAGGATAAAATCGAAATCCTCATAAACATAAGAATTTTACCGAACTTAGGTGGTAAGAATTCTTATGTAGTAAGTCATAATAACAGTAAGATCATAATAACAGTAAGTATACCAAAACATAATTCATGAAATTCATAGGGATCATTTCCATCATAACATAAGATAGGATCGAAATCCTCATAAACATACGCGACAGGAATTTTACCGAACTTAGGTGGTAAATCCTCATAAACATATGGAAAGGCAGGAATTTTACCGAACTTAGGTGGTAAATCCTCATAAACTTATGGAGACACAGAATTCTACCGAACTTAGGTGGTAAGAATTCTTATGCGTAGCAATGATCCAAAACATATAAAACATTATCGTAAAAACATAGGGTATACTTACTTTTCATAAAACATACTTAATTTTCTTGAAAATTGACTTTCACAAGTCACATGACATTTATATGAAATCATAATTTAAATCAATTAATAAGTGCGAGTCTACCTCAAATCCGACGAGTGCAAAGTTGAGCGGGAATGACTTCAATTTCTTTAAATTCTCCGTACGCTTCGTCTTAGCCAATAAGTCACTTTAGTATATCGAATATATAGTTCAAAATGATAAATTATAATTTGAGGACTAAAATTGATGTTTTGAAAGTTGAGGGATTAAAATGAATACTTTTGAAAGTTCAGGGACTAAAATAGATATTTTGAAAGTTAAGGGACTAAAATGAATACTTTTAAAACTTGGGCTTAAAAGTAAATCAGCAGGTACTGAAATAAAAGAATTTAAAGTTAAAGGGCTGAAGTAAATCATTTTAAAGCTTTGAGGCTGAAATGGATGAGTTTAAAACAGTAGGGACTGAATTAAAACAATTTAAAACATCAGGGACTGATTTGCAAATTCTGGAAATATATCATTCAGATCTTTTACTCTCTCTCTCATTCATATCGATTTCACTCTCTCTCTCTACCATTCTCTCACTCTCAGAGAACAAAAAAGGCGGAGGAGGCGATCGAGTAATACCGCCGGTGATTCGCCGGCGCTAGGTGAGGCGAAGGACGGTAAAGTGTGGGAGTTCTGATTTGAGGAAGCTTTGATGCGAGATAGGTTTGAATCAGAGATTTATCGAGGCTCAAAGTCGTGGTTTAAGGTAGCGATTTCCGGTTGTAAATCCGGTCAAAACAGTCGGCGGTCGAGGTAGGTAAGTATTTGGGATAACTTATTCTGGGTTTTCAGTTTTGATTTTGGGTTTGATTTGTGACTGAGGATGATGGTTTTGGGTGGTGATGATTCGGTGGTTGGGTGATGATGACTTGGTGGTTTTACAGTGATTACGTTGGTGATGAAGATGGTGAGTTGGATGGGCTGAGTTGGTTGCGTGGCGGTTTGGAGCTGCAACGAAAACTGGTTGCAGGGTGGTTTTGATGTATTGGTTGTGATGATTGGGTTGTTGGCGATGATGATGATGAACGGATGTTTGATCTTGAAGGTTGGTGTTCATTTGGTGATTTAGAGTTGAGTAGTGGTGGTCGGAGGTGGTGATGTCGTCTGATGATTGTAGCTAGGTACGGTGGTGGCTGTGGTTGAGTTAATTTCCGGTGATGGTTTGATCGATGATAAAATGATGAATACTGTGGTTGATTGCAATGAGGTGAGGGTGATTCAGCAGTGATGATGTCTGCTTGATCAAAATTGGTTGAGGCAGTGTTTGGTTTGTTCGATTGGGAGTCATGGAGATGATTTCTTGAATTGAGCAGTGCATTGATAGTGAATTTGCTGTGAATTGGTGGTGTCCGGTGATGATGATGCTGATTTGAAAATGATGGTGAATCAACGGCTTTGGTGAATTGGATGTTTAACATTACCCTTTTGTTGATGGTTGGAGACTGATTGCAGATTGAGCTGCACTGGGGTGGTGAGGATGGAAGGCAACATCTGTGGTGGCTGCATTGGTGGTTGCAGCATAGGTGCTTATAGAAATGGCCGGTTTTGGAGTTGAGGCAAAGCTTGTGGATTGATGATGATTATAGTGATTGTCGTGATGGTGATTTATTGGAGAGAAAAGTGGGAGACATGGGGAATAATTAGTTGGTTTGGTGATGATGATGTCTTGAGGATGAAAGTGCTCAAAAGAAGAAAAAAAAAAAGAAAATAAAATGATTAATGGGAACATGGGGAATATGAGTAGAGTAGGTGCTTAATAATGTAATAAAGATGAAAAAAAGTGGGAAGTAATCCATTGAAAATTAGACTAATTTTGATTAAGAAATGTGTTTAAAACAGATATACTTTGAACTGAAAATAATTTGAGAATAAATAAATTTTTTGAGATAAAATTGAATTACGTATTTGGACTTGAAATAATTTGAATAAAGAAAATTGAGATATTTTAATAAATTTGGAATTAAAAATGATTTTGAAAATAATACTTTGAATAAATAATTAAAATAACATAATTTTAGAAATTCGGATTTTAATTTAAAATCGAACAAATTCGATATTTCTTGACTTGGCTAGACGAATCCGTCGCGGCATTAATTTCAAAATAATAAATGAAATAGTAGCGACACAATTTTCTAAATATTAAAATAATTATTTATTGCATAAAAATTCTGGGTTGCTATAATCTTACCTCCTTAAAATAATTTCGTCCTCGAAATTAAACTTACTTAATCTTATAATTTCTGAATACTTAAATGTCACCACATTTCCTGCAAAGTATTTCTTTCACTTGTATATACGTATTAACTCTAATTCGATACGGTCTCCAATTCACTTTCCACGTATCAACACACTATACCATGATTATCATTATAATAACAAAATATCAGTACCCATAATCCAAGAAAATATTCCAAATCTCCAATCAAATCTCCTTTATCGATAAAATTTAACAGCGCATTACTTCTTGTCTCCTCTTTTCATTAAAATAATCCTGCGCTTTCTTGCTGGTCACAACATCACGCGGATTCACTCAGATCCTTTACGCTTTTAAATAGTTCATGCTGAGAAGAGGTTGAATCATCAAACAATGGATATCATTCTTTCTAACATTCGCAAGTATTATTCCAGTCTTCCTATGAATGATCTGAGAAAGATCTATAAAATAAGGCTCGAAAGATTGAGGTTGCTAATGGCTCATGATATTCCAGAAGATGTTCGCTGGTTGATAGAAGCAAAGGTTCGACTATCTGGTGAATTACCATCAACATTTCCAAAACATATGCCTGGTTTAGGCAAAAGCACGTTCGCAAAGAAACGAAGAGCAAAAAGACTGGGTGGTTGCTACAAATGTGCTCGTTGGAACTGTAATACACGTTGCAAATCAGTAGGATATTCTTCTACTAATCGGGATGATAAAATCGAATTCATAAAGGGTGGACTGAGTAAGGAGTCTTTGGATGATATTCGACTGACTCTTGAGACGCACCCAAGTGGTTATGTACAACGTGAACTTCTCTCCTTATACGCTCAGTTTAACGAGGACAAAAATCGTTATAGTCTCCAAAATATAATATCGAAAGATCCTGTTTGCCAGTCTGTTTTACAAAATGAGGCTTCTGGCAGTTCAGCAATGATATAAGGTAAATCTTTTTTTTAAAATATTTTGCTGCTTTCTTTCACGCGTTTTGGAAATAAAATATATTTTCCTTTCTCGAGGTTTGATAAAGCTGGAAATAAATATTTAATCGCCGAAAGATGACAGCCTCGATACGATAAAATATTCAAAAGTGGGCTGATTTTGTCAAAAGTAAATCTTTACTTTTTCAGAATCAATCAAAAACAGTAAATTTTTCCGGCTTTAAATAGTCAAACATATTTCATAGTTCAGGCATCCCAAAATCACATCTTCTTCGTAAGTTTTCCCTTCTTTACTATCAAAGATGGAAACACCAAAACTTCGACAGATCAAAACTATTTGTGTATTTTGTGGATCAAAAGTAGGGAAAGGCTTCGGTTATCTAGAAGCGGCTGTAGATCTTGGAAAGAAACTGGGGGAAAAAGGTATCACTCTTGTATATGGGGGTGGTAGCAGTGGTCTAATGGGTTGTGTTTCCCAATCTGCTCTTGCAGAGAAATCAAAAGTAATCGGTGTCATACCTGTCCCTTTGGTAGATGTTGCAGGCAAAACACGAGGGCATGAAGTTCAAACCTTATCCATCCATGAACGCATAACTTGTATGCTATATGGTTCTGATGCCTTTATAGCCCTGCCCGGAGGTTTTGGTACCTTAGAAGAAATCTTTAACATTACCTCGTGGGCTCAACTAGATCTCCATACTAAGCCTATTGGGCTTCTGAATGTTAACAATTTCTTTGATGGTTTGTTAACCTTTCTTGATTATGCTGTGGAACAGGGATTCATCTCTCCATTTTCCAGAAGGCTTCTTATTTCTGCTCCTACTATTGATGAACTACTGGATAAGCTGCAGTCATATATCTCAATACAAGATCCAGCAGGAGTTAAGATAGATTGGTCGCAAGGAAGGGGAATCAAGCGAAAATGGAGTCCGGTTAATGTAAACTTAACTCTTTGAATCTTAGAATAGGTGGGGGTAGAGTACGGAGTATTCTCACTCTCGAGACACCCCTCCATTTACTAGGATTTCCTTAATGTTTAAATCTTGTGTATACTTCAAAGATTCCAGGTGGTAGATTACGGAGTATTCTTACTCTCGAAACACACCTCTTTGAAGGTTTCTTTATTTCCTCAAAAGATCAGAGGTGGTAGGATACGGCTACTCCGGAAACACATCTCTCATTCTGAGGATCTTTCCATGTTTTTCTCTTATGCTTTCGTGTGTTTCATGTATTTCCTTTCCAGTGTGACTCTCGTGTGTTCTCCTTATGAGAAAATAATAAAATCTCTGCTATCATCTACTAAATCTCGTTTGTGATGTAAATGATCTTGCATGTCTAACCTTAATTCCTTTAGTGGATGCTTATCATATTATGCTCTTAATTCCAAATGATAAAATTCTGGATAGAGTCTCCCTTGTAATTTGGACTTATCCAAACCATAAGTATACTTCATAACTCACAATAATAAATAACTCCACATTTGATCACAACGATCTAAAAATATTGAAAACGATTCCAACACTTCAATATCATCAAAATATCCCATAATTCAATTCATAATTCCTCAACATAGAAATTTCAAATCATATTTTTCAATATCACAATATTACTTCCTTCCATACCTTAATTGGCTAAAAAGTTACTCATACTTATAAATATATGCCATAAATCATATTCCCAAAATTTATTCACAAAGCCAAACTTCATAATAAATTTCTCTTCAACATAGAGGCATAATAAATTAACTCAACATAATATCCATTACTTAATTCTCAATAAAATCATATTATTCCCATTATGCTCAACACTCGTTTTCTTAAAAAAAATTTCTCATAATCATTAAAGCATATAAGTTATGACAAAGCATAACAACATCATTATTTTCGAAGAAATACATTCTTATTTCTCATAAATCATAAGTATCCGAAATACTCTTCATTCTTTCTCATAAATCAATAAAATGAGTATTCGAAATACTGAAATAACTTTAAACATCATAAACTTCTTTACCTCGGAGTTGGTGGAACGAATGATGGCAGTGGCAATCTTCATCAATAAAATTTTATAATGGAAAATGTTTCTTGAAAATTCTTTTTGAAAATTTTTCCAGTCTACAGAAACGCAGACTAGCTCTGATACCAACTTGTAGCGCCCCGAGTTCCGTATACCCGATTCACTACGTCATTTTCTGTCTAAATTTTTCGAATAATATTTTTGCGGAAGAAATAGTTGAAATTCATTTTTTGGCAACATTAAATAAACTGTAATGGCCGCTAAAATTGAAAACATTTATGAAACCATTTGAAATAGTAAATAGAACCATTAATATTGTAAATATCATAATTTCTCAAATAAATGAACTTCTCTAAATTATTCGATTGTTTAGAAAATACGGAAATCATTAACGTCAAACTTTCAACCGTTTAACGATTATTGCCACCATCATTCATCGCTCGCCACCGTCTCCGAAACCTGCAAAACTGTTAAAAGTAGGGTGAGTATTTCATGGGGGAAATACTCAGTAGACTCATCGCAAATTAATTTAATTTATAAGATGATTAAACACATAAATCCCGGCTCTTTATAAAACGGGCATTGATAGAGCTTCTTTATAAAACTGTTCTTGATAAAACTCATATTGTGCATTACAGCACGGGACATATTTTGCAAATCATATGCTCTTTGAAAACATCTCTTTGAAAACAGTTCTTTGAAAACCATATACTTATAAAACATTTTAATTATGCCAAGCATAATTTCTTTTGAAAGCATAACATAAGATAGGATTGAAATCCTCATAAACATAAGAATTTTACCGAACTTAGGTGGTAAGAATTCTTATGTAGTAAAATCATAATAACAGTAAGTTTTCATCATAACATAGGATAAAATCGAAATCCTCATAAACATAAGAATTTTACCGAACTTAGGTGGTAAGAATTCTTATGTAGTAAGTCATAATAACAGTAAGATCATAATAACAGTAAGTATACCAAAACATAATTCATGAAATTCATAGGGATCATTTCCATCATAACATAAGATAGGATCGAAATCCTCATAAACATACGCGACAGGAATTTTACCGAACTTAGGTGGTAAATCCTCATAAACATATGGAAAGGCAGGAATTTTACCGAACTTAGGTGGTAAATCCTCATAAACTTATGGAGACACAGAATTCTACCGAACTTAGGTGGTAAGAATTCTTATGCGTAGCAATGATCCAAAACATATAAAACATTATCGTAAAAACATAGGGTATACTTACTTTTCATAAAACATACTTAATTTTCTTGAAAATTGACTTTCACAAGTCACATGACATTTATATGAAATCATAATTTAAATCAATTAATAAGTGCGAGTCTACCTCAAATCCGACGAGTGCAAAGTTGAGCGGGAATGACTTCAATTTCTTTAAATTCTCCGTACGCTTCGTCTTAGCCAATAAGTCACTTTAGTATATCGAATATATAGTTCAAAATGATAAATTATAATTTGAGGACTAAAATTGATGTTTTGAAAGTTGAGGGATTAAAATGAATACTTTTGAAAGTTCAGGGACTAAAATAGATATTTTGAAAGTTAAGGGACTAAAATGAATACTTTTAAAACTTGGGCTTAAAAGTAAATCAGCAGGTACTGAAATAAAAGAGTTTAAAGTTAAAGGGCTGAAGTAAATCATTTTAAAGCTTTGAGGCTGAAATGGATGAGTTTAAAACAGTAGGGACTGAATTAAAACAATTTAAAACATCAGGGACTGATTTGCAAATTCTGGAAATATATCATTCAGATCTTTTACTCTCTCTCTCATTCATATCGATTTCACTCTCTCTCTCTACCATTCTCTCACTCTCAGAGAACAAAAAAGGCGGAGGAGGCGATCGAGTAATACCGCCGGTGATTCGCCGGCGCTAGGTGAGGCGAAGGACGGTAAAGTGTGGGAGTTCTGATTTGAGGAAGCTTTGATGCGAGATAGGTTTGAATCAGAGATTTATCGAGGCTCAAAGTCGTGGTTTAAGGTAGCGATTTCCGGTTGTAAATCCGGTCAAAACAGTCGGCGGTCGAGGTAGGTAAGTATTTGGGATAACTTATTCTGGGTTTTCAGTTTTGATTTTGGGTTTGATTTGTGACTGAGGATGATGGTTTTGGGTGGTGATGATTCGGTGGTTGGGTGATGATGACTTGGTGGTTTTACAGTGATTACGTTGGTGATGAAGATGGTGAGTTGGATGGGCTGAGTTGGTTGCGTGGCGGTTTGGAGCTGCAACGAAAACTGGTTGCAGGGTGGTTTTGATGTATTGGTTGTGATGATTGGGTTGTTGGCGATGATGATGATGAACGGATGTTTGATCTTGAAGGTTGGTGTTCATTTGGTGATTTAGAGTTGAGTAGTGGTGGTCGGAGGTGGTGATGTCGTCTGATGATTGTAGCTAGGTACGGTGGTGGCTGTGGTTGAGTTAATTTCCGGTGATGGTTTGATCGATGATAAAATGATGAATACTGTGGTTGATTGCAATGAGGTGAGGGTGATTCAGCAGTGATGATGTCTGCTTGATCAAAATTGGTTGAGGCAGTGTTTGGTTTGTTCGATTGGGAGTCATGGAGATGATTTCTTGAATTGAGCAGTGCATTGATAGTGAATTTGCTGTGAATTGGTGGTGTCCGGTGATGATGATGCTGATTTGAAAATGATGGTGAATCAACGGCTTTGGTGAATTGGATGTTTAACATTACCCTTTTGTTGATGGTTGGAGACTGATTGCAGATTGAGCTGCACTGGGGTGGTGAGGATGGAAGGCAACATCTGTGGTGGCTGCATTGGTGGTTGCAGCATAGGTGCTTATAGAAATGGCCGGTTTTGGAGTTGAGGCAAAGCTTGTGGATTGATGATGATTATAGTGATTGTCGTGATGGTGATTTATTGGAGAGAAAAGTGGGAGACATGGGGAATAATTAGTTGGTTTGGTGATGATGATGTCTTGAGGATGAAAGTGCTCAAAAGAAGAAAAAAAAAAAGAAAATAAAATGATTAATGGGAACATGGGGAATATGAGTAGAGTAGGTGCTTAATAATGTAATAAAGATGAAAAAAAGTGGGAAGTAATCCATTGAAAATTAGACTAATTTTGATTAAGAAATGTGTTTAAAACAGATATACTTTGAACTGAAAATAATTTGAGAATAAATAAATTTTTTGAGATAAAATTGAATTACGTATTTGGACTTGAAATAATTTGAATAAAGAAAATTGAGATATTTTAATAAATTTGGAATTAAAAATGATTTTGAAAATAATACTTTGAATAAATAATTAAAATAACATAATTTTAGAAATTCGGATTTTAATTTAAAATCGAACAAATTCGATATTTCTTGACTTGGCTAGACGAATCCGTCGCGGCATTAATTTCAAAATAATAAATGAAATAGTAGCGACACAATTTTCTAAATATTAAAATAATTATTTATTGCATAAAAATTCTGGGTTGCTATAATTAGGGACACCAAAGTCGTCCCTAATACCTTTGAAATAGAGACGACTATACAGTCGTCTCTATATCCAGGTATTAGGGACGAAAATACCTGGATATAGAGACGACTGTATAGTCGTCTCTATTTCAAAGGTATTAGGGACGATTCCTTCGTCGTCTCTAATATGATACGCGAGAGGAATTCCCGCGCTTGGAATGGTATTAGGGACGACATAGTCATCCCTAATACTTTTGTATTAGCGACAACAAGGTGTCGTTGCTAAAAGTTGGTCCTGTAGCGACGAAAAATCTTGTCGTCCCTAATCTCCGTCGCGGTCGCTCAACTTTCTCGTAGTGAACTTATAGCAAGATCATTCATATATTTAACCTTTATTAAATAAACAAATAAATATATTCCACTAATTGGAACGAGATTCTGTATTTTCTGCTTATTGATGCATCGATACTTCATGAACATGTATCGAGTATCAATACATGCAGTCGGTCCAGTACTGTCAATTGGATTGAATTTTCTCTTGGGTTTTAACTATATTGAATCGCTTAAAACATCATTTAAGATATCAAGATCATGTTATTACATTTACATGTATTAATCCCAATCAAAAGATTAAACCGACATCTTTGAACTAAGATTTTTGGAAAGAAGGAACTATTCTTTTCTCTCATGATTTTTCCTAACTTTCGGGTGTGTCAATTCCTTCACAATCTGCTGGCTATATTTAGTGAATTTAGGCTGCACCACGTGGATTGAAAGAACTTTCAGTAAATGATCATCACATAATATGCAATTTAAATAATGAGTTTGGTTTATACCAAAGCAAGAGGTGGCAATTCACAAACATGCAAGCAAGTGCTGGATTATTGAGGTTGGATGAGTCATGTAAGCTATAGGTAGGTAGGAAGGACACGTCATGGTTAAAACTTTTAAAAATTCAGCTTCCAAGTAGCCTTTTTGAGCTAAGGTTTGAGGTATCAAACGACGTCGAAATCATGAGTTCTTGATATCGTTTCGAAGTATTCACAACGTACTTTCATACCCAATTTACGGCTCAAGAAATGGATAATCGAGAAAAAAATTATGTCATTTCAAAGTAGGCCACTTAAACTGTTTTCGGTTTAACCAATTTTACCGCCCTAACTTTAAAAATTCTCCGAGGGCTATCTGTTGGTTGGAATGACAAACCGTTTTCATATTTTCGAAGTTCACTCCGAGAACTTGCTCGTACATATATCACTGTAATCAAATGAGATCGAGAGTGCTAGAAAAAGTCTCAAAAAAGGGACATTAATTAATTAAGTTTTTGACGTAACTTTCTTTTTCTCAAAATTCTATTTTTCTTTTTTTAATCAAATAAACTCTATAAATACTTTTATTATGTTACAATGGATTGTTAATGACGTAAAAATTCTTTGGTCGTTACACGAGTCACCCGCTCAGAAGACAGCAGCTCAAAAGAGCTTTTTGTGGCATAACAAAAATGAGGAGAAAAGAACAAAAATATAAGAAAATGATAGGACATTTGCTGGTTAACCAACCACTTCCTCCTAAGTATTAAATATAATTAAATAGGCGGTATTCTTATCTAGCTTCTATTTGGTTTTCAATTTTTTCATCTCATTTTTTTACAATACTTAATATAAGCTTTTGACCTACAATTTTTGACTTTTCAACTCAATCTACACCCCACATTTTTCAAAAACTCAACTTTTTTTAAGATTTAATAGGGAACAAACAAGGGCCTAGTGCGCTATTTTGTAAGCAAATCAAGAACAGATTTGTGTAAGAAGAGACCGAAATCAGAAAACCACCACTAATTGCCTAAAATCAACCTGTAAAAGTTTTCCCAAGATTATTTTATACGAAAGCTGGCGACACCAACAGAGAGTTAAAGGAGGCGGATTTAGCCATATCACATGGTCATAAGTAGTGTCCTGAAATAAAACTACCTAAAAATTGAGGTATAGAAGAACACACACTTTTGAGTTCACCTTAAGTAGTGCCCCTGGAATTTAATGAGATGTCGGGGAAGATCTGATAAACGAGCAATTGATGGAGTCAACGGCGACTGGAGAAGGAAAATGGGTTGTCTCTCGTTTTGATAAAAAATACTTGCCCTTGTGAAAAGTATCATAAAAACACAAAAAATACAGCAAGTGTAAAAAATATAATCAAAATTTGAGAAGTATCAAATTGTGATATTTTTAAAGGACATAAATTTCAGTAAATGAAAAAAAAAAAAAAAAAACTCGATATGTGACTTTTTAAAGAAGTAAATTTCAATTTGATCCCAAAAGTTGAATATTTTTTTCAGAAACCTGGATCAATTTTGGGCATTTCCTTCAACATTGGCATCTTTTTTGCCCGTATATGACTAATTTTCTACATACCGACTGGGATGTTCCAATAATTCTACACCACAAAATTCCACCATCTTTCCAAGCAAAATATGAGTTTCCATCTAATCAACCATGTGTTGACAACTTTCTTGTAGTGGAAATATATTTATTGACTCGAGCTCCGTTAACACCACATCTTGTCACTGTTTTCATCCAAAATGTTCATTAGGACAGCATAAAAAAATTTATTTTCCTTTCGTGTTCTTAAATTGTAAAAATAAAATAAAAATAGCAACATATACAAATGTGTGGCATAACACTTTCATAATTCAAAGCAATTATGTGAATAGTTGAATAAAAATCATCATCAAGGATCAAATATACTTTTTATTATAAGACTGAAAATAATAATTCAATAAAAAAAAGTGATAAATGCATCAATAAGCAAAGACGGAGGTTAATCACGCTATTGAATCTAAATACTTAAAAGAAAATTACACAATTGTGCCCATTATTATACACATGAAAACGGTATGTCTCAAATGAAGAAATTAAGGTTGTATTAGAAGCGACAAAATATATGCAAATAGAAATAACGATTGGAAATGTAATGTTATGGCTGAAGCTCAATTTTATGATGATTTCAACCAATAACAAGCAGCACAAACAACTCTAAACTGAAATTCATCAATTGACCAATGAAATTGTAATTTGAACTATTATTTTGTTTCATATACTAATAACTTCTACTACGTTTGCGGGAATTACAAAAAAGCAGTAGAAACATAAAATAGAAGAAAGAAGAAGATAAGCAGAATCGAGCCAGGAGCCTCAGGATGAAGAGATAAGGAGAAGCAGATTCAAAGATAGAAAAAGATGGAAGCAGAACAGATCCAGACTCAAAAAGATGAATAGAGACACAAGATAAATGAAGAATGTGTTGAAAAATGAGGCTAAATGTGGCCTAATTTTTGTTGAAATTGGAAGACAAGTGGAAGACAAAAGCTAGTCAAAAGGAGCCAACTTTTGACAAAAGGCATGGAGCTAAAATGTGGCATAATTTTGTTGAAAATTTGTCATGCATGCTTGTGAATTTTGCCTATAAATAGAAGGCTAAAATTCACTTGTAATACACCACCACAACATAGAGTCTTCTTGTGTAGAAGAGTAACACAATCAAGAGGTGTTCACAAAATAGAGAGAAAAGTGAGTTGGAGAGAATAGCCTTTGCATAGGCAGATAAAATACAGTGTAGTATTTTTGTACTCCTCATTTTTCCGAGTTAGTGAAATATATTGGTGTGGGTCCGTGGACGTAGGCAAATTGCTGAACCACGTAAATCTTTGTGTTTTGTATTTGCATTTTATTTTTGCGTATTTATATTTTCTCAATCCAATTTATTTGTGTCACATCGATCCTTGGCGGGATTAGTTGCGTCCTAATTCCCAACAATTGGTATCAGAGCTTTGGCTCATTGAGATCTTTTGAAATTCTTAGTATGCTCTGTGGTTGCAGCTTTGACTGATCTTCCACATCAGAAAAGATTTCTTTAGACTGTTTTGTGATTGAGTGTGAACAATGTCGACATATGAGAAAATATCCAAAATTGACAAATTTGATGGTTCAAATTTTGGATTTTGGAAAATGCAAATGGAGGACTATCTGTACCGAAGGATCTATACAAGCCACTAAAAGAAAAGCCAGAAGATATAAGCTAGGGGGATTGGGAGTTGCTTGATCGAAAAGCACTCGGCACAATCAGGCTGACGTTGTCAAAGTCAGTGGCCTTCAACATAAAAAATGAGAAGACGACAGAGTCTCTCATGGCAGCTCTTTCTAGCATGTACGAACAGCCATCTGCAGCAAATAAAGTCCACTTAATTAAAAAGCTGTTCAATATGAAGATGGTCGAAGGCGGAAGATTTGGGGAGCACCTAAATGAATTCAATGAAGTGACGGACCAGCTAAACACAGTCGAAATCACTTTTAGTGATGAAGTTCGAGCTCTGTTAATTCTTGGGCAGTTGCCAGACAGCTGGAATGGTACAGTCACAGCAATTAGTGGCTCTGCCGGAAAGTCAAAATTGAAGTTCGATGATGTTGTAAGCATGATCTTAACGGAGGAGATCAGACGACAATCAGAAGGTGCCTCAACTTCAGGATCGGCGTTGAACGTGGAAAGCAGAGGCAGGAGTTCCAACAGAGGAAATGGGCGGGGCAACGGCAAATTCAGAAGTGGCAGATCGAGGTCTAGAAATCCAAACAATTCCAAAAAGACAAAGGTTTTGGAATGTTGGAAGTGTGGCAAGACCGGTCATTACAAAAACCAGTGTCCAAAACCTCCAAAAGAAAATGAGAACAGGACGGAGGTCAATGTTGTGGAAGAGGAAGCGGACGATGCTTTGATATGCTCTTTGGAGAGAAAAACGGAATACTGGGTGATTGATTCCGGAGCATCTTTTCATGCTACCTCAAACAAGGAGTTTTTTGTAAACTATACGCGGGGTGATTTTGGCAGAGTATATCTCGGTAATGATCAACCGTGTGACGTGGTCGGAAAAGGTGATGTACAGATCAAGATCAATGGATCTGTGTGGAAGCTGAAGGACGTGAGACATATTCCAGAATTGAGGAAGAACTTGATCTCCGTCAAGCAATTGTCGGGAGAAGGACATGTCACCACCTTCTCTGGTGATAACTGGAAGATCACCAAGGGCGCCATGATTATCGCTCGAGGCAAGGATACTGGTACCCTCTACACAACGGCGGATGCTTGTGTAACAATTGCAGTTGCTGAAAGCAAGGAGGGCCCAAACTTGTGGCACCAGAGACTTGGGCATATGAGTCAGAAGGGACTCAAGTATATGCATGCAAAGGGGAAACTACCAGAGCTTCAGTCTACTGATATAGACTTATGCGAGAGTTGCATCTTTGGGAAGTAAACCAGGGTGAGTTTCAACACTAGTGGTAGAACTCGGAAGCGAGAGAAGCTTGAGTTAGTCCACACAGACGTTTGGGGACCAACCGCAGTTTCATCTATTGGCGGAAAGTCATACTTTGTGACTTTCATTGATGATCACTCGAGAAAAGTGTGGGTTTATTTCTTGAGACACAAGTCCGAAGTATTCGATGTGTTCAAGAAGTGGAAAGCCATGGTGGAAAATGAAACAGGATTGCGAGTAAAGAAGCTGAGGTCCGACAACGGAGGAGAATATACGGATATGGCGTTCAAGAAGTTCTGTTACCAGAATGGCATCAAAATGGAGAGGACGTTGCCAGGGACTCCACAGCAAAATGGAGTTGCAGAACGTATGAACCGGACATTAACGGAGAGAGCCAGAAGCATGAGGTTACATGCAGGCTTGCCCAAACAGTTTTGGGCAGAAGCAGTCAACACAGCGGTGTACTTGATCAATCGAGGACCCTCGGTACCGTTAGAGTACAGGATACCGGAGGAAGTATGGAGCAGAAAAGAAATAAAACTTTCCCACTTGAAAGTTTTTGGATGTGTCGCATATGCACATATTAGTGACCAGGCAAGGGGCAAGTTAGACCCAAAATCACTAAAGTGCACATTCATTGGATATGGCGGAGATGAGTTCGGCTACCGCTTATGGGATGACCAGAACAAAAAGGTCATCAGAAGCAGGGATGTCATATTCAACGAGAAGGTTATGTACAAGGACAGAAATGCAGTGCAGTCCGATGACACAGTACATGATGATCCAACATATGTTGAGTTGGATGCTCCAGAAAGTAGTACGTCGCAGCAGACAGAGGAGGATCTGCAGTTACAGGAGCCTGTTCTAGAGACTGATGCATCACAGTCTCCAGTCCCTGTTCTTAGAAGGTCAACCAGACCTCATGTTCCAAATAGAAAGTACATGAGCTACATGTTACTTACTGATGCAGGTGAACCTGAATGCTATCATGAGGCATGTCAGGTCGGTGATTCTGGAAAGTGGGAGCTTGCAATGAAAGATGAGATAAAGTCTCTCATCTCTAACCAGACGTGGGAACTAGGAGAGTTACCTACAGGAAATAGAGCTCTACACAATAAGTGGGTGTACAGAATCAAGGAGGAACATGATGGATCAAAGAGATACAAGGCGAGGTTGGTGGTCAAAGGTTTCCAGCAAAAAGAAGGAATTGACTACACGGAAATATTTTCGCCAGTTGTGAAGCTGACAACAATCAGATCAGTCTTGAGTATTGTTGCAGCAGAGGGTTTGCACTTGGAGCAGTTAGATGTAAAAACCGCTTTCCTCCATGTTGACCTTGAGGAGGAAATATATATGCAGCAGCCAGAAGGCTTCTCAGTCAAAGGAAAGGAGAAGCTCGTTTGCAAATTGAAGAAGAGCCTGTATGGCTTAAAGCAAGCCCCGAGACAGTGGTACAAGAAGTTCGACGGATTTATGCAGAAAAATGGCTACTTCAAATGTAATGCTGACCATTGTTGCTACTTCAGGAGATTCGAGTCCAGTTATATAATTTTGCTACTTTATGTCGATGATATGTTAGTAGCAGGCTCAGATATGGACGAAATCAAGAAGTTAAATATGCAGCTGTCAGCAGAATTCGAAATGAAGGACTTGGGTGCAGCGAAGCAGATTCTCGGAATGAGGATTTTCAGAGATAAGCAGAAGGGTATCTTGCAGTTATCTCAGGCCAAGTACATTAGTCAAGTTCTGCAGAGATTTAACATGTGCAGTGCGAAGGCTGTCAGCACGCCACTAGCTAATCACTTCCGTCTATCTAGTGATCATAGTCCTAAGACAGAGGACGAGATAAACTTCATGGCTAAAATACCATATGCCTCAGCCATTGGAAGTTTGATGTATGCCATGGTTTGTACCAGACCAGATATTGCTCATGCAGTGGGAGTTGTGAGCAGGTTTATGGCAAATCCAGGAAAGCAGCATTGGGAAGTAGTAAAGTGGATATTAAGATATCTACGGGGAACTACTGATAGATGCTTATGCTTTGGACGAGGCGAGGTGGCTCTACAAGGTTTTGTAGATGCAGATTTTTCTGGTGAGGTAGATCGCAGAAGGAGCACTACTGGTTATGTTTTCACAGTAGGTACTACTGCAGTTAGCTGGATTTCGCAGATACAGAAGATTGTTGCTCTATCCACTACAGAAGCAGAGTACGTGGCAGTAACCGAGGCTAGCAAAGAAATGATCTGGTTACAGGGTTTGTTGGCAGAATTGGGATTCAGTCAGGAGAAGAATGTTTTGCACAGTGATAGTCAGAGTGCGATACATCTGGCAAAGAATTCAGCATTTCATTCTAGAACCAAGCACATTGGACTCCGTTATCACTTCATCAGGTCTCTTCTAGAGGATGAAGTATTAACACTAGAGAAGATCCAGGGTAGCAAGAACCCAGCCGACATGATGACCAAGACAGTAACAAAGGAAAAATTAGAGCTGTGCTCAGCTTCAATTGGTCTTCTGAAGTGAAGACAAAGGAAATGACTCACACCATATTTCACAAGGAGTTGCAAGAAGGAGATATCTCAGGGGAAGCCACATTTGTCCCCAAGTGGGAGATTGTTGAAAAATGGGGCTAAATGTGGCCTAATTTTTGTTGAAATTGGAAGACAAGTGGAAGACAAAAGCTAGTCAAAAGGAGCCAACTTTTGACAAAAGGCATGGAGCTAAAATGTGGCCTAATTTTGTTGAAAATTTGTCATGCATGCTTGTGAATTTTGCCTATAAATAGAAGGCTAAAATTCACTTGTAATACACCACCACAACATAGAGTCTTCTTGTGTAGAAGAGTAACACAATCAAGAGGTGTTCACAAAATAGAGAGAAAAGTGAGTTGGAGAGAATAGCCTTTGCATAGGCAGATAAAATACAGTGTAGTATTTTTGTACTCCTCATTTTTCCGAGTTAGTGAAATATATTGGTGTGGGTCCGTGGACGTAGGCAAATTGCTGAACGTAAATCTTTGTGTTTCATATTTGCATTTTATTTTTGCGTATTTATATTTTCTCAGTCCAATTTATTTGTGTCACATCGATCCTGGGTGGGATTAGTTGCGTTCTAATTCCCAACAGAATGTATTTGAGAGATAAAGAGAAACTGTGAGAAAGGGGGGAGGGAGTCTATTTTCAATTTTCATAGCCTTATTAATATTTTTCAATTTTCTTTCCTCCTCCCATGTTCCAGTTACTTATAGATTTACTAGGAATATTCTAGACCAATACGCCTATTTTCACAATACCCGTGGCAATGAGTGATAAGTGTATTTTATACACTTATTTATCTGTCAAAATTAGGATATTATTTTGTTTTTCTTAAATAAATTCTACTTAATTGTTGTTATTTATTATTATTTCATGTTTTATCCCAAAATCAAGAAAAATAAGAAATTGTAACAAAATGCACATTTGGATGCTAATTGAAACTAAATTGGACAATCGAGAGGCTAATGACATCAACGGGAAAGATGCAATGTGCTAAAATAAAGAAATCAGAAGTTGAAGGACTAAAGAGCAAATTAAACATGAGGGAATAATTTGCAAATATCCAATGATTGACTTGGATCACAAGACAATACTTAGAGTATTTTTAGGAGTTAATTGGATGCAAGTAGAAGCCAAAAAGGAATGGAATATGATAAGAATATTACTAGTCGGACATTGAGACCTAATGTTTGGGTAGTAAACGTTTGAATTGGAAAACTCCTATTTCAGGAAGAATTTTAGTCATTTAAGTTATCTTTCTAACGCAGTTTAAACCACCTCAATTAGATAAGGGAATAGAAATATATGGTCGAAATACTGAACGCTGTGCAGATACAAGAAAAGACTCTTGCGAGTTTAACAAATTTCTTTCCTTCTTCAACTAGGTCTCTTCACCAACTATATAAGAAACATGTCTTGCACGAAAATCAGACCCTTGCCTCACCTAAGAACATCATAATTTTGGAATTTCAACGTCAAATTTTTGGAAAATTGGAGAAGCTAACTGAAATCAATAAAGACAGGAAGGCAGCTGGTAGATTATTTGTGGTGCACAAAGATGCCAAATCTTCAACTCTTTAAACTTCAGGTTTTGCTTTCGTTATTTATTGTTTTTTATTTCAAGAACATGAGTAGCTAAATTTTAAATCAGGATTGACGATGTAAATATAATGTTTTTAGTTTGATTTTAATTCTCAAGTTGGTACTTTATTTTCATGTATTGATTTTATTATTGCATTTAATGCTAGAGTTGCTTGATCACCAATTCATGATTTAATGGTTGTTTTCATAATCCAAGAGATGAGTTAACAATTAGATCACGTAATAAAATCCGACAATTTCAACAAAAAAGATAGAGATATGAATTTGTAGTTGCTTGTGGTCACTTATAAATTCCTAGGTAATTTAATGGATTTAGCTAAGGAGAACTCTGACCCGCTGTAGAGATACAAGATTGACTTAGTTAAATAGGCCTAATTTGAACTCGAGAGAGGTAAATTAGATACATGCGTGAATTCGACCAAATACAATTTTAGAAAACAACTTGAAATGAGAAATTAAGCTATAATATTATTTCGAAATCCTTAGTCCCGATATTCATTTACTTGTTAAAAAAACTCACCACGTTTATTCTTGTTTCGTTAATTGCTTTTAGTTTTAATTTTCTATTTTTATTTTAATTGCATTATTTATTTCATTGATTTCCAATTATTTGTCGTTTTTGTTTTTATTTTTATTATTTTGCAATTTATTTTCTTAGTTAGTTTTTGTTTTAGTTTAGGAATTTTAAAATTGAAGTAAATTTATAACGAATTAACTAGTTCTCGTGGGATTGACAACCCGAACTCAAAAGTTCATTTTTACTACTTATTAGCGATATCGTGCTCTTACGATTTCACACCGACAAGTTTTTGGCCCCATTGACGGGGACTATTTTAATTTTTTATTTATTTATTTTTTATTTTTACTATTCTTAGCTTTTAGATTTTGTTTATCTTTAATTTTTAGTATTTTGATTCATAATAAACAAAAACAAAAAAATCTGAATCAAATGGCTAATCCTATTAATCCAAACGAAAACTTTGAACTTGAGCTAAATGCCACTGCAAGAGCTCTTCCTCCTAATGCAGTACTACAAAACAACCAACAAAATTTACAAGATGACAAAGTAGGAGACCTTCCTATGGGTCAATTCTTGACTCATGTTGCCATTGCAAATCGTTCTAGTATATTATATTCGCCTTTTGGAAGGAATGTCTTCCAATTAAAAGCAGATTTAATAAACATTTTCAGTAATAATCTCCAATTTTTTGGAAAGGCACACGAGGACCCCAACGCACATGTTGCAAGATTTGGGAGAATGTGCCAAAATTTTCAATTTCAAGGCATAAACGATGATGCCATTCGTTTGAGACTATTTCCTTACACTTTAAGAGATAGTGCATTTGAATGACTTGGTTCTGAGCCTGAATTTAGTATAGCTACATGGGATGACTTAGTTAGAAAATTCTATAACAAATATTTTTCACCCGCTAAAGTAGCTAAACTAAAATTAGAGATATCTACTTTTCAACAACTAGATGGTGAGAGTCTTCATGAGTCTTGGGGTAGATTTAAGGATCTTCTTAGAAAATGCCCTTATCATGGATATAACAAAGGCCTTCAAGTTCAGTACTTTTACTCTGGGTTGTCACCACAATACAAATCAATAGTGGACTCGTCAGCTGGTGGGTCTATTACAAATAAAAATGTCAACCAAGCTTGGGACCTGGTAGAACTCATTACAAAAACACATACCATGTTCCCATCTGAAAGAGTAGTACAAAGGAGAGCTACTGGAATGCATGATGTAGATGCACTAACAAGTACAAACGCACAAATAGCTACGCTGACAAAAAAAGTTGATTTGTTGCTTACATCACAAGGAGTTAATGCTATTTAATCACAGTTAGTCTGTGAGAATTGTAGTGCTAACCACTCAACAGAGAATTGTATATTGTTAGCTTCAACAGATGAGCAAGTCAACTTTGTGCAAAACAATCCATATGCCCCCACCTACAATCCTGGTTGGAGGCAACACCCAAACTTTAAATGGTCAAATAATTAAAATGAGTCTAATCAACAACCGGATAGAAGGTACATGAACAGAGGGAAAAGCAGACGAAAAATAAAAACAATGATATGGAGACGAATGAGATATCCAATTCAAATTGTCAAAAAATGTTGAAAAGTCAAAGGAAGAATCTCAATCGCCTATCAAAACTTATGTCCCACCAGTCCCATTCCCCCAACGTCTACAAAGTCACAAAATGGATAAGCAGTTTAGTAAATTTCTGAAAATATTTAAAAAATTGCATATCAACATACCATTTGCAGATGCACTAGCTCAGATGCCAGCTTACTTCAAGTTTATGAAAGAGATGATTTCTAAAAAGAGGAAGTTGAGGGAATTTGAGAATGTGTCCTTAACTGAGGAGCGCAGCGCAATTTTGCAAAATAAATTGCTTCCAAAACTCAAAGATCCATGGAATTTCTCTATCCCCTGTGATATTGGAAATATCAAATTTGATAGAGTTTTATGTGATTTGGGGGCAAGTATCAATTTGATGCCTCTCTCAATTTACAAGAAACTTGGATTGGGGAAACACAAACCAACCAAAATCACATTACAGTTGGCTGACAAATCTGTAAAGTATCCATATGCTGTCATTGAAGACATTTTAGTGAAAGTGGAAAAATTCATATTTCTAGTGGATTTCGTCATTTTGGATATTGAAGAAGACAGTCAAATGCCACTTATTTGGTAGACCTTTCCTGGCCATGGGACGAGCTTTGATAGATGTTGAAAAGGGGGAGGTGATCTTCAGGGTTCAAGATGAGCAAGTGATTTTCAGCGTCACTCAACATCCTAATAAATACTATCAAAAAGAAAGTTGCTTCAAAGTGGAGAAAATGGTACATGGCAATGGACATAATTTGAAGCAAGAAGAAAAACCAGGTGACACTCAGATCAACAATCAAGAATTCAAGAAAGTGCGTAGAAAGGTTGAGAAATGAAAGGCGGGAAATTGCAAAGAATGCAGGGCATCACGAGCATCCTTTAAGCTACCATAAGGAAGTTTGCAAAAAAGTCGGGCTTTAGACAATAAATGAAGCGCTTATTGGGAGACAACCCAATTTTCTATCCCTTTTATTTATTCTTACTTTATTTGTCACTTTAATTTTTTTAAGTAGTACTTGCATTTTTTATTTATTTTATTTTTTGAAGTTTCTGTAGTTAGCATCCCTAGCACCCACCTCTTTGATTTCATCTTCAAGTACATTTTTAGTTTAAATTCATACATCATCCATGAGCTTACAATTTTGCATCACATTGTTTTAACCTCATTGCTCTTATCATATCAAAAAAAAATCATATGCATGATTTTGCACGCTTTGAGGAATTATGCATAATAATTGTAACTTTCTTGATGGTCGACCACGTTCGAAAATTCAAAATTTTGCTATATTTTAGTTGGGATTGTTGGTATTGATCTATTTCAATTTATTAATGGTGTGTATGATTATAATGTTGTTTATCTTTTACTTGCGAGGAACACACCACTTGTAACACTTCCAACCAAGTATGGAAATACAAGAAACGAGTCGAAATCATTCAAGTGGGATTCAAGTTATCACATCGCTCCTCTTAACCTGGGAAGTACATAACTCCTCTTTTAAGTATTGTTATCAATTAATATATCTTTTCTTTTACATTGAGGACAATGTAACTTTCTAGTTTGGGGGGATGATATCTCATTTCTTCATTTTGTTCATTCGATACCTTGTTTTTGGGATTCAAAAAAAAGGGGGGGTGAAAAATTTGAAAATTTTTGTTGATTTATTTATTACTTATGACATAATTTGAATTGACTTTTGTGATTTAGTTAGAAAATTTGGGCAACATGTGAACAAAAATTTTTCTTGACATTCATCCATGTAAGATATTAATCAAACTTGAGCACATAGTCACTTTCGAAAAATAACTTGTATAGGAAGATACTTGATACTTGTGGGGTAAACTTATGCACTTTGAACATAGAATTGATTGAAAAATCCTAAGCCTTAAGAAATTAGATCCCGACATGAAATGTAGAATCAAACTGCTAATGAAGCAGTTTGGGGGTGGAAAGGTTAAGTACAAGTAGGCATTGACGGATTGAGGGTCTGAAATTTTTAATGATCCATCTTTATTGTATGGGGATTTAATTAACGGGTATAAACCATGTCCAGCATAGAAATAGAAAAATGTTGAATGTCTTATTCTGCTTTTCAAAAACCTTTTTGACTCGAGTAATTAAGTCCGAGAGGTCTTTCAAACTTGGTGCCCTAAAGTCATCTGGCTTGAGAGTCACCGACCTAAAACTCGCTACAGGGGTCAACTAGAAAGCAAGTACGGAGAATTGACTCATACATAAGATAATAAAACATCTTTAACTTTTTTGTTTAAGCCTTTATGACTCGGGTAATTAAGTCTGAGGGGGTTCTCTGAACCTAGTACCCTAAGCTCAACTGAGTTGGGAGCTGCCGACCTAAAGCTCGCTACAGGGGTCATATAGAAAGTCAGTATGAAGATTTTTGCACAAAGATGGTAAAAGATAAGGGCATTAAAAGAAAAATCGTCCATATTAAAAAAAATGAAATGAAAATGGTATAAGCTTTGTTGATTAAAATTCCTAATACTTGAGTGTGGGATTGGGGGAGAATTAATCTTGGTATGTCGTGCATATTTGTCAAATCCTAACTGCCTTGTGTGGAAAAATACAATTTATACATGTTTAGAAACCACATCAATAGGAAAGACCTCGGGATATGAGAGAAAAGCATTAATGTTGTGATCATCCATGAGAGTGTAAGGAAAATAAAAAGAAAATCATTGTTGACTACATGGGATTCTGGCTTATTTCTGTATGACTAGTCACACAATGTTAAGTATATTTTTATATGAGTTTGCATTCAATTTTTGGTTATTCACACATACACAATGAAGTTGAGCATTGAATGAATGAAAATAATTTTTGTTGTTCATATTTCTTCTCTAAAGTGAATCGTCATTTTGGATTATTGAAGTGCATGGTAAAAAAATTGAAAAAAAAAAAAAAAAACAAAAACAATTTCTGTTTGCATTTTTTATTTTTATAGCTTAGTTTTATTTTTGTTCGAGGACGAACAAATATTCTAGTTTGGGGAGTTTGATAAGTGTATTTTATACACTTATTTATCTGTCAAAATTAGGATATTATTTTTTTTTCTTGAATAAATTCTACTTAATTGTTGTTATTTATTATTATTTCAGGTTTTATCCCAAAATCAAGAAAAATAAGAAATTATAACAAATGCACATTTTGATGCTAATTGGAGCTAAATTAGACAATTGAGAGGCTAATGACATCAATGGGAAAGATGCAATGTGCTAAAGTAAAGAAATCAGAAGTTGAAGTATTAAAGAGCAAATTAAACATGAGAGAATAATTTGCAAATATCCAATGATTGACTTGGATCATAAGACAATACTTTGAGTATTTTTAGGAGTCAATTGGATGCAAGTAGAAGCCAAAAATGAATGGAATATGTTAAGAATATTACCATAAAATTGATTCCAACCCACAAGATTCCGGACAGATTTCTAGTCAGACATTGAGACCTAATGTTAGGGTAGTAAACGTTTGAATTAGAAAACTCCTATTTCAGAAAGAATTGTAGTCATTTAAGTTATCTTTCTAACACAATTTGAATCACCTAAATTGGATAAGGGAATAATAATATATGGTCGAAATACTAAATGCTGTGCAGATACAAAAAAAGACTCTTGCGGGTTTGACAAATTTCTTTCCTTTTTCAACTAGGTCTCTTCACCAACTACATAAGAAACATGTCTTGCACGAAAATCAGACCCTTGCCTCACCTAAGAACATCATAATTTTGTAATTTCAACGTCAAATTTTTGGGAGATTGGAGAAGCTGACTGGAATCAATAAAGACAGGAAGGCTGCTGGTAGATTATCGGTGGTGCACAAAGATGCCAATTTTTCAACTCTTCAAACTTCGAGTTCTGCTTTCGTTATTTATTTATTTTTATTTCAAGAACATGAGTAGCTAAATTTTAAATTGTGATTGACGATGTAAATTTAATGTTTTTAGTTTGATTTTAATTCTCAAGTTGATACTTTATTTTCATGTATTGATTTTATTATTGCGTTTAATGCTTTAGTTGTTTGATCACCAATTCATGATTTAATGGTTGTTTTCATAATCCGAGAGGTGAGTTAAAAATTAGATCACGTAATAAAATCCGGCAATTTCAACAAAAAGATGGAGATATGAATTTGTGGTTGCTGGTGGTCACTTATGAATTCATAGGTAATTTAATGGATTTAGCTAAGGAGAATTTTGACCCACTGTAGAGATACAAGGTTGACTTAGTTAAATATGCCTAATTTGAACTCGAGAGAGGTAAATTAGATACATGCGTGAATTCGACCAAATACAATTTTAGAAAACAACTTGAGATGAGAAATTAAGTTAGAACATTATTTTGAAATCGTTAGTCCCGATATTCATTTACTTGTTCAAAAACCCACCACGTTTATTCTTGTTTCGTTAATTGCTTTTAGTTTTAATTTTCTATTTTTATTTTAATTGCATTGATTTCCAATTATTTGTCGTTTTTGTTTTTTTTTTTTATTATTTTGCAATTTATTTTCTTAGTTAGTTTTTGTTTTAGTTTAGGAGTTTTAAAATTGAAGTAAATTTATAACGAATTAATTAGTGCTCGTGGGATCGACAACCCAGACTCAAAAGTCTATTTTTTACTACTTGTTATCGATATCGTGCACTTACGATTTCACATCAATAATGAGTTTGACAAAAGCTCTCACATGTGGTATGCGATGTCCACACTGAGTGAGTAGCACGTCAATTAAAGAACTCTTTGATCATGCATACAGTCGAGGAGGGAGTGCCAATGCCAGTGCCAGTTTATCTCTCCCAATCAAGAATGGTTCTGCAGAAATATGTGATTTAAACATCTTTTCTATTATTAAAGACGTTTTCAGTTTTAAGAGGTTATTAAGCTTAAGAACGAGTAGAATTACTTCTTTATTATTAAAACGTGGTACCATTATTGACAATGAACAAACATTAGAACAAACTTCGAACTTGTAAATTTACCTCGTCCAAATGAGTTTTTATCTCGGAAATGACCACCATTTGAAAGCAATTCTCTAATTATTTCACTTTTTAAATGCAACATTTATTCTTTAGATTTTGAGTATGTTTGGTACCAATTAAAATCTTGATTTTAATCTAAAGTCAAAAATCAATATCAATCATATATTTTATGGGCACACAATTTTTCAACCACCCATTTTATCGACTTTTATGAAAAATTACTAAAAATCTAATTTTAATCATCATCAAACGAGGACTTTGTAAAAAAAAAGAAGTTATTTATCTTTTCTATACACAAATCACATATTTTCCCCAACGACAGGAACAAAGTTGAAATTTTCCTACAAATTCCGAGATCGAACTTTGGAGGAAAAGCCTAGTTTTTGGAATAACGTAATGCTTTCTGTAGCTCCAATCGTATTAAGGGTGGCATTGAAAGCAACACTTGGGATGCACATACCACCAGTTCCTTTGTATGCTGAACATGATATAGTCGATGTGGAGACATTGAACGAGGAACAAGGTTCCTTGCTACCCAATATCGAAACTAGTTTCTCATGTCTTGTACTTTGTTGGACACTTGGACATATGGCATGAATTTCCTAATATTTCTCCAACCAAAAATCATGTGTTCAAATCTTACACAAGTCTTATGTTGGGAAATTTTTCACAGATAAATTATTTATCCAGGATCCAAAATCATCATGCTAAATTATAAAGAATTAAATAACTGAAGCGGAAGCGCACCTTAATCAAACGTGATTCACGATAAACGATTCGGCGGTCGGATCTTCTAAATCGATACGTAGTCCGTATTTTCTATCTGATGATGGGATGTCAAAGGGAATGAACAATACGTAGGATTCATGGACCATAACCGACTTTAAATACTGAATTGCTAGTTAACCTAATCCGGCCCATCATGAATTAGGTAATGGCCTGGTATCTACACATAAAAGCTCATACATTATTTTAGACGCATTAAAACCCGATATATATAAAATCCTTATTAGATCACTTTAAATGAGCTTAACCAAATTTGATAGCCTTTTATTCAATAAACAATAATTCACATATAAGCCCACACGATTGATTAAAATCCTTACATCTTATCGATTAGCTAGTTTATTGCGAAAACATTCAAACTTTGCTCATATAAGAGTTCGAGAAAGATTTACGTGGGTGAGTTTATAGACAACAGAAATAAAAACAAATTAACCCATCATCTACTTGGTTGAATCATTGTAAGGTAAGATCCCTTAGAATTTATCATCAATAAAGAAGGTAGGGATAGTCCCAGAGACGAAACCAGGATATATAAACGTAGTGTGCTAAGAAAAATATGAGGATGGAAAGGAGACCCCCCCCACTCCCCCTTCACCCTCCCGCTCCCGCTCTCGGGGGTTCAGGGGCGGAGGCCCCGAAATTTTTTTCCAAGCAAAAAAAAATAAAATAATTCAGGCTGCAAATTCGTAAATATAATAAAATAATTTTACTTCAATGTCAAATATCTAAAAGATAAAAAAAACCACAAATGCGCAGTACAAAATATCTTGAGGTGTTACTTGTGATGCATCCTCCTAACCACCACACGATAAAACTCATCAACAATGACATCTATATCAATTCCAAGAGCAATTTGGAGTTTCTTGTGGAACATTTGGAATATTTAATGATCCAACATCATCTTTCTTATTAAAGTAATGAAAAATATTTCTTTTTAGTATACTAATCAATCCGTAAGAATATGTATTGTACAAAATTTAATCAACAAATTATCGTCACAAAAATCAAGTGTTAAAATAAATCAAATTAAATGAATAAAAAGATAATATAATTAAATTGCAATGAAAGAAAAATTTGAGTGGAGTTATTCTTTCGCTATCAATTGGGTTCTGCAAATAAGATTAGTGTGAATTTCTTGAAATCGATAAGATTTAAACATATTCGTACGAAAATTAGTCAATTTATTTTACGGCATTTAGTCGAGCATGTTGTGTGCATATTTAATACATACCACATCAACGACATCAATCGAAGTAAAATAATTTGAAAATTTAAAACACTCGTTAATTATCATCAATCACAAGAATTCATCTATATAAAATTAACATTCACCCATTGAAGCTAAGAATAACTCCTCTAAAATACAATTTAGCCGAACATAATTAAATTAACCAAAATAAAGTTCAAACAAACAATAACCATTCTAGAAAATGAAATTCAAATTCGATAACTAAAAATATCTAAAAACAAACTAACATCAATAATTTGAATTTATAGAACCTAATAATTGAAACAATAAAAAAATTCTAAGCAAGATAACAAAAAAATAGAACAAAACACCCAAAATCGAGGCTGCTGCTGGCCGAGTGCTGGACTGCTGCTGGGTCGAGGTGGAAACTGCTGCTCCAGTGATGCGTGGCTGCTGGCGTGAGTGAGTTGCTGGTTTCTGGCTGAGATTGGAGTTGTGAGGCTGAAGCAGGTTGGCGGCAGAGAGTGGAGGAAGAGTTGGAGGCTGAGGTTGAAGGTGAGAAGTTGGAGGTGTTGCTGTTGGTTTTGGGGTGAAAGAGATAGGGCTGTGTGAGTGATGACTCAAGAGAAAAGGTCAGTTGCTGGTGTTGAGTGGAAGGTGATGTGTATGAACGAGGGAGAGATGGTGAGCTCCGGCTGTAGGTTCTATTTGTGGGCTGAACAGGTTGCTGCAGAGAGTTGTTGCAGCTGTTGATGAGGTGAAGGAGAGCAGCTGGTGGCTGAGTTACGTGAGGGAGAGGAGACTGTCGTGTGAAAGGAGAGAGCTGGTGTGAGTGGCGGCTGAGTTGTGTGAGGGCTGCTTGAGGCTGGTGAAGTTGGTGAGGAAGAGAAGTGGTATTGTCTTTTTTTTTTGCTGATGAGTGGTGGTAGGTTTTTTTTCGTTTTGGGCTTTTTTGGGTCCATTAAACTACGGATTTTCGAATTGAAACTGTCCAAAATATCCCTACAATCAAATAATTGAAATTTTTAGCAATTAAAATTAATTTCGAGTTAAAGAAATAAAATTGAATCTTTTTCAAGTTTTACTCTAAATGACAAAATTTATATCCCAAAATTGTATTTTTTCATTTATTTACTTCTTTAAAACAAGTAAAATTGGACAATAATCACACTCCCTAACTAGCTGTTTGCTAGTCTCTAGCAATTCAAGCGAATTAAAAACATGATTAGCTCAATGAAAAACTTCAATTGTAAAGTCAATAATGAATTTAGATAGTCGAGCACATTACGAAACATTAAGAGATCAAGCGTTATATCCAATTTAATCCATAAAAACATTCCCAAAAACTTTTTGTGTGTTTTTTAAGCCGATCCATCAAACCACTAACCCCAACACATACAGTGTCGAGTATTCACTCAAGCCAAGTATAAACTCCATATACTCACGGGTATGTGTATTTTTTTTTTGAACTGGTTAGGGGATCACTCATGGAGTTTGAAAATTGATCACTCAAGCATTCAATAAAGGTCATATATATGTGGATGACAGCAATGCAAATATTGACTTCATGAAAAGCTCACAACCATTGGGACTCAACCGTTCTTATCACAAGCCAACTTAAGATCAACATATAAATGTCAATGTAAAGGTGGCGATTGGTGTTCTCAAGAGAATTGATAAAGAGTGATTGAAGAAGAGGTTTGCATATTTCAGTGATAATAGTAGAACAAGAATTTTCAATGAAAGTATAAGATGCAATGGTAGCAATTTTTTTTTGGATAGGATAAGGAAATAAAAGAAGTGAGTAGAAATTGAGGACTTCCAAATTATAAGCAAGGATAATAATTTCCACCTTTAATCACACTTCAAGCTTACTTTCTTCTTCACATCGTTTACTTTCTTTTCAATATGTCTCCCTTTTCTTTCTCTTTTTCTCAACCTTTTTTTTTTTTTTTACATCCTCTCAAATAATTTTTCAACATTTTCCTCTAGTCTCAATGACTGTCAAATACTTTCTAACTCCACTTTTCTTTCTATTCATGCACTGAACATATTTTTTTCCTTTTCAAATATGGAGCAAAAATAATCATCATCACTTATACTTGAAAGTAGAAACAAGGTTATGTATTTATGGAAGCAATTTCTGGATGTCATGTCATCTTTAATGTGAAATAAATGAAAGAGATTTGTGGCTATGAGGGAATTTGTGGATATGAAGGGATTTGTGATGGGAAGAGAAGATGATAAGGTCAGCTTCAAAAGATCAAATTTTTATTTGACATTGACCTTCATCGATTCTTAAGTATAAACCACCAACAATCCACAATCCGTGTAATGATGCCCAATGGAAGTAGCAATATCAAACATGGGCAATATAAGAAAACCACCAATCACTCAACTCTCATGATGAAAAAATAAAATTACTTAAACTTGAGAGAGCTCTAGTTGCATGTGTTGACTATCCATCTTACCACAAGGCTTAAATTCATGCATAAATTTTTTTTAGGAGGGAGGTCTTTACAGAATAACAAATATATAATTCAAGACTCAAGATGTACTCAATTTTAATGCTCAACTATCACAGAAGAATTAATGCAAAACAAGTACATTTGAGTCACTCTCCCCCCAACTAAAATCAGACATTGTCCTCAACGACTCAAATAGAAGAAAAATGAAAAGTGATTAATAGACACGACTCAAAATTAAATCAAGCTAAAGGAGAAGAGTGTACCTGAGAGGAGGCCTATGCACATGAGCAATTATTCAAGAATGAAAAACTAAAAAAATGAAGAAAAGAATAAAATCTGCAAAAAGAAAAAAAATATATATACATGATAATAAAAGTTAGTTTCAAGAAAATCAGCCGCTGGAATCAGGGTCCAGCAAAGGTAGTTCATTAACTTCAGCAGAAAAATTATCCAAAAATGGTTTCAGACGTTGTTCATTAACTTTAAAAATAGTACCAGTTTTTGGATCCAAGATTTCAACCGCTCCATAAGGATAAACAGTTTGCACAATGTAAGGACCAATCCATTTAGTTCTCAACTTACCAGGAAACAGATGAAGCTTAGAGTCATATAACAATACTTTTTTGAGACGGGAAAAATGATTTTCTAAAAATTTTCTTATCATGAAAAACTTTCATTTTCTCTTTTGAAATTTTTGCATTCTCATACGCTTCCAAACGCAATTCATCTAACTCATTCAATTTCAGTTTCCTAAATTCACCAGCTTGATCTAAATCAAAGTTGAGTGTTTTGATTACCCAATAAGCTTTATGTTCAATTTCAACCGACAAATGACAAGGTTTTCCAAATACAATTCTATAAGGAGACATTCCAAGAATAGTTTTAAAGGCAGTTCTATAGGCCCATAAAGCCCCATCCAATTTTATAGCCCAATCTTTTCTATTTGGATTAACTGTTTTTGTCAAAATGCCTTTAATTTCCCGGTTGGCTACTTCAGTTTGACCATTAGTTTGAGAGAGGTAGGGAGTTGAAGTCTTATGCCTAATGCCATATTTCTTTAACAAGGTTTCAAAAGGTTTATTACAAAAATGTGTTCCTCCATCGCTAATTATGGCCTTAGGCATACCAAACCTAGAAAAAATATGTTCTTTCAAAAATTTGAGCACAACTTTATGGTCATTTGTCCTACATGGAATAGCCTCTACCCATTTTGACACATAATCAACAGCAACCAATATATATAGATATCCAAAAGAAGGGGGAAAAGGACCCATAAAATCTAATCCCCAACAATAAAAAATTTCAAGAATAAGGATTGGAGCTAATGGCATCATATTCATATGGCTGAGACTACCACGTTTCTGACATGCTTTACAATTTTTACAAAAGGCATGAGCATCCTTAAATAAACTAGGTTAATAAAAACCACATTGAAGTACCTTAGCAGCTGTTTTCTGTGAAGAGAAATGACCTCCGCAAGCATGAGAATGACAGAAAGTAAGAACTTGTTGTACCTCATCATTAGGAACACATATTCGGATAATTTGATCAGCACAATATTTGAATAAATACGGATCATCATAGAAGAAGTTCCTTGCAATAGCTTTCATTCTCATTTTGTCTTGGACACTCCAATTTGAAGGCATATGACCTGTAACCAGATAATTAACCAAATCAGCAAACCATGGAACAATATTCAAGCTAAATAACTATTCATCGGGAAATGAATCATTTAAAGGGTGAGAAACTTTTGAATTTTCAGAATTTAATCTGGATAAATGATCAGCGACAACATTTTCTACCCCTTTTTTATCCTTAATTGTAATGTCAAATTCCTGCAATAACAAAATCCATCGAATGAGTCTAGGTTTACCATCTTTCTTTGAAAACAAATATTTAAGAGCGGAGTGATCAGTAAAGATGGTAACAGGAGTCCCAATAAGATAAGTTCAAAATTTTTCCAATGCAAAAACTATAGCTAGCATCTCTTTTTCAGTAATTGTGTAATTCAATTGAGCTTGATTCAAAGTTCTGCTAGCATAGTAAATTACATAAGGTTCCTTACCTTTACTCTGGCCAAGCACTGCCCCTACGGCTATATCACTTGCATCACACATTAATTCAAAAGGTAGAGACCAATCAGGTGATCTAACTATTGGTGCAGTGGTGAGTGCCTTTTTTAAATGTTCAAAAGCTGCAGTGTATTCATTAGTCCAAACAAATTTTTTATCATGCATCAAAAGTTTAGTCAAAGGTTTTGCTATGACACTAAAATCTTTTATGAATCTCCTATAAAAACCTGCATGGCCTAAAAATGATCGAACATCTTTTACAGTTAAAGGTATAGGTAACCTAGAAATTGAATCTACTTTTGCCTTATCTACTTCCATGCCTTTAGCAGAAATTATATGACCTAAAACAATTCCTCTTGTAACCATGAAATGACATTTCTCCCAATTAAGGAGAAGTTGTTTATCCTCACACCTGCGTAAAACAGCTTTCAAATTTGTTAGGCAATTATCAAATGAATCACCATACACAGAGAAATCATCCATAAATACTTCCAAAAAGTTTTCTATCATGTCACTGAATATGCTAAGCATGCATCTTTGAAAGGTTGCTGGGGCATTACAAAGACCAAAAGGCATTCTTTTAAAAGCAAACGTCCCGAAAGGGCAAGTAAAAGTAGTTTTTTCTTGGTCTTCTAATGCTATTTCAATTTGATGATAGCCTAAAAAACCATCCAAGAAACAATAGAATGAATGTCTAGCAACTCTTTCTAGCACTTGATCTAAAAATGGTAAAGGAAAGGGGTCTTTTCTAGTCATGGAATTCAATTTCCTATAATCTATGCACATTCTCCAACTAGTGGGTACTCTTTTAGTTATCATCTCCCCCTGTTCATTTTCAACAACAGTAACCCCAGTTTTCTTAGGAACTACTTGAGTAGGACTTACCCACTTGCTGTCTGCAACAGGATAAATAATATCTGCATCAAGTAATTTTAAAACTTCATTTTTAACAACCTCTTTCATGTTAGGGTTTAGCCTTCTTTGAGATTCCCTAGAAGGATTAGCATTTTCTTCTAGGAAAATTCTATGAGTGCACACTAAAGGACTAATTCCCTTAATATCTGCTATAGTCCAACCTATTGCAGATCTATGATCATTCGACACTTTCAACAACATATTTTCCTGATCACAAGTAAGAGTAGAAGAGATTACCACAGGGTATGATTCATTAGGTCCCAAGAATGCATACTTTAGTTCCGATGGAAGAGGTTTAAGCTCCAGAGTTGGCATCTTCTCTGCTGATGTTTGCATGGGTGTCTGGCTAACATTTAGAGGCTCAATATTTGGCTGCCAAGCTCTTACAGCTACTATTGTTACACTTTTTGAAGGGCCTTGAATGCTGTCCAATTCGAGATTCTGCTTAAGTTGCTCATCAGGATCTTCTAACTCAATTAGCAGCTCTTCCAGCATATTAACTTCCTGCACTTCATCAAAATCTTTTGGTTGCCTACAAGCATTGAAAATGTTAAGCTCCAAAGACATATTTCCAAAAGTCAACTTTAAAATACCACTCCTACAATTCATTAAAGCATTTGAAGTTGCAAGAAATGGTCTACCAAGAATAACAGGGATTTGAGGAGAAGTTTTATGTGTACTTTGAATATCAATAACAACAAAATCATCTGGGTAATAGAATTTATCGACTTGAACCAAAACATCCTCAATTATCCCTCTAGGCATCTTAACAGATCTATCTGCTAATTGTAAAATCATGGGGGTAGCTTAAGTTCACCTAAACCAAGCTGTGTATACACACCAAAGGGCAAAAGATTTACACTTGAACCTAAATCTAGCAAGGCATGACCAATACGAGTGGTTCCTATCATACAAGCAATGGTTGGAGAACCAGGATCTTTAAATTTTTGATGAGGTTGGCATTGTATGATAGAACTCACTTGTTCAGTTAAAAATGCTTTGTTCTTAACAGCTAGCTTCCTTTTCACTGTACACAAATCCTTAAGAAATTTAGTATAAGCAGGGACTTGTTGAATTGCATCTAACAGAGGAATATTTACCCTAACTTACTTAAAAATCTCATGAATTTCTGTTTGATTTTTGGTCTTATTACGAGGTTGTAATCTTTGAGGAAAAGGGGCAAGGGGTGCACCTACTATTGGCCTAGGTGGTTCCTGAACATCAGATAGAGATTTTAATACAGTGTCATCAACAGGAGGTTCAGCTTGCTTACTCACCAAGTTCTCTTTAGGTTCAGGAACTTGGATTTGCTTACCACTTCTCAAGGTAGTTACTGTAGCGCTCCGAGTTCTAAATACCCGGTTCACCACGTCATCGTCTGATCTAACTTTTCAAATAATATTTTGCGGAAGAAATAATTGAAATTCATTTTTGGCAACATTAATTAAACTGTAATGGTCGATAAACTTGAAAACATTTATGAAACAATTTGAAATAGTAATTCGAACCATTAATATTGTAAAACAATTGACAATGTCATAATTTCTCAAACAACTGAAATTCTCAAAATTATTCAATGTTTGGAAATACGAAAATCATTAAAGTAAGACTTTCAACCATTTAACGATTATTGCCACAATCATCAATCATTTGCCACCGTTCTCCAAAATCTGCAAAACTGTTAAGAGTGTAGTGAGCATTTCGAATGAAATACTCAGTAGACTCATCGCCAATTAATTAACTTATAATATAATTGAACACATAAATGCAGACTCTTTAGAAACATAGGGTGTGTGTAGTCTCTTCTTTTGCATCAAAGCACGGGGCTTCTCTTTGAAAAATCATAGGCTCTTTAAAAACATAGGGTGTGGGTAGTCTCTTCTTGTGAATTAAAGCACGAGGCTTCTCTTTGAAAATCATAGGCTCTTTAAAATCATCGGGTGTGGGTAGTCTCGTCTCGTACACTTAAGGCACGTATGTTATGCATAACATCATCATTTATCTTGCAAGATATTCTCTTCTTTCTTTCTCATGCATAAAGCAAGTAAGTTATGACAAGCATAACAACATAAATATTTCATAAGAAATATATTCTCATCCCAACATAAATATTTCCGAAGAAATACATTCTTTTCTCTTTTCATAAAAATGACTTTCACATAAGTCACATAACATACACATTCACATGCAATCATAATTTAAATCAATTAATAGGGACGAGTCTACCTTAAACTTAACGAGTGCAAAGTTGAGCGGGAAACGACTTTAATTCTTTAATTCTCCGTATGCTTCGTCTAGCCAATTAGAAAATAAGTTAAATTAGTCTTTTGAAATTTATAGTTTAAAAATGATAATTTACAATTTAGGGACTGAAATTTTTGATTTTGAAAGTTGGAGGACTAAAATGAATACTTGAAAGTGAAGGGACTAAAACGAATAATTTGAAATTTAAGGGACTAAAATGAATATTTTGAAAGTTACGGGACTAAAATGAATATTTTGAAAGTTGATGGACTAAAATAAATACTTTGAAAGTTGAGGGACTAAAACAGATAATTTGAAAGTTTAGGGACTGAAATGGATAATTTGAAAGTTGAGGGACTAAAATGAATAATTTGAAAGTTGAGGATTAAAATGAATAATTTGAAAGCTAAGGGACAAAAATGAATACTTTTCAAACTTGAGGGACAAAAATGTAAATTTTCAAAAGTTGGGTCGAAGCTCAAAACGAATATTAAATTGTAGGGCTTGAAACAAGTGATTTTAAAAATGAAAAGGCTAATTAGAATCATTTAGAACTTAAGGGGCTGAAATGATAGGTTTTAAAACTATAGGGACTGATTTAAAACATGTTGTAAACTTAGGGACTAAAGCTGCAAATTATGAAAATCAAAATATATAAAAAATCAACTCTTTCTCTTTCCTTGTTCGGTCGAAGCAGAGAAAGGGAGAGAGGGAGGTGACGCTCCTCGCACGTCCGACCCTTCAGCCGGTGATGTGCAGGCGAAACGCCGACAAGGGTGGCGGCAAGCTGCGGTTGAAGAGGTGGGTGGTGACGAGGGGAACTGAGTGATTTTGATATGAAGAAACAAGGTAAACCAAGGCTTGATTTTCGAGATTTTGGAGTGAAATCCCTGGTGAACCTCCGGTCGAAGGTGAGTAGTTTGGTAAGTTATGTTTTGGGTTTTGGGTTTTTGATTTTTTGGGTTTAATTTGGGAGGATTGGAGAGGCCAGCGTGGGGGTCGTGCGATGCTGTCGCGGCGGGATTGTGGTTGAGGTGATGATGATGATGATGATGATGATGATGATGAAGGACCCCGGTGGTGATTGCTTGGCAGTGGGGGTGGTTGGACGTGGCTGGGCAACTGCGATACCGTGGTGGTAACGGTGGTGGTTTTGGAGCCTTTGGTGGTGGCTGCGTGAGGTCGGTGGTTTTGGGATTGATTTGGGGCAGTGGTGGTCTGGTTGTGGTTCATTGGTGGTGCTGCAGGTGGTTGTAGTGGGGGTGAGGGTGAAGTGGTTGGTCGGTGGTGGAGATGTCATGGGTGTTGAAAGTGGTGGAGTTGGCGGTTTGGCAGTGGACTGGTGGTGCGATGAGTTGCTGCAATGGTTTGAGGCTTGCTGGGAAATGAGGATGGAGATCGAGAGAAAGAGAGAGTGGCTGGGGAGGAAGTGTCGTGAGAGAGGTGAGGCTGAAGTTGTTGAGGTGGGGGTTGGGTAGTGAATATGAGAGTTTGATAGGTATGGTGTAGTATGGGATTGATGTGATGGATGGGGTTGATGGTGTGAAAGTCTTGAAAATACATGCACGTAATTCGAGGGAAAAGTCGTACGCGAATTGAACTGGGTCGGAAGAATTAAACTGATAAAAAATGAGATTGATGAAATTGGAATTTAATATGACTTTGAAAATGATATTTTAAATAAGTAATTAAAATAATAAAATTTTGGAAATTCGGAATTTAATTAAAATCGAATTGACTTTACATTTCTCGACTTGGCTAGACGAATACGTCGTGGCGTTAACTCAAAAATGGGTGAGATCGTAGTGACTCATTTCATAGTTTTAAAAATAATTATTTAATTCCATAAAAGTTCTTGGTCGCTACAGTTACTGCTTTCACGTGTCTTAGATTGGACTCATCGACCCCATTGTATTGAGTTTGAGGATTAGGCATTGGTAGAGCTGGAAACTTACCTTTTCTGCTGCACTTGCCTGGGTAGTAAGCTTTGTAAGCTGAGATCGGATGTCATTAATGGCCTGAGAGTTTTGATTGTTGATGACAGCTTGACTTTGCATGAATTGTTGGATTTGGTCTTCCAGACTTCTCTTCTATGGTGGCATATATGGTGTTGGTTGTGAAGGTCCAGCATTGTTGCCAACATTATTGCTTCCTCCTTGATCATTCCTCAAACTGAAGTTTGGATGATTTCTCCAACCTGGATTAAAAGTACTCGAATATGGATTAGAATAAGGCTTGGAAATCATATTGACAGCAACAGATTGACCAAAATACATCTCTTTTAGTTGGGGAAGTGCAGGACAATCAGAGGTTAAATGTTGTACATCATTACAAATTGAACATTTTTCTAATATAGTGGAAGAGGAATTGACTTCATTCACTTTTTGAGTTTCCAAGTTTCAAGTTTTCGAGTGATGACAGCCAATCGGGCATTTATGTTATCCTCTGTTCTAAGTGAATGAATTCCATTTCCAGATGCAATCTTTGAAAATTCAGTTTTTATTGTAAAACCCCTATCAAACTCATCAATGTTATCCCAAGATTGGGCATTTTCAGCTAAATCATCAAAAAATGTAAAAACTTCATTTGGGTCTTTTGCAAAAAAATTACCATTACTCATGGTTTGCACAAATTGTTTCATTTCTGGTCTGAGTCATTCATAAAAAAATTTAGTTAACATTCATTGCTCATAATCATGATGGGGACAAGATAACAACAAATCTTTGAATCTTTCCCAACTAGTGTAAAAATTTTCATTATTCTTTTGGGAAAAATTCATGATTTGTCTTTGAATAGCGGTGGTTCTTTGTGGTGGAAAAAACTTTTTAATGAACTCTTTCCGCACATTTGCCCAATTTGTAACTGAACTAGGCCTTAAAGAGTTAAGCCATGACTTAGCTTTATCCTTTAGTGAAAAAGGGAAAAGTTTGAGTCGAATGACTTCCTCAATGCAATTTCTTTCAAGAAAAGTAAAACAAACCCCTTCGAATTCCTAGATGTGGTGATATGGACTCTCTGATGGCATCCCATGAAAGCGTGGTAAATGATCAATCATTCCCGGTTTAAAGTTGAAAACCGCTGCATTTGCAGGAATTATTATGCATGACGGAGTGCTTGCCATCATTGGAAAAATGTAATCTCTAAGACTTCGAACTACTGGTGCCTCATTTGGATCTGCATTATTTTCCATTACTACCTGCTAATTTTCAAGAATTAAAAATTGGTTAGTAGGTTCCGATCTTACTAATCGCTTAGAATTATCTCGAAACCAAATGGACATAAACAATGACCAATATCAAGAATAGTAGTAATGAAAAAAAATATAAAACAAAAAAAAAAAACAAGTAAAAGAATTTAGAAAAATTAATTAACACCAAAATAATCCCCGGCAACGGCGCCAAAAACTTGACTCGATGTTAAATCTACCCTCCAAGTATAAAGTGGTCAAGTTATAGCCTAGCAATAATCCATGGTCATTCTTCCTAGGAATTTTATTGGTATCATAATATTTGCTCAATTCGAAACTTAAGCTATGATTTCAATTATGTTTAAATGAATAAAAAGATAATATAATTAAATTGCAATGAAAGAAAAATTTGAGTAGAGTTATTCTTTCGCTATCAATTGGGTTTTGCAAATAAGATTAGTTTGACATTCTTGAAATCGATAAGATTTAAACATATTCGTACGAAAATTAGTCAATTTATTTTACGGCATTTAGTCGAGCATATTGTGTGCATATTTAATACATACCACATCAACGACATCGATCAAAGTAAAATAATTTGAAAATTTAAAACACTCGTTAATTATCATCAATCACAAGAATTCATCTATATAAAATTAACATTCACCCATTGAAGCTAAGAATAACTCCTCTCAAATATAATTTAGCCGAACATAATTAAATTAACCAAAATAAAGTTCAAACAAACAATAACCATTCTAGAAAACGAAATTCAAATTTGAAAATGAAAATTCAATAACTAAAAATATCTAAAAACAAACTAACATCAATAATCTGAATTTATAGAACCTAATAATTGAAACAATAAAAATATTCTAAGCAAGATAAGAAAAAAATAGAACAAAACACCCAAAACCGATGCTGCTGGCCGAGTGCTGGACTGCTGCTGGGTCGAAGTTGAAACTGCTGCTCCAGTGATGCGTGGCTGCTGGCGTGAGTGAGTTGCTAGTTTCTGGCTGAGATTGGAGTTGTGAGGCTGAAGCAGGTTGGCGGCAGAGAGTGGAGGAAGAGTTGGAGGCTGAGGTTGAAGGTGAGAAGTTGGAGGTGTTGGCAGCGTGAGTTGCTGCTGGTTTTGGGGTGAAAGAGATAGGGCTGTGTGAGTGACGACTCAAAAGAAAAGGTCAGTTGCTGGTGTTGAGTGGAAGGTGATGTGTATGAACGAGGGAGAGATGGTGAGCTCCGGCTGTAGGTTCTGTTTGTGGGTTGAACAGGTTGCTGCGGAGAGTTGTTGCAGCTGTTGATGAGGTGAAGGAGAGCGGCTGGTGGCTGAGTTACGTGAGGGAGAGGAGACTGCTGTGTGAAAGGAGAGAGCTGGTGTGAGTGGCGGTTGAGTTGTGTGAGGGCTGCTTGAGGCTGGTGAAGTTGGTGAGGAAGAGAAGTGGTATTGTCGTTTTTTTTTTTTTTTTTTTTTTTTTGCTGATGAGTGGTGGTAGGTTTTTTTTTTCGTTTTGGGCTTTTTTGGGTCCATTAAATTAGGGATTTTCGAATTGAAACTATCGAAAATATCCCTACAATCAAATAAATGAAATTTTTAGCAATTAAAATTAATTTAGAGTTAAAGAAATAAAATTGAATATTTTACAAGTTTTACTCTAAATGACAAAATTTATATCCCAAAATTGTATTTTTTTCATTTATTTACTTCTTTAAAACAAGTAAAATTGGACAATAATCAATTAACTATCACAAAAAACTAAGTAGGCCTTTAATAATAAAATTATCAGTCTACTACAAAAAATCTAGATAAACAAACCCTTTTATAACAAGTAAATTAACTACCACAAAATCTCTAATTATAGATTAACCCTAAATAAGTTAACTAAATTAATCAACATATTCAACACTCAAAACAATTAATAAGCAATATTAAATCTGAAATGGATGCCCAAATTTAATTAGGATTGTAGTGGGCTTTGCTTGGATAATTGATCAATTGAAATAGGTACCCAAATTTAACTTCAAAAATTTCAAAATTCTCTACTTGGCTTGAGCGGACCCCAGCCCAAGGTTGGTTCCGCCCCTGGATAGTCCAAAACTCAGATTGGCCTAACAAACACTGACCTGACCTTGCAACATGTACGTATGGGGCTTTACTTTTGGGTGCACTCACTCTCACATACTCACACTAAGGTTGTGTTCAGTAAACTTTATTTTCTCAAATTATAATGTACACAATTTTTTAAATCATTTTTTAATGACAGACATTTTCTCTCTCCAATTTTTAACCACACATCTTACCTATAAAATCCAAATAATATGTGTTATAAATCAAATTCAATTTATTTGAGCCACTAAATGAAGCCCAAGTATAGAGTTCGTATGTGTTGGGCTCATCTTCAAACACGGGTCACTCATAGTATGTGCAACAAGGAGTAAACTCCTGGGTGTACAAATATACATATCCAATAAACACAACTTACTAATTGTCCTATAAATTCCGAAAATCTCAAATGACCCCAGTTTAGAGGTGGCAAAGGGCCGAGCTGCCCTTTGGCTTGTGAAAACACGAGCCGAGGGCGGCTCGGCTCGCCATTTCAACGAGCAAGTGGACGAGCCAATCACTAGCGGTGAACTATGTGTCTTGCATGACTCAACTCGTGGTTCAACGAGCGACTTGTGGCAACAACCCACAAGCAGATGAGCTGCTCGGCTCGTCAGCTCGCAAAAAAAATAAAATAATAATAATAATAAAAGTGAGCGAAATGTGATCTTTAGGGACTCCAACGATCACATTTGATAGTTGTGTGACCGTTGGCAACGGTCACACAACTACGGTCACCCAACTATCAAATGTAACCGTTGGGGTCCCCAACGGTCCATTTTTCTTTTCCTCCTATAAATACCCCCTAATTCAGCTTCATTTTCACACCAAAATCTCTCAACTCTTCTACTCTCTATAATCTTAGTTCAATCTCTCTACAATTATACAATTAAACACTTTAGTCTTTTTATCTTTCCAATTTCCATTACATAAATTTCCATTTCATTTCAATATCTCAATTTTTCGTTATATTTCTCAATTCTAACCATTTATACATTTATACACATTTCATTTTCAATATTCTTATCACCTATACTTTCATTTTCTATTTCAAATTTTCAACATACAAAAGAATGGATCCCGACTGAAGATTTGTTGAAGAATTGATCGATGGTCCCCTTGGAGTTTGAGGCATGACTTAACACCACAAGTTCAATCTCACGACTTCAATGATGAATTTTTCAATCTCAACGACATACTAATTCCAGAAAATATTGAAGAAGATGTAGGTAATCAACGAAATGATTTCGATGATATTGAAGAAGATGTTAATATTCAAATCTTCAAAAATGATCCCAATATTCCCAATGTAAGAGGGAAGCGATAAGCTAGAAAATGTAAGAAGAAAACTACAAAGTGTTAGGATCACTGTAAATTGGTCGTAACTGGAAAAACAACTGACAGAATACAAGAGTTTAAAGCAGTGTGCAAATATTGTGCACAATAATTGGTATGACAAAAGGGTATTGGTACTATACACCTCAATCGTCACCTTCACAAGTGTGTGACCAAACACGGGTTTGTTGAATTAAATCAATGTCAATTACAATTTTGTTCATCTGCTAGTGATTCTCTTTTTGGATCTACACTTTCAAATTGAACGTATTTTGAAGAAGATAATCGAACGACATTGTAACAACCCGAAAATTTCGTACCTTATTTTTATTTATCTAGAAATTTAGATAGTATTATTTTATTAGAAAATAGCCAATTTCATGATATGGTAACATTTTTAGATAGTGGAGGAGAAAGTTGCATGAATTATGATAATTGAGGTTAATTGGCATAATATTATTTTCCTTAGTTAAACTTGTTTAATGGAAATGAGTATAACATTTCTATTTAAATTTCTTTAAATCTAGGGAATGTTTTACATGAGTTAAAAAGTTTGGAGGACTACTTTGATAGAAATTAAAGTTATGGAAAGCATTGGAGCCTTAATTTAACATGATTAGGTAAGTTGGGGACCAATATGAAATTATTGAAAATGTTGATTTATTTCAACCTTGACATTTCATCAAGCGATCTTTGTAGTCATCGTAAGAGTTAAATATTGACCCGAGGACAATGCATGTTATACCTATGCGAAGTTTATAGCGAGACATTGAGATCGATACATTGATTCCATGTTTTCGGGTTCGCATGTGTTGGAAAAATCAAGCTATAGTAGTATAGTTGAAATATGGTAAGTATGTGCAAATTGTCAAATTTCTCTAAGTATGAAAATAGTGGACGAGTGTCCATGTTTGCAAGTGTCGTACAAACATGTGGATGATCCGATGTTTTTGCATGTGTAACCATTATAAAGCTTATATTACTAGCTTTCCAACGATATAAAATTTGACTAGTTTGGAATTAGTCTCGACCCTCGAACGTAACCCGAAACAAGCCTGTTGAGACATGAGAATTTGGTAGAAATATTATTAAAATAATAAAGGTGGGACATGTGTCATTCCATTCACTCAACTCCTAAGGACATGTTTGGTAGCCTACTTATTTTAGTTAGAAGTACTTATTTAATCAGAATGCATATTAAAATGTTGTAACTGCATAACAATTGTATATTTATCGAAAAACATTTATATAATAAAAGTTGGAGAATTAAGAAGGGATAAACATGGCCTTACTTCACCTCTATAAATACATCACATAACCTCACTTGAGCCCTTGAAAACTTGTTGGGAAAGCAATCAAAGGTAAAGTAGAGATTTCTTATTTCTAAATCATGGATTAACAAGTGAAAATGATGGATTCTTGATTCTATATGAAATTCATCATCTTCAGCATGTTAAACATAAGATTTTAATACATTTCAGTTACAAAATCTGCAGAAAAATTAGCTCAGAAACAGTCAGCCAGGATTAGGCTACTAGAAGCCTAATTTCTACACAGACGGAGGCATCTAGTAGTCTCCTACAATAGTGAATTTTTATATGATGGACTAAACAAATTTCTGGCAATTTTTCTGAGGAAAAACTAAGTTGTAGACTGTTCATAAATAATAGATCTTTATTAACTGAGTTATACAAGGTTTCTAATCACAAAAACTTATTAAATTACAAGATCTAAAAGTATAAACTCCCTAACAAGCAGTGAGTAAAGAATTTATGTGTTTTCTTGCAATTTTTATTATGTACAGTTTAGTATCTGCAGTAGAGTAATATCCTTGACTTATTAGAGTTATATGTGTTTGTGATTATTTAATACTTAATGTTGGTTTTCATGCTTTTCCTTTACTTTTTCACTTAGTTCTTATTTAAAGTAAATTTTTAGTTCAATAGCTTATTTTACTTTTGGAATCTAAAGAGTTACTGCAATAATTTTGTATTTTATTTGACTGGATGTTGAATTTTTTATTCCTATGATGGCTATCATCACCAATACAACATTGCATGTGTATAAAATAAAGGAAAACAATCTAGCAACTTGAAAAGTTATTTAAATTACCTTAATCTTGCATTTTCCAGATTCTTGAATAATGTTATTTGTATATTTTAAAGTTATTTTCAGATTCTTGAATTCTTGAATAACGTTATTTGTCTATTTTAAAGTTATTTTCAGATTCTTGAATCAATTTATTAAGAGTACTTTAAGCAAATTTTCAGATTCTTAACTACTGTTGATTTGATACTTTAATGGAAATCTTCAGATTTTTAAATGATGATATTTGGATGTTTTAAAGTTAAATTGAGATTTAAATAAGGATATTTGAGTATTTTAAAGTTAAGTTCAAATTTTGATTTTGTTGCAATTACATCTTTAAGTAGATGAGTCGAAGTTTAATTTCAAATTCTTTAAATTAATTCCAGCAAATGTTTATAACATGTCTAAACTCAAGTTTGCTTTTATTCACTTTGAATTTTGCAAGTTTACCCTCATTGAATGGTAGTTGCTCTTTAATTATATGAAGCACATGTGGGCTTAATTGATAAACTTAGTAGTTAAAACTCTTATTATATTAAGTTCAAAGAATTCTATCTTGCATGCAAAGACTTGAGCAAAATTATGTGATTTTATGTTGATCAAGTGAAGTGTTTAGAAGTTTTGATTTCATGAGTATCAGATGTTGAGATGTAACTCATGCAAAGTCTTAAATGCATTCATGTTTCACTATCTAAGCATGCAGTTAGGTTCAAAAGTATACCTAAGAATGTGCATGAATAAGAATAGAACTCTAAGATGCTAAGTATTCACTAGTTTGAGATTTTAAATGCCCAAGGGGATAATTCCCGTATTGTATCGAAAAGGTACCAGATTTGTGCCGGAAGGGTATCAGATCTTATATTTACCAGAATTATGCCGGAAGGGTACCAGATTTGTGTCGGAAGGGTACTAGATTTGTGTCGGAAGGGTATCAAATCTTATACTGAGCGCTCCGTGAATACTTACTCTTTGGGTAGGGGCCCAAAAAAATTAATAAATGAAGTTAGAGAGTAAATGCATTACATCATGATATGCATATTCTTTTAATTACATTATGTAATTTGAGAATGATATCTAATATGTGAATTCAAGTATTCTTATGTTAAGATTTCATGAGACATGATGTTTTATATGGTAGAAGATACTTGAGATGAATTCGAACAGATTGATGTGAATTACTTATTCTCCTCAGAATTAAGAGGTAAAGTGTAATATGAGAATGATATGTAAAATGCAAATTGAATTATTCTTATGTTGAGATTTCATGAGAAAAGATGTTTTATACTTGAGATGATTCCGAACAGATTTATGTGAATTACTTATTCTCCTCAAAGTTAAGAGGTAAAGTGTGTTTGTATCACATTGATCATATCTATAAGATAACATGCTTAAATGATAATATGTAGCTTTACTCACTAAGCTTCATAGTTTATAGTCGTTTTATGACTCTTATGTAGGTCACGGGCTCTAACTATTTGGAGGTTTTGCATACTTGGGCGAGGTCTTTCTCAAATGGATCAAGTATCATATTATCACTAAGAGAATAGTGTGGGCAGAGCTTTTCCTATTTTGATGTAAAACTAAGGCTATTCAGCATTAAAACATATAGTGAAATCAAGAAATCATATTTTGAAATGGTTGTAAACTTATATGTCTTGGAAGGATAGAACTTGATGTGTAACTATTGTAAGATCTTTAATGAAGTTTATCGTATTTCCTACTTCTATTTATTTGAGAATGAAATTATTCTTTGTCTTGAACATTCGCTTATCATTTAAAATAAACGAAATCTTAAAAGAAGATTACGAAAGAAGTTTCTGCAGCAGGCTATTAGAAGCCTCCTGCAGCTTGAATTCAAGTACAGCTTTAGGCTATTACACGCCTCCTGCAGCTTGAATTCCAGCACAGCTTTAGGCTATTAGAAGCCTCCTGCAACTTGGCTTCCAGTTCAGTGTTAGGCTATTAAAAGCCTTCTGAAATCTTTTTTTTTCTGTTCAAAGGCAAATAAATGAGTAAAGAGTTTTATGTGTACATTTCAATGAAAAAAAAATCATGGGAATTTTGAGGTCATGACAGGCATGGTTCAATTCGTTGTGGGAGCGGAGGTGCCACTAAGCATAGTGGACAACGAACACTTTGTTACCTATATCAAACATTATTTTCAACCTAGATATGTTGGTATTAGTCGAAACACTCTGCGTTCTGATACTATAGAATATTTTCTTAAAACTAAGAATCAATTAATAGTCGATTTACGTAAATATGGTGGTATTATTTCTTTTACTTCCGATATTTAGGAATGTATTAACAAAAAAGATTATATTGCTGCAACCGCACACTACATTGGTCTACTTTGGGTTATGTATAAAAAAAAATTATCGCTTTTAAAACTATAGAATTTCCTCATAACACAAGCAATATATTTAATGCTATACTACAAATTATTAAAGAAAATGGTTTTAAAAGTAAAATTTGATCATTTACTTTCGATAATGCAAGTGTAAATAAACTTATAGTAGATAAGTTATTTAGATTTCTTAATCCGAAATTTGCTAATTTTTTATTCCATATTAGATGTGTTTATCATATTTTAAAATTAATTGTTCAAGATGGAATTAAATATATTAAAGACTAAATGGATAGAATTAGAGATGCATTAGTGTACATAACTATATCATCAATAGAAAACAATACTTTGAAGAGTTATGTTTACAACATGGTAAAGATGCAAAGAATTTTATCACTGACGTACGTCATAAGTGGAACTCTACACATTTGTTACTTAACTTTAGGTGGAACTCTATACATTTGTTACTTAAATTTTGTGAAGGTTATGAATACATAATAACTGAGCATTATGATAGTAGAACACTTAGAAATGAAAATGAATCTATATTAATAGAAGAGGATTGAGAAATTGCTTTTAAAGTCAAAAGGTTTTTGACAAGTTTTTACGATTCAACAAACATATTATTTGGGATATATTAGCTAACTAGTTCAAGAGTTCTTGAACATCTTTTTGTTGTTGCAAAAACTTTTTATAGATATAGAGACAACACATTTTCTGATGTTATGATAATTGCTTTGGAAATAAAATTTAGAAAATATTTGGAAGATTTATCTATGTTATTTTACTTAACATACGTAATGGACCCACATTACAATTTGAAGGATACGAAACTTTTTGTTTAAAAAATAAGTAGTGCGTTGATTTTGGAAACTCCTATCACTTATAATAATTTAAAAGGAGCGTTAGTAAGCATGTATAACGCATATGCAGCACGATTAGGAACTAATGCTAGTCATACACAATTTGCACCATCATGTACCACTACATTTCAAGACGATAAAGTAGAATTATTAGATCTAATGGAATAAATTAGTCGAACACAAAGAACTTCTTGTTACAGTATGTCTCCTGATTGTAATGAATCAGGTCCACTTGTAATACCTCAAGAATTGAAAAATTATTTTTAACAAGATTTACTTAGAAATGTGGACCCTGTTAATTCTTTAGAATTTGATTTACTTGGTTATTGACGAACAAACGAACAAAGATATCCAATTGTTTCCGCCATAGTAAAAGATCAACTATTACCTCCGGTTAGCATTGTTGCTTAGGAGCGTGCTTTTAGTGCAGGTAAAAGGGTTTTGTTAGAAGTTAGGAGTCGACTTAAAAAAGATATTTTGGAAGTGTTAATTTGTGTCAAAGATTGACAAGATGCTCATTTTCGTATACAAAATAAGTAAGTCGAAATTCCATGCAAATGGTAAATAATATTTAACTTTAAACTTTTAATTTCTTAATATAAAATATAATTTTGAATTCAAAACAAAAATTATACACGTAACAAGTTGTTCATGTACAATTTTAACTCCGCCTAACAGAAAATTCAATTATTCAAATTAGTAGTCGTTCCCAAGCTCGAAAAAAGGAGGAGAGTTTTAATTTTTAAACTTTTAAATTTTAATTCATTTACTCAATTTTAGTTTTTGTCTTTTCAAATTATAATTGGAGATTTGAACAATTGAACTTATAATTCATTTATTCATTCGCTAACATTACTTATTAATTTATTTATTACACAACTAATTATAAATTATATAGAATATATCATTATATTTATATTCAAGTATTTAATTTAACTTAACTTAAGAAAAAAAAAAAGAAAAAGAGGGGGGGGGGGGGGGGGGACCAACGATCCCACGAGCCGAAGCTCGGCTTAGCCCTTGTCAAACAAGCCGAGCATAGGCTCGGGTCGTTTGACACGAGATCGTGGCTCAGCTCGTCCATTTGACAAGTCGAGCACGACGAGTCAGCTCCATTCGACCCATTGTCACCTCTATCCCTGTTTGGTAGCACTATTTTTTAAAATTTTAATCAAATTCAAAGTCAACATTTAATCTTAAATACACTTTTTATGTGGTCTACAACTTCTTAACCATACATCTCATAAAATTTTATCAAAATCTACTAAAAATTCGATTTTTATTAATACCAAACTTGGGCATATGTAATAAATAGTCATTTTTTTATTTAAAAAAAAAAATATATAGGATAGACCGTGAATATTTGTATAAACTTTACAATTTTTGAGAGGTCCAATTTGCTCATAGGTTTACTACTTCCAAGACAATTATAGTTTAATAAGCTGTTTTTCTAATAATTTAAGTTAGAGTGAATTTTTTCACTCATTCGATGAAATGGGTTTGCAAGAACAACCCAATTTTAGTGCTCATGACGAGCTCGTCTTATTGTGTCTGTCACAGACATATGTGAGTGGGTCCCATGTATATCGGGGCCTATCACCAATTAAGCCTCTGTTCTGAAAGTAGTTTTTTTTTTTTTTTTTTTTTTTTTTTTTTTTTTTTTTTTGATTTTTAAACTAATTTTTAAATTACATAATTCCTGAAATCAATCTCTAATCCCCCCTAAACATTTCTCCCTTCACTTTTTAACCATTCATTTACCTAAAACCAACAAAAAAATCATTTTTTTTGTTGACTTAGCCGCCGAACAGGGGCTAAATCTTTTCTATGGAAAAGAATCGACAACAGCAATGATGAAGTCGTCAGCCTATAATGTGTGTTTTGTATTGTTTAAAAAGAGTTGTTTTTTTTTTTTTTTAAATGAATAGTGATTTTTATGAAAATGGATGATTGAGATTTAGTAGAAAAATCAAACGTTGTGGACTTAATTTTTAATGAATGATTAAGATTGAATATTGTAGAAAAAAGAGAAAATTTTAATGATAATCAATAAGGGCATAATAATCAAAACAAGAGAACTTTAAAAATAGATCAACTTCATATTGTGTGAAATGTTCTAATTAACAATAAAACATTTATTCTTTCCAATATATATATATATATTATCATTTAAATTATAACATATTTGAAATGTTCTAATTAACAATAAAACATTTATACTTCAAAAAAAAAAAAAAAACATTTATTACCATTTAAATTATAACATATTTTGTTGAGTCGTTACCTATTAAGGTCCTAGTTTAGAAGTTATTACTTACTCCCATAGAATTTGACTGACATATTTGACCTACTACTTTGTTCATTAATTCGTTCAAAATACCTAACTGTTTAGCCATATTGTCGTTATGCCTATTTTTGTTTTGAGCAAGTTTTTCTACAGTGTGAATACTTTGTAAATTTACCATTTCAACGATGTCCTGAGTGAGTTCTTTCAACAAAGCATGCATGGTACATGGACTCAAATTTGTCGTTGGTTCATAAAGACTTCGAGATCCTCCTACATATGGACTTTATTCGGCATCTCGTTCTTCAATTATAGAAGGAAGAAATCAATGTGCAACTATCCTTGTCGGAGTTTTTATGAGGCACGATACTTTAAACTTTCTTACACCAATTGTTCTACTGGGCGTGCCAAATTATTTCGGGCCGATATTGTTTCCCTCGTGTTAACAATTAGAAGGAATCAGACAAAAGTGAAAGGGAACAAACCTCTTAAGACAAAGTCATAAAAGGGGTGATTGCATTAAAGAAAGCGTAATTAATATGATGTCTCCATGGGGTATAAGCACACATTAAATTAGGATAGTTCTAAAATCTAAGATAAGAAAATTACATCTTTATTTTGAGATCGAGTTTTAATTTGTTAGCCTTTCTAAATGTCCAACTTTCTACTATATATATAAATTGGCATAAAACTGTCTACTACTTAGAACCTTTGATTTGCCGCCATAGTTCATTAATCATTCACGTCATGGTAACTGCTGATAGGTGGCTTTGATAAACTTTCTTAGATCCTGATGTAAGTTATGAAAATGAGTGGATCTACTGGTACGGGCCCACCCCCTATTGTAAGAGGCTATACTGCAAGTGGTACAAGTGGTTTTTTCCTATGAAAATGCCTCCTCATTTTCCCAATCATACATTCGTATAGACACCTCCGTCATCGCCCAATTGTCCAAATTCTTTCACATCGTCTTGTTAATTGTAATGGATTCTCAAGTATCGAACTCTTACATTGAGCCTTTGAATTGAGTATTTTTATATGTCAAGTGTCAACAAGTGTCAAAAGTCTCACAAAAATTGAAAAGCATCATAAAAATTTGAGAAGTATCAAATTGTGATACTTTTAAAGGACATAAATTCAGTAAATCAATAAATTTTGATAAGTATCATATTGTGAAGCTTTTTAAAAGAAATAAATTTCAATTTGATATTAAAAGTTGTGTATTTTTGTAAATATGGCCGCACGAAACTTGGGATCAATTTTAGCCATTTCCTTCAACATTGATAACTTTTTTTGCCCGTATATCACTAATTTTCTACATACAAACTGGGATGTTCTAATAATTCTACATCACAAAATTTCAGTTTCCAAACAAAAGATGAGTTTCCACGCGAATTAATGTTTTCTACGAAGAAGACTTGCGTAACGTGTTTATTGGGTTGAATTGTATCATTTCATTATTATCTATCATATAATCAAAAATGTACTAATAACTTTCTTGTAGTGGAAATATATTTATCAATGTTTAAAAAATCGGATCGAACTGGTCAATTCAACAGGAAAACCCTTGAACCGCTCCGATCCAGTCATAGAATTGTCCCTTCAAAAACCAGATTGGGAACCTAGTTTTTTTGCGGTTATAGAGAGACCCTTCGACCTAGTCCGAGTTTATAACCGGTTGAAGTACTTCAAATTTTTATTTATTTTCTTTTAACGGAATAAAAAAATTAGGAACTGAGGGGTAGCATCATAAATAAGATGCCACCCCAATTCTCTTCTTGTTTGAGGAAGCCAACAGTCCACATCCCACATCCGATGTGGATGGGAGTTTTTCATTTTAAAATTCTAAATTGACTGTAGTTTTTAATAAATTGAAATTTTATTGAAATTTATTAGAATTGCTCAAAATATATATTTTGTAATTTTTATTTAAACCATTATTTTAATAAATAAGTCACGTATGATATATCAAGAAGTAATCTAACATCATAAAATACTAGACGAGTTAAAATTTAATTTATAAAATATTTACGATAAATCGTAGAACAAAAGTATAAAAAAATTGTACATTAAAAATTAAATTAATTTTGAAACATATTTTTATAATGAAAAAAAAAGGTTTAATATTATAAAAGTTTAAACAAAAATTTACGTTCTTTCTCAAAAAGAGTTTTAAATTGTTTATGTTGTACTCTTAATTAGAATATAATAAAAAGTTATTTGAAAAATTTTGTTGTTTATAAATTGATTTATAAATTATAATGATTGTGTTACAAAAGAGATTGTAAATTTTTTAATATTATTATTTTTTCCCACAATAAAAATATATAGAAAACGTGTGGGGACCCATGCATATGCAGCCCGGCCAATGAAATGACGACTTCTAGCTAATTTGACATTTTATTACAATAATAATATGGGATATTTGCATGGATGACAAGAAAATGCATAATGCCAAAAAATTTGACAACTTTTCAGAATGTGCTAAAAAATAACTAATTTTGCCCATGAAAAGTCCAATATTCCCTCACTCCACTATGATTGATGTGATATACATGACATTCCATACCCAATGGACAAAGAAATTAGCCAATGGATAAAAGATTGAGCAAATTTTTTTTTTTTTTTTAAATTAATTGAAAGAATACGAAAATTTCACTTTTTTTTTCTTCCACTTCATTTGAATACTATCTCTCTTGCATCACAAGACTTTTCACTCCATCTCCATTAACGCTTGAAGAAGATACAATTTGAAGTTTGAAATTCCATTTTGAAATGTAAGCATTTTTGTAACATATGTTATATGGACAATTCAAAAGGTCACCATTTTTGTAACACATGAATATGGGCATTAAATATGTTGATATTTTGTTAATCATTCATGATTCCACTTTTTAGATCTTGAGACCCATACATTTAGATTTGGGTGACACAATAAGTGTCCTCATAACATAAAGATCTTTCTTTGTTATCATATTGTTCATGTGTTTAAGTATTGTGGTAGTTGAGTATTGATGAAAATATTAATTTTTGTTGAAATTTTACAGCAAGAATCCTAGATTTGGAATTACAGACGCATAGTACGGACCGTCATGTTCGACATTTTAAAACTGTCGAACCCAACAGTTTTTAAATGTCGAACCCGACATTTTAACTGTCGGGAATCTCAATAGCAGATCGATACCATGAACAACTGAATGCGAGGTTGTCTAATTTCATTTTCAATTTGAATTTGTGAAATACATCAATTTTTGACGTACGTATACTGTTGTTTCAAGAATGAGTGATAACTTGCGATTCATCGTCTCGTATGACGAAGAGTTTGTGAATGTAGATGATGAATGGAAGTGGCGTGGGAACAAGACTACATCTATTGTAGTGCCTAGCGATATCACGATGGAAGGACTAATTGAACGGTTGAACGTGAAGCTCCCAACTAGTAATGTTTATAGTGAGATGTTATTGCAATTCAAGGTGCCTAACATGAACATACCATCGGCCGAAATACGGGAAGAGGAAGATTTAAAGTGGTACTTAACCATTCACAGAGAAACAACTCTATGTGTTACTGGTGTCGAAACACCAGCTCATATAGTGGATGCAGCTATGAACATTAGTTACCAACAATATGAGTGCCATGCTGGAGTTGAATTTAGACCAGCAAACGTAACCATCGTGGAGCATATAGTTACTGAGACAAATGAGAATGCAACGGCTAATATTGTCTGTGATGTGTTGGAAGACACTACACATGATAATGTAGATATTCCCTTTTTTGTGTCAGAAAATGTGGAGAATGATATACTTAGCGAGGATTCTCTATCTACACCTAACTCCACAAACGGGGATATGCACGATGGGGTAGAGCTTGTAGACACTTCCGACATTGCATCTAATCAAAATTTCATGAACAAGAGCGAGTTGTACAAAAAATTGCGACTCCTTGCGTTGAGTAAAAAATTTCAGTTTCGGGTTCAAAGATCTTGGACGAATGTATTACATGTTGTTTGTGTCGACGGTAACTATAAGTGGATGTTAGGGTATCGTCCATTAAAGGATTAGGTATCTTCATGATTCGAAAATTCTGTGACTTGCATACGTGTTCTATGGACTGTCGACGTCACGCTATTAAACATGTTACAAGTTAAATAGTGGCCGAACACATTAAGGGTAGACTGAATGACCCCAACAGGCCATATGCTCCTAAGATAATTGTCCACGATGTGGAACGCGAAATCGGGGTAAAAATTATTTATAGCAAGGCTTGAAGGGCAAAGGAAGCAGCTCTACATTCGTTGAGGGGAACACCAGAGGACAACTTCCAAAAACTTGCCTCATATTGCCATGTTCTAGGCGAGAAAAATAAAGGAATTATTACGCACATAGAAATCGATTCAAGCAACAAGTCTCACTACTTCTTCTTGGCTTTTGGTGCAAGCATACGTGGATATTTGCACTTCCTCCATCCTGTAATCTACGTCGATGGTAGTCACTTGAAAGGTCCCTACAAAGGAACCTTATTACTAGCAACTGCTCAGGATGGGAATAAACAAATATATCCATTAGCTTGGGGTGTTGTGGATGGGGAAACAAACAAGTCATGTAAGTAGTTTTTGTCTAAGTTGAGGGACCTCATAGGACACTCCGAGCATCAGGTATTTGTTTCTCATAGGAAAAAAAAGTATTGAGAAGGCAATCAGCAATTTATTTCCTCTGTCTCATCACGGCTGTTGCATGTGGCATATTGAGAAGAATTTAATTCAGCGATATAATAGTACTAGTGCAACTTTTCTCTTCAAAAAAGTTGCCACAGCGTATCGACTAGAAGAATTTGACAGGCTAATGGGACAGATAAGAACGGTTAGTCCGCGTGTGGCGTCCTACTTGGAGAAAGCTGGGTTCCCATTTTGGTCTCGAGCACATTTCACCGGGAATCGATACAACATTATGACCAACAACAATGCAGAAAGTTTGAACGCAATGTTGAGATATGCACGTGGCTTACCCATCACATGTCTAGTAGAACACATTCGAAGTACCATGCAAAGGTAGTTTTATGATTACCGTTCTACCTCATCACAATGCACTACATAACTAACTACGAGAATGGAAGAAGAGTTACGCATAGCTTTTGAATCTGGTACAAGATTTCCGTAATAGATGCCAAATATTCATTTTGATCAGTTTAGGTTGTGAATACTACCTAAAGGCAAATTAATTTGTAAGTACCATTGGATTGTGTAGTCTACTACAGATTCATACACTACAATCAATGTTGTTAACATTCAGGAAAAAATACAATGACATTCGATGACAAGATTTCTTTATTCTAAAACATTTTACATAGTAATCCTTTTATAAAGTACAAAATTTCCAAAAAAAAAAAAAAAGGATTGCCACTAGTCAAAAATAATTTCAGCATAAATGCACATTATCATTCTACATTCAAAACCCCACCTGTACTAAGAAACGTAACAGAACGATTCCAACAAAATATCATTTGATCTGGAATATGTACATTGAAAAATGACATTGATGTAATCAAAGGTAAAACTAGACTTATTTAAATCATCCTAAACAGCTAACATGAGAATTTCATTTCTTAGACCTCTTCCTCCCAAACCTTGTGAATGGCGATCGTTCGTTGACCGATGGCATTTTTGTGCGGGTGGAATACCTTTTCCCTGTATCGGAAGGTACAACACCTACTAGCTCTTCATTTACTGGGGCCACATCCACCGAAGGATTATACACAACCATTGCAGCAGATTGTCCATCCAATAGGTCTTCATGTAACGACTCACTAGCCAATCCTGGAATGTTCATGTTCGAAAGGAAAAAAAAAATGTAAATATCAATGTACAGATGAGACAAGTCGAACCCGATAGTTGAAATGTCGGTTATCCCAATGAGCATGCATGTAGGGGGATTATGTACAAAGTACTTGCTTCCTGTGTAGGACTGTGACCTGGGATATGAATTTTGCCAATTTTCGGCCCTTTCTGTGGTGGGGAAGGGTTTGTACCTTGCATGTTCAATTTTAATCGTTAAATATTGTGGTTCGACTATAAGCTATCCTGTAATGGTGAGAACAATTTTTTTACAAATCCACAAGTTCAATTCAAAATGTTTTTAAAACCAAAATTATTATCTGCTCTGGCAGTTTCATATGTTGGCAGCTGTGTATCTTCAAATGCCTCACCATCCCGAGTGGGTTGACAGGTCATTCCTTGCAGTTGAACAAACTCTTTCAACTCTTGAAGTTGTTGAGCTATGAACTTCTGTAGCTCTTCCTTCACAAGAATGCAAGAGCACTCCATCCTTGTAGCACTTTCCCGTACATCGATGCCAGCCCATTGACAAGCTTATTCATTGCTTGGAACTTTGAAATGACAGTGTCGTTCAATCCTCGCACTCTCTCATCGAACTTATGCTGAATAGCCTGTAAGCCATCCATTATAATTTCCCTCTCCGTCTCCAATTTCAGATTGAATTTTTTTTCTTGCGCCAAAAGTAGACCGCTTAGATCATCTTGTCATAGTGGGGTTTTTGAAGTCAATGGCTTGTTTAGAGATGTGCTTGGGATGGATTGGTTGTGAATAGGTGTGGACTTGAAGGCGTCAGTGCCAACATTTTTGAACCCCATTTTAGTGTCATGCCTTGCACTCAACACAAAAGTTCCACTATCAGGGCCAATAGATTCCCCTTCCTCGCCCGTCTCATTCCCACTAGACCCTGCGTTGGAATCTTCAGAATCTGCGGAAGAACTCCCCATATCCTGCTCTTCAAACCCACCATTATCGCTAGAGGCATCTTCAGACACCTCGGCTGCAATATTCTCTTCGACATCACATTGAGGACGGTCCATGTTCAACGCTAAATCATCAAGTAATTGCACGGCATTGTCTTCCAATGGAACAAGTGTGCTGATGTATGCACTAGTTTGCTCCTTTGTCAAGGGTCTTAGAGTGGCATAGACTTGAAGCTGCAATAGTAACATAGAACAGTTGATGTTTTTGTATACAAAGTAATGTGAAAACAAGAATATTTGAATCAATCTATGTAACGCACAATATTACCGGAGTATTATTGTGTGCCCATATCTGACATGATATGGAAATAATTAAAACGTAGATGGAAAGTGATGGGTAGGAGATTATAACATTTTAGAACAAAATATAACAATGAATAACATACTCTAATATACCTGCAGTGCTAGAGGGAAACCGTGAATGGTATATGTAATCTCCTTCTCTTTTTCTGCCTTCACATCCCCCACTATCTTAGACCACCCACGTTTGAATGCTTTGATGACACGATGGTAACTAATCTTCCCCTAGGGATATTCGAAAAAGAGTTTCAAGTTGTCTACTAGAGTCAATGCCGATTTTTTTTTTTCAAGGGCTATAAAAACGCCTTCAACTATTAAAGCTAGGCCTAGTTTAAATTGATCCTCCCTCGTTGTGGAAGGGTGCATCAGTACCCGCTCCAAGTCACCAAAAGTGACTCTATCACTTCCTTTGAAATACCTTTCTTTAAGCCTCTTCTTTTCTATGGTCTTCTCATACTCCTCGGGATTCACCGACGGACCACATTTCAGCCCAGCCACAATAGCATACTCGTTCAGCTCAAATCTATTATAATAGCCATTGAAATTGAACCACAACTCGTTTATCTTGCCCAAGTCAACTAAGCGGAGCAGGAACTGCTGCATCAATTGGGTTGAGAACTGTAGCTCGGCAAGTTCTGTCAAATACCCAAAGCAAGAATTCTTAAATTCTTCTTCCTGGGAGCTGTCCAATTTATAAAATACAATCTTTACATACTTCAGCTGGCTTCTCTGGGATATGTGAGTGTGAATTCTATCTTCCTCTGATAGTATGAACGGGAAATTCATCTGCACAATATAAAAAAGCCACTTTTTGAGGATAATAGTACACATTTCAGTCATCCACATGCAAGGAAATGTAAGAAGGAGATGGTAAATGGAAATGTCTATCGAATGAAACAAATTAGCCCATCTGTCGAGAATAACAGATTTCGTCAATCGAGATCGACAGAAAGTTCTCGACAGATGATTATAAACATATCGCAATCTAAATCTAGTATCTAACACACACCCATGTAGCGACCTCCTCAATCCTGATTGTAGAGGAATGTAATAATTAATGTGGGACTAAGAACTGAAACTATAGATAACCACTTGTTCAAATTTTGATTCACGTCATGAGATGTATGGTTGAAAACATTAAGCTAAACTCAATATAGTTAGTCATAGAAATTCTATTTACAATGAACAATCTTCTCACAAAATTCAATCTTCGTAAACAGTGAAGCCTAAAAAAAAAGTTCTGTAATAGTACATATTTTAGTCATCCAAATGCAAGTAAATGTAAGCAGTAGTAGGTAAATGGAAATGTCAATCGAATGAAACAAATAAGCCCAACTGTCGAGAATTACAGATTTCTTCTGTCGAGAACGACAGAAATGTCTCGACGGATGACTATAAACATGTAATAATCTAATTCCAGTATCTAACACGCACCCATGTAGCAACCTCCTCAATCCTGATTCTACAGTCATGCGTTACTACAATAGTCGAAATGCATGTTACTTTCAAGAACATTTCAAGTGTTACAGAGATAGTAAATAATTAATCTGAGACTAAGAAATGAAAATATAGAAAACTAATTGCTCATATTTTGAATAACATGATGAGATGTATGAGTGAAATCATGAACCAAAATTCAATATTTTCCATGATTTCTATACTACTATTGAACAGTTTTTAGTGCTATTTGTCCTATTAATTCATGAGGGAAAGAAACACTTCGGAGGTGTCCAACATTGAAAAACTGTGCCCACCTTTCACCCTTGTCCTCTTCTTCCATTCCCACCGCCCACTAGTCTACCCTAAACCACTTCCTCCCTCATTTAACATTTACCAAAAATCGCTTCAACCATCCCCATTTATAAACCAAAACCACTTCCTACTCCTGTCCCCACCTACAATTCGAAACCAGTTCTTCCTCCCATCGTCATTTACAAGTCGAAGCCACTTCCTCAACCTGTTCCCATTTACAAGCCAAAACCAAATGAAGGGCATGAAACACCAACACCCATTCAAAACTCAATCCACTACAAAAGTTGATTTGAAAAATGAGTTTGGGTTCAAAATCATATGGCCAAAGTCTCTGTAAGTTTTTTTCAAAAAAAAAAAAAAAAAAATTTGAAAACCCACAATGGCTGGCGACAGACCGGTCGAAAACAAGCAACAACAAAACGCGAGTCGGTGAATGAATGTGCGGGTTTTTGGTTACTAACCTTCGATAATCCCTTCAATGTCTACGTTGGAGTATGTCGGTCATGATCGGGGAGGGATTTTGGATGAAACCGATTTCTCACTTTTGAAGAAGATTGAGTGACTTTAGAGGGATTTGGTAGAGAAAGTACCTTCTCCTTTTTTTTTTGGCTTCTGCACGAGTACCAATGGGTGTAGTGGGCGGCGGTTACAACATTTTTTGGAAATAATGGGTCTACTTTTTGTACCTTCTATTTAAACATGTCAAATCCATAGTAGTAGGATGTAAATGGGAAAAAAAAATTCTGCAAAGGGCAAATGTGTCAAAAAATGTTTGATTTGTCAAAATCATGAAAAAATGTCATTTTTGTTCATACAAAACTAAAAAGTGTTATGGAATGCAATTTCCTCTAATAATATTTATAGTAAGTAGTTTTTAAGCCTTCATGTTATGTTGGAGTGGAGTTTTTCTGCATCATGGATAAGCAGAAGTATATTTTGTATAGGAAGTTCTACCTCACCCTTATTTCTGCAGAAAATCTTCCAAAAGTCCGTAAATTTTTCAAATCCAAACTGTATGCCAAAGTTCCAATCAGAGGTGACAAGAAAACGGAGCAGTAAACTAGAGCCGACAAGCACGGCGGTTGAATCCAGAATGGAACTATACAATGAAATACAAAATTGGAGAATCAGGTATTGCACAATGCGGCCGACCGCCAAATGGTCATCATATTGGACTGTAAAAGTAAACTCGGGGATTGATATATCGGAGAGATTCACAAATTGATTATGCTAACAGATGGGGAGGCAGTGCCAGTATATCTGTCCCAATCAAGAAAGGTGGGGTTCTGATTTTTTCGTACAGATTTGGGGATAGGATTAAGAAGAGAAAACCTTGATTTTTTAAGAAAGTACTGCTTCCTGGAGCTTGTATTTTGTTGAAGGTGGTAGGTGCAGTAACAATTGGAGTGGATGTACCAGTTTCTTATCATGGTAAACCTGATTGTTGATCAGATAAATTGAATCGGAAAAAATGAATATTTGGTACTCAGTATTGCATGTATTATGTATACAGTATTAGATATGACTTCTTTCTAAATTATAATGGCTCGACTGTCTTCTTTTACATATTTTTTATACTCTTGTAGAATATAGTTATTAATTAGTTATTTGTATTAATAAAATTCTTCGGCGCAAACATTAGTACATCTTTGTTTCATTGAAGCTATTTAAGCCAATAAAATACTGTAGAATTATTTTAGTGGTTGAAATGAGTTAAAGAATGGTTCTCAAACAAGGTCTTAATCCCAAGCCAATTCTCAAGAGTAACCTATCAAGCTTTATATTAGTCCAATTATGTTCACCTGCGCTTTCTCCAAGCGCAGGGATATCCTGCGCTCCAAGTGCCTTTTTTTTATTATTTTAATGGTTTATATCCTGCGCTCCAAGTGCATTTTTTTTTTTATTTTAATGGGTCTGTCGCGTTGACAGCCCCACTCTTTTTTTTTTTTTTTTTTAGTTGTAGGGCTGTTAGACGACAACCCTTAAATTTTATTTTATTTTTGTGTTATTTTTTTTTTCTACTTTTTTATTTATCTTTGATTTTTTTTTTCTCACATCTCTTCAAATTGTGTTATTTAAAAACATATTTTTTATAGTTGCCAAACAGAGGTAAAAAAAAATAAAAAATGAGATTGAAGAGACAAGTCATGTAAAGGAAAAAAATATTAATATGACAAATCAACTTTAAAAAGATTATTAAAAAAAATACTACTGTAAGTCGAAATTGAAGTGACAAGTTATGTAGAGAAAAGAAGACTAATTTAACAATTCAACTATAAAAAGATTATATAAAAAATATTAAAAATAATTTAAAGCAATACTACATCAAAAGTCGAAATTGAAGTGACAAGTCATATAGAGGAAAAAAAATACTATAAGACAATTCACTGAAAAAAGATTATAAAAAAAAAATATTGCAAATAATTTTAAAAAATACATCAAAAGTCGAAATTGGAGAGATAATTTTTAATTTAACCAAACATGTATTAAGTAGTTAATAAAAATAGTTGGAAAAAAAAATTATATGGGAGCCAACAGTCCATTTTCGTTGTATTTTTTTCAAATTGTATCTTTCCTAACTAAGATCGTTTATGTTAAATCTATTTTAATTTATGTTTGTTTTTTTATTCAAACTAATCATCAATTAATTTGTAGAAAAAAAATACAAAAAACTTTTGATAAAAAGGAAAAAAAAAAGCACAAAAACACGTGAAAATAGAAAAAAAAAGAAAAGAAAAAAATAAGGGTTGTTTACAACCCTTTAAAGTAAAAAAATAAAAAAATAAATAAAAGGTTTGTGGGGCCCCTGCGCTCCAAATCCTGCGCTTGGAACGCAGGGGATCAGGAGTGTATATTAGTCCACACACTCGTCGAGTTTTTTGTTTAATAGAGAAAATCCAAATGGACAAGAAAAGATATCCCAAGTATGATTCATTGTCAAAAATTCTGCAATAATGCTAGAATCCCAGCAAGCCCAACCGCAGCAGTCACCTCGCCAATATCTCGTGGGTAAGTGACGAGATATCGAGAAAATTGAAAATGTTAGATAAAATTGGAAAGAAAACGCAGCACTACACAAAACGATTTTGGCACCTCAGCTCACTTTCTAATTTCAACATCGCACCTGAGCTCCATCTTGCCTCCAGAAAATTGATTTTGGCATCACCTCTCCCGCCGCAAAACATTGTTGTTGTCGTCGCGCCGGTGATAGCATTCCTTTCCGGCCGTCCAAACATGGAATCAGGTTAGTTGCGTAAACATCGAAGAAATGCCCTAGGTGAAGCTGAAATGCTGAAGTGCTGAAATTATATAATTAAACTGGTGCAAAACCTTAATCCCATACGTGGTTTACACTTACAAAAGAAATCAGAAGCTGAAATGTTATCACAAGATCTTGATTTTCGGATTCAAGAATTCCTAAGCCTGTAATTTGATGTGTTCACCAACACAGACATGAAAAATTAAGTTGACAGGCTTCGCGAAGAATATATTGCGGTAAATCAAGAAACGCCATTTTGCTGGCACCAATATTATCCTAGTTACAAGTGGGCAGAATTTGAAATGAATGTATAGAAATTATTTTAGGCATAAACAGTAGAAACTATACCAAAAATACATAGATGAGCGTTTTTTCCCCCTCTAAACTAATCTCATTTATTCATTAAAAAAAACTAGAATTTCAGTAAAGTTAGGCATAGGAAACCTTTCCAAATATTCACGTGTATATTTAAGTATCTTAAGAGTGGAAGAAATTATTCTGGAGATTTTGATGTATGTGCAGATGCATTTGTTTTGCAACTGGATATTAAAAAGGCAAGAAATTAAATTTAAACCATGTCTGATTGTGTAGATTTGTTGTTATGCATAAGAAATCCACCTTTAATGTTGCAGCTATTGAAGTTTGATAATCAACATTCTAAAGAAAGGCTTTTTATGAATTCAATTTTGGGTTTAATTATTGTGTGATAGAAATGTTGATTTAGATGATAACATTTATAGAATCCATAATGTTGTTATCTAATTACTTTTTATAGTTCAACAGTCAAATTGGAACTTGTTATTTAATAGCGTATTATATTTGATTAAGATGTTGTGGCATTTTTGCCTAGGTTGAGTAGATGGATATAATGGTAATGCTTGAGTAGTGCAGGGTCTGTTTCGGTTATATCGGTTTACAATGTCCGGAAGAATTGGTGTTGGTTTCCTATTTTGTGTCAGTGTCATATTTTGTTCGGTTTGGTTTGTAGTTCTCATTTTCAATTTTTATTGTTGAGTGGACACTGAATTTAGGTCCTTGAATTTTAATAGAAAGTCAATTTCCCTATTCAGATGATGAGCTATTAAACACAAACCTCGTGCTTGACAATGATGTGAGTTCAAAAGATAATGAGGAAGGGACAGGAGAAGATCGTGAATTTAACGCGGATGAGGACAATGAGGTTGTGCCCGTGGTTGGAATGAAATTTAAGGATGTCGAAGGATTGTATAAATTTTATGCAAAGTACGCTTATCGTGTGGGATTTTCGGTTAGAAAAAGAAATTCGAGGAAGGGTGAGGATGGGTTATTACGAAATGTAGCAATTGCATGCTCACGGGAAGGTAAAAAATTGTGTACCACTAGAATTTCTCTGAAGCCGCAACCAACCATGCAAACGGGGTGTAAAGCTAAGTTGACAGCTTCTTCGGACGTTAATGGAATATGGCGAATCACGATGGTTCATCTAGAGCATAATCATTTATGTAGTCCTAAGAAGTGTAGATCCTTCAGATGTAATCGAAAACTTAGTGAACACGTGAAACGACAGCTTGAAGTGAATGACATTGCAGGAATACCCTTACATAAAACTTTTAACTCGACTATTGTGGAGGCTGGGGGCTATGAGCAGGTGACACATATTGAAAGGGATTGCAGAAACTACATTGAGAAGGCCAGACGCTTAAGACTGGGAGATGGGGATGCCACAGCTATTCAAGCTTACTTTTGTAAAATGCAAGCAGCTTGTCCGGGATTTTACTTTTCACTAGATTTGGATGACGAGAGCCATCTAAGGAATGTTTTTTGGGCCGGTAACAGATGTAGAGAAGCGTACAAGGAATTTGGAGATGTTATCACGTTTGACACTACATACTTGACTAACAAGTACGATATGCCGTTTGCCCCGTTTGTAGGCGTAAATCATCACGGGAGTCAACATTACTGGGTTGTGGATTGGTGTCTAGTGAGGACACCGACACTTTTGTTTGGATTTTTAGCACTTGGCTTCAGTGTATGGATGGGCAGGCTCCATGTGGGATAGTAACAGATCAAGATAGAGCTATGCAGAATGCAATAGCAGTGGTGTTTCCTGGAAGGAGGCATAGGTGGTGTCTCTGGCATATACTGAAGAAGCTACCTGAAAAGTTTGGCTATCACAATCACAAAGCCGCGATAATGTCAACGATACATGAGTTAGTTTATGAATCACAACATGATTCGAAATTTGAAGATGGTTGGACTCGGATGCTCGATGACTACATGCTGAATGAGAATGATTGGTTGGCCGGACTTTATAGAGAAAGAAGGTGTTGGGTACCCTGTTATCTAAAAATAAGCTTTTGGGCAGAGATGTCAACGACTCAAAGGAGTGAGAGTGTGAATGCATTTTTCGATGGGTATGTAAAATCGAAAACATCATTAAAACAGTTTGTCGAATAGTATGAGAGAGCACTGGGGTGTAAAGCTGAGAAAGAATTCCAAGCAGATTGTAAGTGTTTCACACAAGCAGTTCCATGTGCTACAGGGTATGAACTGGAGAAACAGTTTCAGTCGGTCTACAAATTTAAGGAATTTCAAGAAGAGTTCACAGGAATTATGTATTGTCAGGTTTTAGGTACTTCTAGTACTGGTATTGAGAAGATGTATGTTGTACAAGAAGACCATTTTTATGATGGAGGTTCGAAGATGAAAAAATTCGTATTTTCATTTGAGGCTGGAAGAGTTCACATTGGTTGCAGCTGTCACATGTTTGAATTTAAAGGAATTCTATGCAGACACACACTCCTTATGTTGAAATTAAATGGTGTGGCTTCAGTTTCGGAACGCTATATCTTGCGAAGGTGGAGGAAAGATGTGAGCAGACTCTACCAACAGGTTAAGGTTTATTACGCTGGATGGAAAAGCACCCCTGCTCAGTTAATATATGATCAAGTATGTCGTGCATTCACAAAGGTTGCAAACTTGGCCGTCGATGATGAAAAGCGTACTACTGATCTGCTTTCTTGGTTGGAGGAGAAATTCAATGATTTAACGGTATCAAAAGCAGATGAAAATAGTGTGGGTCTAGACCTTCTCTAGGAGACATCGGAGAAATGTGTGGATACAACCTTGATTTTAGATCCGAAAAGCACAAAATCTAAGGGAGCTCCTAAAAAACTTCGGAAAAAAGGGCCAGTGGAGTGTAAATCAAATAAATCGCGAGTAAGTATCACATAGTTGACATGTTCCAATTATTAATTTTCCATTTTTTACTTTGTCATAATTTTAATTTTCCACCATGTATATTCTATGTCAGGGACGATCCACATCATTCAGAAGCAGGACCAGCCTACAAGATACTACTAATCTTGTTCATACATTAAGTCCAGCATCACATGCAGCTCAGTATGTCATGATCAGTCCTCTCTCATACACGCAACAGATAATGGTAAGATTTCATAACTACCGTGACCAGCTTTTAACGAGTTTGGGGTTATTTTTGCGCTTACGTTTATTGTCCAGGATTTTGTGATTTTCAGGGTGCACAACCACAGTCGTGGTATCCAGCATGCAGAGGGAATTCATTTCCCAGTGTAGAAACTTGAAATGCTTGGAATTCAGTCTTTCAGCCACAGGTTCAACCCTTTGAAGAGGAGCACGTTGGATCTTCAGCTGGAACGGAAAATACTGACAAAGTAGATTTTTGAAGAGAAGGAAAATGTTTTCCAATTACATATTTGTTTGGAGTGGACATTTAATATGAATCTGTAAACTACGATTTTAATCTAGTTGTATGTTTAGTACTTCGTATGGTTTGTCGAAAATGCTTTGAAATGATTGTAATCTTGTCTCTTGTGAGCCGCATTTTATTTCTACTTTGTTTCATTTGTAGCAGGAGTATTGAGAGTAATGGCATTGATCGAAATTAAATGCAACTTTGTTTGAATATTGTGACTACATGCAAATGTTAGCAGATGTTTTCATTCTCCATGATATTAAAATGTGGATGTTCAATGACAGGGATCTACACTTTGGTTACTTTCTAGATAGATCTATGTCTTCCTTCTTCATTTTCTTAATGATTGGAATGGTGGGGAAAAAGAGTTAGGTTCCAAGGGTGTCCTATCTATCGCAGATTCTATGTTGAAAACTGCATGCAAGTGATCATGCCCACTGTCGCGGTTCTTAGACAGGCTGTATGCTAGTTTGTATATTTATCGAAACATTAATTGTAAATGTCGAAGCCATTTTCAAAGCAACCAAAAAAATCTAACAAATAGTTAGTTTACTACAACGGAGTTTTCCAAACTACAAAGCGTACTTGACACAGAACATATACATTAGCTTCAAGGATACATAAATACTAACTATTAGGTTCCCTCGCTAAATTCAACCGTCATTGATATTTTAACATTTCTCTGCTCAGCTAAACGTGCAAACAGTGTGAACGTGCGAGCTAAATCTTCACTTTCCTCTTCATCCAATGACACTTGACACTGGAGCGGACTCGAACTATCTGCATCAGGGAGCGTAGTCGAACTGCCTGCATCAGAGAGCACACTCGAGGTACCTTCATCCCATTCAAAAAATCTGCACCCATAGGTAGTACAATTGAAAAACAACTTCCCTTTGGATTTTTTGGCAGGGTCTTCCACCCGTAGCCATCTCACGTATCCGTGATGACATTTTGGGCAACGTCGCTTCATATCACAGTCCTTCAAGAAATGCCCACTCTTTCCACAACTATGACACACTTCACTATTCTTGAGCATCATTTCAGAAGCCTGTGTAACGATAGGATTAAGTATTTAACATAATTAAAAAAAAAAATGAAAGCATATCAGATACTCAAAGACAGCAAAATATCTAGTGTTGACACTAAAAATTATAAATAAGTTGCAACCAAAAATTTTGATTGACACTACTCGAACTTAGCAAAAACCCAATTGCTAAACAATCTAAATGAAACACCATTTCAGCATTGACACAACTGAAATTATTGGAAGCATTACTGACGTTGGATAGTGTGATATGTCTACATTCTAAAAAGTAACAGTTAAAATGAAAGTAGATAGCCATTTTGGGTTTCATTATTGAAGTAGTAGTATTGCACACCGAATGAAGTTTACACAAAATTCACATCGTCCACTTGTGATTTATTGACAATAAACTTTCAATTTTTTTCTAGTATACCAATATTATAATAGATTTTTATATTCATTGTGAAATTGATAGCTTAAAGAAAACAGAAGTGGAAAAATCAAGGCAAAAGTTTATATGGACATTTATGAATTTTCCATCACGCATTATGAACTTGGACTTGTATTCACATTTATGCAAAAATAAGTTTGAAAAAATATATCGATCGTGCATATCTAGGCATGCATAAACATTCTACACACCCTACCATAATATCAACTAGTTTATCAAGAAACACCTTTCTTACAGATAAAAGTAGAAAATCGCAGAAATTTCACAAACACAATTATATAGCCAGAGAAATTTCAAACACCGTTCTATCTGCAAATGGAACCAGCAATGACAAAGGGATGGAAGTATATTGATGAACTAAGACCTGAATCATTAAGTTCTACAATAACAATAAGGAGAACTGTAGAAACCTGAAGGATGCAACAGAAACATCTTATATGAAGTCAACTTCCTAAAATAAATATTTTTTTCCACCTTCACTTCTCTAGAAAATTATGAATCTCAAGATTTGGTTGGAGTAAAAAACCAAATTACATTATCAATTGAATATCTCAGTAACTATGAAGATATGATAAGTCTGGGAGGAGTCATCATGCATTTACTCCATTTTCTTGAAATCCTTATTTGCAATTTCAAATCTATCGTATCATCTCCAAACTTAACCACCAAAAAACCGCCAACACACCATGTGTAACCCAATCTGGATATTTCATCTGTACAACCATCATTTCCATCTTTCAGAGGGTTGATATTTAAGACAAAGAGTTCTTTATCCGAAATTATTTCTACACTCAGGGGCTGAGGTAGCAAAAATTCCCAATAAATTCGTGAACATGACAAAAAATGGAAGCAAGGCAGAGAAAAATCATAATTGGAATGTAATAAATCACAAAGAAACAAAACTCTGAACCCCACCATCAAATCTCTTCATAGTTTATCTCAGATAAATAAAAAATCCAAACCCCACAAATTTCTCTCCCTCTTTGGAGTATTAGTTCTCATAAATGAATTAAGTAAATCTAAAAATTTCAACAAAATATTAAAAGAAGGGAATCTCTTCATAGTTTATCTCAAAGGAAAAAAAAAAAATCCAAGCCCACAAATTTCTTGGGGTATCAATTCTCATAAATTAATTAATTAAGTAAATCTAAAAACTTCAACAAAATATTAAAAGGGAAAATATAATTCACCATAAACTGATCCAGTTCTTCATTTGGGAACCGTCCACAGCTAAATGGAATAAGCAGAAAATTGGGAGTTGTCAGTTGGATGAAGCTTGCGAGGAGTGCTGGATGGAAGCTCTGGATCTGATCCTCTCAGTTGGATGAAGCTTGCGAGGAACTTGCTGGAGCGAGGGTCTGGAAGGGTCTGGATTTGATTTGCAAGAGAATAATGCCAGATAAATGAAGCTCAGAAAAGGCTTGTAATATTCATGGTAAGTCAAGGGCAGGGTTGTCATTTTCTAGCTGGAGGTGAGTGATGCGGTTGGGCTTGCTGGGATTCTAGCATTATTGAAAATTCTAATTCTTCATTCAAGCAGTTCGTAATGTTTAGCCTTTGAATATGAACTTGGACATCCGTAGTTGACAAATAAGCCTATAGACAAGAGTAAACAGGCCAATTTCTGACAATCACTGGAAATGACTGTGTACTCGGTAATCTAATGATTACTTATTATATTTCAATTCAAGTCCATTCTAGTACCAACGAAGGGTTGGGTCTTGAAGGTCACCATAAGGTGTGCCCTTCGTTGGCACTGGATCAAAATCATATTTCAATTTATAAATGAGATAATTATTCAAATCACTTTTTAATCACACACATTTTTTTCTCCAATTTTAACCCAAATCTTACATAGGTGAGTTCTCCAAGGGTGCGTGTGACCCACACCTCAAGAGAATTCTTGTCTACTCATTCAGGTAAAGATCTTCCTAACATCACATTCATTATCACTATCATCAAAGGGATGAGCACAAATAATGTATCGCCCCGAGTTCTAAGAAACACGGGAACGTCACTTTTCTAAATTTTTGATAAACTTTATTGCGAAAAATGACTAAATATTAAGCCCCTGTTCTCTTTGCTATTTTGAGGTCGTTTTCTGTTTTTATTTTCGAAAACGCTAAAAACGCGTTCTCTTTACCATTTTCGAAAACGCATTTTGGAAAACAAAAAAAAAAAATTTCTACACAAAACGGAAAATGCCCGAAACATCGTTTTGGGCGTTTTGTGTGTATTTCGACAAAAAATGTCCAAAACGCGGAAAACACGTTTTGGGGAATTTTTTTTTTTTTTTTTTTATAGAATTATCTTAACTTAGAACTAAGCTTAATATAAAGTTTTTATTTTTTTTATTTTTTTATTATTTTTTTTAGAATTATCCTAGCTTGGAACTAAGCCTAAATAAATATATATATATATATATATATATATATATATATATTTTTTTTTTAAGAATTATCCTAACTTGGAACTTAGTTTAAATAAAGTTTTATTGAATTCAATATCAACATTAAAAAAAAAATTAAATGAGAATTCTTGTTGTTATATTTCAAAAAATGCAATGATAAATGGACTCTGGTGGTTTTGAAAGAACTTGCATTTTCTGGATTTTAATAGAAGTAAAGCTTTCTCAAGTCCCGAACCTGACCAAGCTGTGTTAATATAGACTCTTAATGCTCACATTAGTGTGTTGCATGTAACCATATTTTTGGTGTATTGTGAAAGGAAATTTGAGTTGGAGTTAGTAGTATTCTGCAAGCAAATTAATTAAAAATAGTTTAAATAGTATTCTGCAAAATTTCAAACATAACGTGTTTTCCAACTTTTCATTTTCAAAAACAGTTTTCAGAAATGACAAACCAAACACGTTTTCAGCAAATTTGAAAACAAAAATGAAAACACAAAATACAAAACATTTTCGAAAATGAAAATACAAAATAAAATACAAACAGAACGCCACCTAAATATCACATTTATTGAATAAAAGTTTAGCGATAATTCATATGAAATAAAATAATTCATACAAATTTATTAAAATGAAAATTCTTGATAAAATGAAATAATTATTTCAAAATTCCCGACTTTCAAAAATAATATCAATTTATAATTTGCCGTCATTGCCCATCACTCGCCACCGTCTCCGAAATCTGCAAAAATTTGTTAAAATAATGGAATGAGTATTTCGAAAAATACTCAGTAAACTCATCGCCAATAATTAATTTACAGAATAATTGAACACGTAATTATGTAATCATACAGTGACATCATCATCATATTCTTGGGCTATTTTATTTTCAAAATCAAGGCTCTTTAAAAATCATAGAATGTGGGTAGTCTCGTCTCGTGCACTTAAGGCACATAAGTTATGCATAACATCATCATTTCTCATCTTATCTCATAAGAGATATTCTTGTCTCGTCTCATGCATCAAAGCATGTAAATCTCGTAATTTCACATAAAACATGCAATTATAATTTAAATAAATTAGTGGGGACAAGTCTACCTCAAATCACGAGTTTGAAAGTTGAGCAAGAAAGTTCACGTTGTTCTTCTAAAAGTCCAAGCGCATCGTCTAACCAATATATAAAACAAATCTTAAAGTGATATTTGAAAATAAAATGTTTCAATTGAAAGAGTTTTAAAAGAAGAAATAAAAGTTTAGGGATTAAAATTAAAATCAAACATAGTTGGGATTGGAAATGAGTTGATACTAAAATAAAAGATTTTGGAAACTATTGGCTAACTCATATATTTTAAATATATTGGGGACTAATTATTTTCATTTTCGAAATAGTTGGGGCTAAGATAAATTATTTGCAAAGCTTAAGAGCTGAATAAAATATTAAAAATATTTAAAGGATCGAAATAATACTTTTAAAAACTAAAGGGACTGCATTAAAATATTTTTAAACTTGAGACTAAATTAAAAGGCTTTGAAAACATGAGGGCTAATTAACAAAAACTCTTTTAAAATAAGGGCTGAAACAAATACTTTGAAACTAAAGGGCTTTAATAAGGATTTTATAATTAGGGGATTGACTTAAAACATTTCAAATTAAGCAGAGACTTAAAAGCAATTTCAGAAAATCATATATAATTATATCAATTTCTTCCTCTCTCTCTCTCTCTCTCTCTCTCTCTCTCTCCTCATTTGCGTTAAACAGAGAGGAGAGACGAGCGAACGATGCGACGGAAGTGGGCTCCTCCGTTCGGGGCTGCGGACCGTCATTCATCGGCGGTGGTGGTGCCGCCATCTCATGGGGGCGATGGCGTGGTGTGGGTGTGTAGGAGAAGGAGATTTGGGCTTGGGTCTTGGTGAGATTCAGGTGTGCCCGAAGGTAATCGAGGCTTGGAGTATCCGATGATAATATTTGTTGATTATGGAGGTAAGTTGATGGGTTCTATTTGATTCTTGGTTTATGGGTTGTTTTGGTTTGATTTTGGGGTGATTTTGAAATTGGAGCAATGGTCGATGATGGAGGTGGCGGTAGATTTCGATGCGATGGTTTGAGGTGGTTGTGATATTGTTGAAAATGGTGCTCAGTAGTAGTAGTGGTGGTGAAGGGTTTGGCTATGGTCGTGGCTGTTTGGTGACGAGCGGTGGTGGTTTTTGTGGAGATTTGGCTTCGAACGTTTGTGGTGGTGGTATTATGGTTGATGTTCGATTGCGGTTTGATGGATGGAGACTTGGAAGCTTGGTGGTGGCATTTGGTAGTTTAGTTCTTGAATGTGCCATGGCCGATTGTGAGTGGTTCGTGCGGTTGATTTGGTTTGGTTTGGGTGTGATGTGGGTAGCGGTGAATTTGGTGATGGTGTTTTTGATGGTGAGAGGCAGTGGTGATGGTGAGAGGCAGTGGTGATGATAGGTTGATCGGAGGTTACAGGTGAGGCTCGGTGGTTGAATTTGGTGAATTGACAGTGTCATGTGTTGCATGGAATGGTGATGGACTAGGGGAATATATGGTGTGGCTGAGTGTTTGGTTTCTTTTGGGTAAAATGTGGCAATTTTCTGGTTTAGGAAATGTTGAGAGATTATGCAAGTAATAATGGTTGAATGAGGGGAAGAAAGAGAGATTAAAGGGATGCATTCCAGTTATGGTGATTGAGTGATTTAGGATTAGTGAGGAAAAATTTGAGGAAGTTGGCCATGGAAATTTTTGCAAGATTGGGGAAGAATGTTGATTGAGGGGAAATGGATGAAGGAAGTATGCAATTGGAAATGTACAAAATTGAGGGAGACGTGTGAAGATTTCTGGGAGACGATTGTGGGATTGGAGAAGATGAATTGACTCTGATTAAATTCTGTAATTTAGGTTGAATGGCTAATAGAGAGGGATTGGGTAGAGATAATGGGGAAAATGTGCTTTATATAAAAATGGAAGTTGGTGAGGAAATCTTGGGATAGATTATAGGAAACATGCAAGAATGGAATTTGATTGAGGGAGTTGAGGGAGAGAGTTAAGGATTGTAGAAATGGTACTGACGTATGGGGAGGATCAAATTTTGGAAAATAAGAATTTGTTGTAAAGAGGAAAAAGAAATGTGAGGGAATAGATGGCTAGGTGAATTATCGTTTCTAAATTGGGATTAAAGATAAATTAAATTAGTTTAAATTGGACAAGATATTAGAATTTGAAAATTTTGAACTAGGAAATAATTTGAGATTTTTAAAATAATTTAAAATTTGAGATTTACCTAGAATTGGAAGTTTGAACATAAAATAGATAATGACATTCAGACATTTTAAATTAAAATCAGAATTAGACTAAGATTTTAAATGATTTAAATTAACTTAAAATGGCTAGACACACACGGGTTTTAAAAAAAATGGCAAAGTCGTAGCAACATTTTTTTTTTTAGGTAAATAATATTTATTCAAAATCAATCTCGAAAATTCTCGGTCACTACAAATAATATAGTGCTATTACAAGTCACGCAGTGCGAGTTGTTTCTACCATATCGAACCTTCTTCATGCGATCTCCAAATCACGAAGGTTGGGTTACTCCCATTGGTGACTCCCTTATGGGCTTAAGCCTATCCCCGTCGATGATTCATTAACACCCTTTTTGGGTAAAGCTTTGGTTAGGTTTGTCTGATAAATTCTTTTCTGATCTCACGAAACTGAGAGAAACTGAGAGAAATCACATTTCTCTTAATTAAAGCTTTAACCGACTTAAATATTGGATTGTTAGTATTTCTACTAAAGTCTCCCAATAGAAAATGATATATCAGGTTGTCTCCTATTTACTATATACAATAAAGATCCAATAATTTAGAATACTTAGATTGTAAAACTTGTTCACCTAAATTATTCTTAATCATACGGAGTAGAAACTTACATATTACCATAATACTCAAACTTTTCCATCATCTTTTTAATAGCACTAGATTGATTTAGTAAAATCCCTTTAGATGTTCTCCTTAACTTCATCCTAAAACTATATGTGATTCTCCTGAATTTTTTATTTCAAAATTCTTCGACAAATAAGACTTCATGTAACACTTAGGCCAAGAAAGCTTAAAAGATTTGATACGTACTACTCATACCAATAAGATGTACCATCTTCTCTGGTAGTCCTTCGTTAGAAACTCCATAGTAAGTGTGTTTAGGCTTGGAGCAATTTTATGATGGGTGACCCCTTGGAAAGCTTTATCGGGGAGCGTGCGAGTGAGGACAAAATATGCTAAAAAGACCCATGTTGGTACAGTGGGGACAGTAGGTCATCGATCTAATGACCGGGACAGCCTGTTAAATGGGACTCGGGTGGTACACTTCATGTCACTAACAAAACCCAATTTTTTCGAAAATACTATTATGTCATCTACAAATAAACGATCACATATTCATTGTTATCTTCTGTACAATATACACATGTAATGTGAATTAATTTTGAACTCATAATTTAGTACAAATCGATTGAACTTCTCATGCCACTGTTTAGGATCTTGTTTTAGCCCATACAATGATTTCACCAGCTTAAATGCTTTATGTTCTTATCCTTTTACTCTAAAACCTTCTGCTTATTCCATATATTTTCTTCATATAAATCACCATTCAAAAATACATTCTTAATGTCAATTTGATGAATGATCAACTCATGAGTGCTAGTTAATGCTAACGATGTGATAAATGTATTTTATACACTTATTTATATGTTAAAATTAGAATATTATAGTGTCATTTGAGAAAAATACTACATAATTTTTGTTTGTTTTTTCACATTTCTGAAAATATCCCAAAATCATGAGAATGAAGCAATTGATGAAAATGCACAATTAGATGACATTTGGAGCTAAATTGGACAATTGAGGAGTTAATGACGTCAATCGGGAAACTTACATGGTGCTAAAGTGAAGAAATCAAGAGTTGGAGGACCTAATTGAAGAATTTGAGAGCGAAAATGAGCTAATCGAAAATATTCTAAAGTATGGGGACTAAATTGCTTCAATTGAAAGTGGATGACTGAAGTTGCAAGTAAAAGTCAGGGACTTACTCCTATGGACTTCAAAGTTGGAAATTGCAATTGTCGTTATGATCACGCTATTTTCGGACTCAAAATCGAGCGATTGTGTATAATTTCCACCCGAGGCTAAAATGCATAATCGCCCAATCTCGCGCTATTGAACCACGTGATCGCACGGTTGTCTAACTAGGCCGATTTTTACTTTTTGCGCGTAGATTCAATAGCTTCTCTCCTTAAGCCACTAGGTTCTCGAAAACATATATATATATATATATATATATATATAGAACATAAGAGGCACGGATTAAGGACGTTTTCCTGATCTAAGAACATCATACAATTGAGATTTTCACGTCAAATTCTTGGGAGATCAAGCACAGCAAATGGGCGAGAATTGAAGATCACATGAAGAATTGAAACTTGGCGCATGCTTTCAATTCTTTTATGTTATTTTCAATGAACATTTTTATTTATTGTTTTTGTTATTTAAACATGATATGTAACTAAATTTCATGTTGTGATGAACGATGTAGCCTAACTTTATTATTTTAATTTCATATTCCATTGTCTTATTGATTAGTTGCATATATTGGTTTATTATTGTGTTTAATGCATGAATTAATTAGCCACTAATTCATGATTTAATGAGTTATTTTCATAATTCAAGAGCTGAGTTAATAACTTAGATCTAAGTAATAAATTCGGTAATTGGATAAGAGATATAGATATACTTTTGTTATTATCGCGGTCGTGTGTGAATTATTTTGTTTATTGCATCTAAATAATGAATATTTGGACCCTCTATAGAGATATATGGTTGACTTATTTAGGTATAATTGATTTAAGCTCGAAAGAGGAATTTCAATAAACAGTAGTGAATTCGATCGAATGCATATTTAGGAAATTAAATTGGAATTGGAGTTAATTTAATTGGTTATGTGAATCGTGAATCTCAACTAATTTAAAATCATGTTTTAAAACAAAACAAGCTCGTAATTTATTTATTTAGTCAATTTTCTTAGTTTTAGTTCAAAACACCGAACAATTTCGTCCGTTCAAATAGAGTCAGGAATTAAAATATTTCGGCACTTAATAGCAGTCCTCGTGAGAACGACAATTTAGACTCGTTTGTCCACTTTATTACCTTTCACGTCCGTACAATTGCGATATATTTTGCGTCGCAAAATAAATTGAACACAAATTATTCTTGCAACTGGAAAGTGTGTATCAAAATAATCAACTCATTTTTTTAGTAAACCTTTAGCTACTGTTGCTGACCGTAATTGTACGGGTCGCAAAAGTAATAAAGTGGATTGTGAGTCTATGTATCATTCCCACAAGAATTGATTAAACTTATTGTTTTAGATTAAAGACCTTAACCGGAACTAAAAACAATTTGAGGTTGTAATTATAACTAAACTAACAACTAAAAGTAAACATTGTTGAAATACTAAAATCTGTGAGAGAAATATGTTAGAATCAAGAATCTCCTATTATTTTCCATCATTCATGCTTTTATATAAATGTTTAATTACAATTCATGAAAAATTGAAAACCCATATTTCTAATTTTATTAAAACCCTCTTTCGAATGATGAGTTAAAGTCTTTTTTCTACATGTGTCCTTACTTTATTTCTGTGATGAATACGAACATGTAGAAAAACATTATCGTTTTTTGAGAACTATATTGAAGATAACAAAAAGCATATATGTACATTTCTATCCCCTATCGAACTTTGTAACAATTGAAACATGGAAGACGTAATATAAATCGTTCGAACTTTAAAAAAGGCCACAACTATCATAAAATAATTGGCCAAAGAATTTTATAACAATAAAAGTGCGAATTAATTGTTCAAACCCATGATTTGCATTAATTAAATGGTAAATCATAACATAAAATTCGGAAAATAAATATTCATCAAGATCCTAACATAAACTAACTAGCCTAGAAACATGATAAAAGATAAACAATAACAATAACAAGATGTCATGAAATTCATCAGTTAGATATAGAGAAGTGTCTTGTTATTGATAAGTCTTCAATCTTGAATTCTTGCGCCAATTAGTTCCCTCAATAGTTTGGTAGAGTTTGATGTGAATTGGGAACAAATTTAGGGTAATTTAGGTCTAATAATCTCGAGCATGTTGGAATATATATATATATATATATATATATATATATATATATATATATATATATATATATATATAGGAGTAGATGAAATTTAGGTTAGTTAGGAGAAGAATCTACAAAAATTAGATTTTTAGGCCCAGTTATGGCACAGATGGAGAAGCGCTCAACCACGCAAGCAAATGTTGTGCGATCGCATTGTTTCCAAATTTCGTTTATTATTTCAAGTGTGACCGCGCGATCGCTTGCTTCTACATGGCGTGACCACGTGGTTTTCTCCTCAACGTGCAATTTTCATCTTTTATTCTGTGTAAGTTGGTCCCCCAGTCTTTTATTGCAGTCCAGGTCCTTCATTTTTCGATTTGAATAATTTAGTCCTTAACTTCTAATTTTCTTCAATTCAATTTTTTCTTCTCTTGATTCCTTTAATTAGGCTCTCAAACTTCTTCCTTCTTCCAATTTAGCTCCACTTTGCTCATCAATTTAGCATCATTTATCATCTAATTTCTCCTTATTTGCTTCATTTTCTCGACTTTGAGATTATTTATAAAATATAAACATATAACATCTAAATTAATTGCTTTTATTCTAGGGAAATAACCATAAATGGATCCAACAACTATAACATTTTGTAAAATAGACTTTGAAACAATAATATTGTGAAAATAGACTTTGACTCTTTAAACTTACTAAAATACCCTTATATATAGAATTTACAATACAAACCATTCAAGTATAGAAATACTCCATTTAAGTCCTTAGATAATTTTGTTTAATTTTAAATGATTTTTGTTTATATGATTTTTGTTCGCTCATAGTAGCACCCCGTCAACTGATATCAGAGCCATATGGCAGATCTAAAAGATAAATATTATATGACAAAAAATAAAAATAAATATATAATATATACATCAAGGTTTATAATTATGCATACATTAATACTACCCGATAATTATAAAATAGAAATATTTAGAACTTTAAATGGTTTAGATAAAGATATAAGAAGAGAAATATATAACCTAATAAATTTTGATATAATAAAAGAAGATTTTATCATAAACGAAATATTAGATTTAATCCACAAAGACATACTAGAAGAATTATATAAAAATTATAGAGATGGATTATCATAGAAGAGATCCTTTATTAATCAAGTATCTAGATATGGAAACAAATGAAAAATTAGATTTAATAATAGAACAAAGAGGAAATCTATTAGATCAAATCATAGAAAAAAGAAATATATAAAAAAAATGATTTCTAAGATTAAAATTTTTAGAAAGTAAAAGAAAATATTTTCATACAATTCTAAAACAATTACCTAATATACTTATGATCATAAATAACAAAGAAAAAATCAATATAGAAAAATATGATATAACTGGAGAAATAAAATACTACATAAAATATTATAGAGCACAACAAAGATAATCAATGCTAAGATCAATTGAAGAATTTTGTGAATATAATATAATGATATATAAAGAAGCAAAATATGACACAGAAGTAAGATTAGAAGTTGAGCATACCAGAGGAAGAATTTAATGACGGAATTTTCAGAAATAAAATTTGAAAAACAAATAATAAAAAATATTAATCTACTAGTAGGATCATATAAAATAAAAGTGTCTTTTTATGGCAAACATATAAAAACATAAATTTACAAGATAAATTAGCTATTGAAGAATTTACAACAATTAAATATACAGGAAATGAATGTCAAAGAGAAATTACAAAATATTCAAAATAAACTAACACTACAATTTAAAGAATTAAAAGAAATTATAGGAGAAGTTAACAATATAGACGAAGAAATCTTAATAGAATTCCAAAGAAAATCAGGAGAATTAATTAATCAAGATAAAATTGGAATAATTATAGAAAAAATAGATAGGTTAAATGAAAAAATAAGAAAAAATGAAAATGAAAAAATTATATCAATAGAAGAAAGAATAAAAAAATTAGAAATAAAAATAGATGATATGTATGACAGACTATTTAAGGTACAAAAACCTCAAATTATTAAACCAAGAGCATAAAATGTCGATAAGTGAATATATTGAATATCTAAAAATATTAATAAAATCATTGATAAGTGATGTTCAAGAAGTAAAAAATGAATGAAAAGAAGTGAGAAATGATATAAATATACGAAAACTAGAGATTAGAGAATTCAAAGAAAATAATAAAATCAAAGATAAGAAAATAGACAAAAAACTCATAAAAAAAGAAATACTTAGAATAGAAAAGAAACACTTTGAACAAGAAAAAATTATAATAGTAACAGGAAGTATAGATGATGAATTTAGAAAAAAACATATTACCAAAAATACTAGAAGAAGAATTAGAATTACAAAATTCCATAGAAAAAACTTTAGGAAAACTAAAAGCTGAAGAAAAAACTGAGGAAGAACAAGATAAAAATGAATACAGAATTAGATTTGCTTATAGAAAATTTCAGTCAATTAAGCTTAGAAAATTTTAATGAATATCAAGTTTTAATAAATATTGGAGGAGCACATACCCCAGCTCCAATAGGAACTTCCAAACAAGAATTACCAGATTCTGATGAAAGTTATGCACCCTTATATAGTAAACCACACCGACAATATTATGATAGAATTAGAGATAGACAACTAACTAGAGGGAATAAATATAAAGATAGATTTGAACCAAATAATAATTACGATAAACCTATTAATCATGGAGGAACAAAACTATATTTGGATTGGAAAATAGATACTAAAAGGCCTTATTAACTTGGACAGATTCAATGATACTATTCTTTTTATACAATAAAGATGATACACGGGAAAATACTAATAGAATGATAATTTTTTTAGTAGCATCTTTTGAAGGACATGTTAGAAATTGGTGGGAAGGAATAAGTAGTGATGCAAAAGCATTAATAAGAAGAAATGTATAGATAGAACTAATAAAATCAAATAGAAAAGGAATAGAAAAGTTAGTAGATTATATTGCAGATGAATTTTTAGGAGAAAATTGGATAAGTAATGCTGAAGCAGAATCAATTAGAGAAAAGGATAATATAAGAGTAAGATTAATAAATTTAACAATATGTGATATGTGTAAAATCAAAGAATATACTTGTGAATTTAAAGAATACTATTATGTCCAATTATATAGTAATGAAAATCAAGAAGTATATAGATATATGTATTACAATAAATTACCAGGTTCATGGGGAATATACTTTAAAATAGAATTTGAAAAATTTATTAGAGATAACCTGGAATACCTAGAACATTAGGATTAAGGATAAAATTCCTATTTGAAAGATTAGCATATATATGTCAACAAAGACAATTATTAAAGAAATCAGAAAAATTAACTAGAATATATTGTGAAGATATGGAAAAATCTACCAAATGGAGATGTAACCCTGAAAGAAGAAAAAATAATAAAAGAAAATATAAAAATAGAAAGTTTAAAAAACTCAGAAATTTCAGGAAAAGATATATAAACCTAAGAGAAGATATTGAAAAAGAAGATATAATCAAAATAAAAAACAGAAAAATAAAACTCATAAGAAAGATAAAAGCCAATGCAAATGTTGGAATTGTGGAGAATGGGACATATAAGCCCTGATTGTAACAAAAAGAAAGTTAAAATATTACAAAAAGAATATCTAGAAATAGAAAGTGAACTAAGTGAAATATCTGATATTGAAAAATACTATGATCAAGAATCTATATAAGTGAAACAGATTCAGAAAGCAATGAATCAGAATCAGAATAAAGAAATTGAATATAACATAGATAAACAAGCATATGAAGGAATAGAAGGTTATGGATTAAAAGTAACTTTTGACAATAATAAGTTCAGAAAAATACAAAAATTTTCTTCAGATTTGAAAATAGGAAAATGGGAAATATTAGATAGAATATGAAAAAGAGAAATAGTAGCAATAAATGAATACCATAAAATTGAAAGGGCAATAGATGTTAGAACTACTCAAGGAACACACAAATTAAATTTTTTAACAAAAAATACGGTTACAGAATTATTAACAAAGATCAATAGAAAACAAAGTGAAAAGATCCAATATGTTTATTTAGCAGGTATCCAAATAATGTTTAAATCCTTATTTAGAGAAGGATTAGATCCGCCTTTGACTGTATGTTTACATGATGGAAGAATAATAAATTTAAAAGACAGTCATTTAGGAACAGTGGAAGGAAATCTAGCATATAAAAAACTAATATTTACATGTTATCCAAAATATTGCATATCATTAAAAGATAGAAACTTTAATGAAGTTTCAGGACTACATTTCAAATTACATAAAGATGATATAATGGAACCAGGAGATAAAATTTTGATTATAGAATACAGAGCATTATACACATTTACTAATTCTAATTATGGAAATATTTATTCTAAGAAACCATACATTGAAATTCATAAAGAATGCAAAAATTTTGTAAAGTTGTGGAACCAGATAAAACAATAAGTTTAGTCCCAAGAAATTATGAACTTACTATAACAAAAAAATAAACCAGAAATTATAGAGTTAATAGAAGAAAAATATCCTAATAATAACATAACATTTGAAGATGCCAGGTTAATTATAAGATCAACAACTTTACCCAATAGAAAACAATTAGGAGAAACTAGTAATACAAACGAAATAAAACTTAATAGAAATGCTGGAAATATGAAAATCGAATGTGAATATTTCAATGGAATAGAACATATAAAAGGATCAAATATACTAATTGACACGTGAGCTGATGAATGTCATATAGCTTCAAATAGAAATAAAGGACTAATATCTCATAAAACTAATCCATATAGATATAAATTTTTTGATGGACAAGTACATATGACTGAACTTGAAGTAAAAGTACCAATAAAAATAGAAGGAATAAATCTCTTAGTACCATGTCATGTAGATAATAGTATGGTAAATCCTCATGTATTATTAGGAATAAGCTTCCTAGATAGATTAGAAGATTATAGTATAAAACGTGAAGGATTATATATAACTTATAATGGTCAAACTATACTATGCAGAAAAACTGAATAAATGAATAACCAAATAAGTTTTCCATTAACTTTTTATATTCAAGTTACTATTGTTGAAACAAATATAACAACATGTGCATTAATAGACACAGGAAGTGATATAACAATATTTAAAAATTTCTTAATAAAATCATGGAATACTGATGAGAGAATAAAAATAACAGGAGTTACAGGAGAAAGTACCCAAATAATTAACAGTTATGATAAAATCGGAATAATACTTGGAAGTAAACAAATAGTTGTAAACAAGATATATAGTTATAACAAATTAGAATGTGATATATTATTAGGAAATGACTTTATACAACAATTTCAATATTATAAACAAAATAATTATATGATAATGTTACAAACACCTTGCGGACATTTACTAAAAATACCAAGAGAATTTAGACCTTACAGAGTTTAGCCAACACAGCGTGGTGATAAATGGGAGATAAAATCAATTACACAAAATGGAATAAAAAATAAAAAAATAATGCATACAAAAGTCTTAAAAACGAACATACCAACAAACATGGAAAAAATCATTGATCAACTAGAAAAATTTGTGGAGAGAATTCATTATTATTTTGGAAACCACATCATCCAAAAGCTAAAATAGAATTAATAGAAAATGTTATTATAAGAGTTAGACCAATGATGTATACCATACAAGATACACAAGAATTTAAAACTCAAATAAAAAAATTACTTAACCAAAAATTAATCAGACCTAGTAATGAACCCCATAGTAGTCCAGCTTTCATGGTTATGAAACATTCTGAACAAAAAAAGAGGAAAAGTTAGAATGGTGATAAATTATAAAGAATTAAACATATATACTAAATTTGATGGATACCTTTTACCAAATAAAGATGTACGAATAAATCTTTCAAAAGGAAAATAATATTATTCTAAATTTGATTGCAAATCAGGATTTTGGCAAGTAAAAATGGAAGAAGATAATATTCAATATACAACATTTAGTACACCCCAAGGTAAGTATGAATGGATGGTTATGCCATTTGGTTTAAAAATGCACCACAAATATATCAAAGCAGAATGGATAACATATTTAGAAAATTTAATGAATTCTTAATTGTCTATGTTGATGATATATTAATTTGTCTAATAATAGAGAAGAACATAGAAACCATTTAATGAAATTTTTAAATGAATGCAAAAAAGAAGGAATTGTTCTTTCAAAAAATAAAGCTATAATAGAAAAACAAGAAATTGATTTTCTTGGATTATCAATAGATAAAAGAGGGATAAAATTACAAACACAGGGTCGGCCCTGAGGTAAGGCCACTAAGGTAAAGGACTTGGGCCTCCAATTTTTGGGGCCTCAAAAAAAAAAATTAACTGAAGCTAAAAGCCCACACCCAATTTCTTTTGTTAACTAAGTATTACCCTTACCCTCTTACCCAGAGTTCATTTTGAATTCTCACATCTCTTATTTGGAAAGCTGCTCCTATAGTCTACATCTCCTCTTCTCCTCCCAAGTCACCTACTCACCTCTCTCGACTCTCGGTCTTGCCGGTCGGCAATAGGAACCAGAAGGAAGGAAGCACCTTGCCACTCTTGCTTGGACTTGGATAGACTGGAGGAAAAAAGTAAGTTCCATTCTCGAATTTCTAGCTTTAACACTTTATTTTTCATTATTGTTTGTTCAGTGTTGAATAAAATACTCAAAGTTTCAGAATTCCAATATCCTGCATCTGAAAATGAAGAATCTGAGTTCTGCATTACAACTGAATTGGACATTCGTTGCTCTGCTGCTGCATGCGTTTTCCTGGCTCTTCATGTAAGTACTAAAATGAATTTTATTAAAACTTCAATTATTTTAGCCAAGGTAGCAATAGCATTTGAATTTTGATGATTTTTTCTGTGATTAATGTTGTATGTGATTTTGAACTTTAAAGTAAGAATCTAAATCTATGATTCCTAGACTGTATTATGGTTCTTTCAAATTCAAAGATGGATATAATTTTATTTATTTATTTATTTTGAATCATATTTTTTTTTTTATGACTGGTGACTGCCAACTAATTAGGAGAATATTGATTCATTATGTAGGTTTTTTAAGTATTGCTACGTTCACATCAAAAAAAAAAAAAAAAATTTAAGGGCCTCAACATAGTTAAGTGCCTTAGACCTCTATATTCTTAAGGCCGGCCCTGGACAAACCCATATATCTAAGAGGATAGAAAGTTTTCCAGAAAAATTAGAATCAAAAGAACAAATACAAAAAATTTTAGGATGTTTAAATTATGCAGAAGGATTTATTGAAAATCTATAAAAAAAGAGACATAAAATTCAACCAAAGGATGGAATGATAAACACACAGAAGTTATCAAATCACTAAAAGAAGAATGTAAAAATTTGTCAAAATTAAGATTACCAAATGAAAAAGATAATCTGATAGTTAATACTGATACCTCGGATAAGTATTGGGCAGCAATATTAAAAACTAATCTTAATGAAATTTGTAGATACTCAAGTTGAACGTTTAACCAAGCAGAAATAAATTATACTACTCATGAGAAAGAATTGTTAGCAATCATCAGAGAAATAAAGAAGTTTTCATTATTTTTATTATCTAAGAAATTCATTGTTGAAACTGATAATTCTCAAGTTGCAGGTTTAGTAAAAAATAAGTTACCACCAGAACCTCAATATAGAAGGCTCCATAGATGGCAAGCCTATTTGGCATTTTATAATTTCGATATAATTCATATAAAAGGTGTCAATAATTATCTTGCGGACTTTTTAGACAGGAATATTGAATTTGCAGATGGATAATATCAAAAAATCCTTGATAGACGCCAAAAACCGAATGAACCTCCTCATAGAGGAAGCTGAAGATATAAAACTTGGAACTGAACAAGTTGCAGAAACTCTCCAAGGAAGTTTCAAGCAATTGATGGAAATCTCAACATTTCATTACAATTATACTAAAAAATTGAGCGATAACATAATTGAGATTGAATCTCAGTTTGAATCGTTAATTACCAAACAAGCTGATACCAAACATGTTATATCAAAAATACAAACAGGTACATTTTCTGGAAGCAGTGGTGGACTAAAGATTAAAAGAGATGAACCAATTCCCAAAAAAGTTGTTATAAATGAAGCCAGTCATCGAAAAATCACAATCAATGCCAAAGATGAACATACAAGGGTAGTTAGAATTCGTACTGAAGAAGAAGATGATTCCCCTTTTTTACCAAAAGAAGAAGAATATAAAAATACTGTCAAAGTTATATATGAACTCCAAGAATGTGACTGCTATTATATTTCATCAGGAGATCATGTTTATCCACGATAGATCGTTACTCAGGGAGGAGATCCCGTCATGACAAAAATGACAGCTGATTATGGATTTTTGGATCTTATCTATCCAGGAAAAGATCTGAAAGAAATCGAAAAATTTGATGATTTACTAAAAGGAGAAATTTCAAAGTTTGCCCAAGGAAGACCCATATATTTAAAATTTTATTCGATCGGTCCTGAAAATGATGGAATGATGTATTATCCTCCTGAGCATATTATCACGATTGGATATGTTGCTTGCAATTTTCAAATTGAAGTTGGAAAAAATATCAAGCCAGTACCAAACATTACAAGATCATGGTTTAGATCCCGAAAGGTGTTGGGAATTAAAGTGATCTACAACATTGTCAAAACCTGTATAAGAAAAAATTCAAATGCATATGCCAGTATAATGGATGGACCTTACTAACTAATGGAGGAAAAGAAAAGTCAACAATCTTGCAAGACTACATCAACAAATTTGACACTCATCAAATCCATGGAAGCTTTGCCACCTTGCAAGAAGTGTGCATAGCCAGGAATTGCTCCACATGCCAACAAAATTGATGGACAGATGGAAACCACTTGATAAATCTGTTTTACTTACCAATAGAATTGATGGACAACTGGAAGCTGTGTAATAAATCTACTTTGATCCAACAAGGCAAAAAAATGTAGGGGCCATGTAAAAAACTAAAAAATAGAGGGATAGGTGTCCCTATAATAAAAGGGTCATGTGATGTAATAAATAATAAAGTGACAGGTGTGTCTTTAAGTGTCATTGTAATATTAATAAAAAGCTGTATGATTGTTAGGACAATGATGTAAGCAGTGATGAAATTGTGTCCAATGTAATATTATAAATAGAGGATTTCGGGCTAGTTGAAAGACAGAACTTACTTGAGCACTCAGTTTGGGAGAAAGCCAAGAAATTTTCTGTCTTGAAAAAATTCTCATACCAATCATATTTCAATCTTCATATTATCAATCTCAATCTACTTATCAAATTATGATGAATTTCTAAATTCTTGTCTTCTAAATCCTATTTCCAAAAAAGAAGATATATTATTAAGAAAACTCTCTACACTCTGTCCTAAAATATTTTCTATCTAAAAAGTTATACAGTGAAGGCATCCAGGTTTAGCTAATAACTCGTGAAGGCAGGAAGTCATTGAAGAGTGTGGAGCAGAAACTTATAAGCCTGAAGGTCACTAACAATAGAAGGAAAATACAAAGGTACTGAGAAAAGGAAAAGAGACTAGTATTCTTAATATATCTATCTTTACGAAATTAGGAGGAAGAAGAGCTTTTAACATGACAGAATTCAGAATTATTAAGTTTAATTATCAAAACAGTCCTTATAATGATGAATACCATAGCATAATTGAACATTTTATTCATGTATAAACATTTTACTAGATCCAATAATGAAATAAAAAGGTTATATCATGTTTATATGCCATGTTGGTTAGTTATCTTTCCGATATAAAAAGAATATTAGGATTAGAAATTACAAAATCAATTATTTATTTTTAGCTTGATAATAATAATACTGAAATAAATAATGAATTATATTTAGGATATGTGTTTAGTAGTGATAATGATTATGACCCTGTAATAGATTATGACAGTGATGGAAAAGACGAATCTTTCTTTACCAGTTTTTGAAAATCTTAATATCATGAATGAAAATAATTATATCATGAAAAAATCCAGAACTAAGAGAGGTTCATATAAAGTTAAAAAGAATATCAAAAGTAAAAAAAGGTATTGAATATGAGAATGAAATTGATAAAATAGGATACCAAGAGCAACTCTATGCATCACAAGAGATATTTAAAAGTTTTAAAGAAAATTTGATAGAAAACTTTGCTAAAGGTACTGTAAGATCTATAATGATACAAGGTATTCAAAATATAATTGATAAATTAGAAAAGAGAAAGAAAAGTATTTCAAAATATAATAAACCATTTGAACCAAGCATAGATATTACGACTGAAAAATTCCTGGCTATGCACGCTTGGATAAATTACTTGAAACTTTATAAATTATTTATCTTTGTGTTTATAATGCATGGATATACTATTGAAGGATTAAACAATTTGTTAGATAGGATAATGAAAAAAATAGATAATATTATATCTCAATTAATAGATATGGATGAATCATCTGAACAATATTATATACTTTTAGAAAATCATGATCAATACATTATAGAATATTCTGATATATTACAGCTTAAAATAGATTTAGAAAATAAAATAGTAACAAATACAGTCCAAACCTAAATTTCAGGATATATAATAGAAAGACTAGATAATATTTTAGAAAAATTGAAAGATAAAATGGAAGATATTAAACATCAAATGAAAAATGAAAATATATCTTCTGAAGAATATAATAAATTTTAAAAAAAATACGAACAATATATTGTAGATTATTGTATTTTACTAGATCAAAGAATTAACTTATACCAGAAAATTTTATATAATAATTTACCAACCCAATAATCTATGAATACTTCAAAACATCAACATCTAATAACTGTGATCATAAACTATACTTCGATAATAAAGAAATTTCAGTTTTATCAACTATCGTTGAAACATCTAAAAATATACACTTTGTTTGACAATCTAAACTAAAAGAGATATTCGAAGAAATTGACTATGCTATCTTAAATAGAATATAATTTAATTCTGTTGAAACAACAAAAAATATAAGTACAATTCATAAAATTATAGAAGAATACGAAGATATAGAAGATGAAGTTTCAGAAGGAATAACATTAGGATATATAACTAAAAAAGATCATCCTAAATCTTTTGAAAAATTATTACAATATAGAACATTTTTAGAAAAATTTAAAAGATTAAAAAATATAAATATAACCAGAAACACAGAATTAAATCAACCTGACTAAGTTCAAGGATATATCTTGCAAATTAAACAATCTTTTTCATTAAGGGTAATTTTAATATTTCAACAGAAAGATCTATTTTACTAAAGTTATTATCTACCAAACATATTTAACTAAGAACCCCTTTATTCTAAAACAACAACAAAATATCATATTTTTATCATGTAAATAAGTGTATAAAATACTAACCAGGCTTTATATTTATCTATACTTACATCAGGCTTAAACTTCTTTTTAAATACTCCCTTTTCCTATTGTTTACTTCCTTGCGGTAAATCACATAAAACCCAAGCATTGTTTTGTATAATTGACTGATAGTCGTCAATGATAGTTTCTTTCCAATAAGATGCATCATTAGTTTTATTTCTTCTAATTTCATGTTCACTTCATCTTCTACGGATGAACTATACGGAATTCTATTTAAAAACACGTTCTTAGATGTCGAGGGTTCACTTGAAATTCTACTCTTAAATGGAAAGAAATCTTCAAAATAAGTAGCATATCCGGCTTCAATTATTGTATTATTTATTTATAATGACGCTAACTTAAGAATTTACAATCAAGAACCCATTTGCGCTATTATTTTGAGCATATCCTATGAAAATGGCATCCATGGCTTTTTATTTTATTTTGGATAATTATATTAGTATCACATTTTTTGTTAAGTGTACCACAATTTAATTATAATGATAATCCTTAATTTTTATTAATTTTTACTTTTATGCCTCTTAACTTATTTTATCTTATTTTTATCCTCAATTTCTATTAATTAGCACAGTTTATCGCGCTAATGATAGTTAAAGAATTTTTAGGAGTGAATAAATTTTTTTTATTTACCTCTCTTATATTTAAATAAACAAAATAACAATCATTGCAATAATTCAAAAAAAAATCTCCAAAGTAATAGAATATTTAAAATAAAATTGTCTATAGAGATAAGATATAATAATTAATTATTAATGATAAAAATAAGAATACGACAAAAAAATAATAAAAGAATAATTGTCAAAATAAGCAAAACAACATGGACATTTATTGCAATTAAAATGTTGTGTCATTAAAAATAATTGTAGTGTGAATATAATTTCCCTTTTATTTTCTTTCTTTAAGTATCAGGGATAAATACATTTGCAAAAAAACCCCCCACACTTTTAGGATATTTAACCGATGGACTCTTTTTTTCCATTTTTTTTAACTAAATATCATTCCTCAAAAATTCAAATCTAGGATATGAATATTATAAAATGAGAAAAAGAGTAATACAAGGATGGGGGCGTGAAACCAAACCTCCAAACAAAACAAGAAATGAATTGCAAAAGTACAAAAATAAGAGCTAAACAATCAGCAAAACAGAAAAAAACCAAGCTAAGTAATTCTTGTATAATTGATATGACAAAAAAAAAAAGAAAAGAAAAAAAAGAAAAAAGAAAAAAAATTTATATAATATATATTTATATGTAATGTGAATGATCATTATGCCCCTGTAAACTTTATGTTATTAAGATTGTGTTATTGATCACCCCTATAAATTCGCCTATTGATTCATTCTATACATCAATGAAGCACTACAACAAAGTAAGCCTTTTACGGCGTGCATTATATGCCGTAAAAGGTCATGACATAAACTTTTACGGCGTTCAAATTAGAGGTGTCAAGACGAACGGACCGATCAGACCCGTGAAAACCGGCCCGGATTGATCAGGGACCGCGGGCCGACCCGTGACCCGTGCGGGCGGTTCACGGGTCAAGAAGTTGTGAACCGCGAATTTTGCGGGTCAAACCTTCGCGGGCCGCGGTTAACCCGCTGGCCCGTAAAAAAAATAAAAATAAAAATAAATTGTTTTATTAAATATGGTAACATTGAAAATCTCTCTTCTTCTAGAAACTCTAATACAACTTTTAAAGTAAAATCTTATTTTTTTCTTCTTAATAGCTAAAAAAATAACGTTTTTTGATAATAGTAATTAAAAATACATTTATCACTTAATTGTTATTTGTTTATATTTTATTTAAATTTACAAATTTAGAAGTAATTTATATAACATAAACTATAATTTTAAATTCTATGTAAATATTTTATGGTATAAATACGAATTTATCATTTTAATCATTTTGTATTTAGAAATTTGACAAAAAATTTGCTATAAATATGAAAAAATCTATATTTTTATTCATACGAGCCAAATCAGAATAAACCGCGACCCGTATGGGCTCGACCTGGATGGACCAGCGGACGGACCTAGGTTGTAGTTCAAAATTTGCGGGCTGACCCGTAACCGGCCCGTAATCCATAGTGGGCGGGCTTTTTTCAAGCAGGCCGTTACCGGGCTTTTATTGGCGGGCCGACCCAGCCCGGACCACCCGAATTGACACCTCTAGTTCAAATTAGCATGCCGTAAACAAATTTAATAGAAATTTAAGAAGGAAGAGATGGCAATAAATTTAGTAGCTTGTTAAGAAGTGGGAAAAAATGGACAAATAATATAAAATCTTCAAGATAATTGTATAGAAAATGTATGAATAGAAGAGTAGAAAGTATCCCACCCAATGAACATAGTCCAATTATCACCCTCGACTTCAATTGTCATCTACCAATCACCACCAACTTCCACTTCAATCACTTGATTTATAAAATTTCGACCTATATTCCTTCCAGAGGATAAACTCATATGCTCTCTCTGATCTTTTCCCTTCATTACTGTATTTTGGTCTTGCTGTTGATCCAGCAGCCAAGCAAAGCATTGGGAAATTGTCTAGTTTCGTAACAGAATATGACCAGTGGTCAAGCAATCTTGGATAATTGAATAGGACTGAAAATGGAATCATTTACATCTGGACTTGAGTTGAGACTAATAACATCCAGTTTAATCAAAGAACCACGTTTCTTTACAAATAAATAATTAATCAAATTTTGTTATGAAACTAAAAAAAGATAGAATTTTTAAAGAATATTGTAACACCTAGGCCATGAAAGTACAAATGAAATGATAGGTACTACTCATACAACCAGGTGCACCTTCTTTTCCTGAAATTCATCGTTAGAAACTCCGCAGTTAAGCATGCTTGACTTGGAGAAATTCTAGGATGGGTACCTCCTGAGAAGTTTTCCCTGGGAGCGTGCGAGTGAGGACAAAGCATGCAGAAAAGCCTCGTGCTGGTACAGTGGGGACAGTACGTCGTCATCTAACGGTCGGGATAGCCCGTGGGACCCAGGTCGTTACAAATGGTATCGAAAATCGGGAACTAAGTGCTACCCCATAGGGCGGGAGCCACCTCTAGAATCGTAACGCCTGGCAATAGATTCTCATATAGGTTAAGCGCAATGAGGACGTCGCTAGTCTGACGAGGGGTGATTGTAACACCTAGGCCATGAAAACACAAAAGAAATAATAGGTACTATTCAAACCAATAAGGTACACCTTCTTTTCCGAAAGTCCATCGTTAGAAACTCCACAGTTAAACGTGTTTGACTTGGAGAAATTCTAGGATGGGTGACCTCCTGGGAAGTTTTCTCTGGGAGCGTACGAGTGAGGACAAAGCATGCTAAAAAGACTCGTGTTAGTACAGTGGGGACAGTACGTCGTTATTTAATGGCCGGGATAGCCTGTTAAGTGGGACCCGGGTCGTTACAAATTTCAAATAGTTTCTGTTTCAAGAACAACCATACTTTTCAACCATGCAACTTCAACGCCCTCATATAAATAATGAAACAAATTCTGGAAAAATCAACATGATCCAAAATTAAACCAAATAAATAAAAAACCAGGAAACTTTGAATCCAGAGCACAAAACTACAATAGGAAAGGGGGAAACTCATACTAGAATCTACAACACTAGAAGAACTTGCAACTCTCGGCGAGGTCATAGAAATAATGGTAAAAGTCGGGCCTCTGAATCTTCGCTGCCGATGGATACAAGTAAAATCCCATTTATCAATCTCAGTCAATATTCATCAATCATATTGAAAAATTTCATTCATCAGAAGAAACTGGAAGAAGGTAAGAATAATGAACTGACCTATGTCGCCGCTGTGTAATTATTTGGTAATTAGAATTTCAGTCCTAATTGCCTCTCTGCTCTTGCTGCCGTGGAACTAGGTTTGGGAAATAGGTATTTGGCTACTGAAGATTGAAGAAGAAAACAAGGAAGAAAGCAGGAAGAAGACTGAGAAGAAAAAGAAGAAGAAGAAGAAGAAGAAGAGATGTCCCAACCTTAATCGTCTCTCAGCTCTCGTCGTTGAAGACTGGAATGTTGGGATTTTAGGGGCTGATGAAGGTTGGAAGAAGAGATGTTCTCCTACCTCTCTGCTCTCATCGCTGAAGACCGAAAGGTTGGGGGTTTAGGGGCTGCTCACTGAAGGTTGGAAGCGGGTAGAAGAGTCTTTGTGGCACGCACTAATTTGACCCATCTCAGCAGTAGCGCACGTGATTATTTGGATGTTTTGTACGGCATGCATAAATGCACACCGTGTTGGTATTTTTTTTTTACGGCGTGCTTACGCACGCTGTGAGTTCTACCACATTTTACGGCATGCACATTTGCACACCCTTTAATTTATATACATTTGAAATTTTACGGTGTTTTGCTTTTGCATGCCGTAAAATGTGGCAGTCCATGATGTTTTACGGTGTGCTTCACGTTGTAAATCACCTAGTTTTATGGAGTGCAATTTTTGCACATCGTAAATTATGCATGCTGTAAAAGAACACTTTTGTTGTAGTGAGAAGAATTTTCATTCTCCCATTTATATTCTCTCTTGTTTTATGATAGTTTTACAATACATTATCAGCACAAGTCTCTAGTCAATTGAATAATATGACATGAGTATGCTCTACAGTTGCATGTAAATGATGAACATTTGTATTAGAAATTTGATTATCATTAATCCACATTTTTCTTTCTTAGATCTAATTTTTTTGACATTAGAAAATAACCTATATATCGCAGATCATAAATGTTCAAAAGGAAACTTTAAATACTGCCACTATACAATGCAAAAGTTTCCATAAGAGGAAAGAAATAGGATCTGGAAGTTGTGCAATAAGAAAAATTAGAGAAATTGTATAATCCGAAACTTTCAACGTATAACTACACCAAACCATACATCTAATCAACAATCGGAGGCTAGATCTTAAAGCATAAAATAAGGGAGTACAACTCCCCTAATAAATGATGAAATGTAGAGAAAAATTAAGATAAATTCCTTTGAAGTTGGGCAGTCCATGTCTATCAATCTACACAAGAGCTTTGAGTTAACGAGGTAAGTCTTGAGGACTATATTCCTGGAAGCGCCACTGATCTAAACCCATAAATGAAAGTAGATCAGCCACCTGATTTCCCTCACGATAAATGTGAGAGATAGTGTATCTATCAAAGTGTAGGATGTCTATGATCTGTCTAAGATAGCTTTGAATAGTCCGGGGGTCCGCCGTTCCTAGTGATGCAATAAATGGCCATTATAGAATCTGACTCAACCAAAATAACTGTGATACCCAGTCATCGAGCAAGGAGAATACCATCCAAAATGCCCTGCATCTCAGCCTCCAAAATAGGGAAGTCCCCATAATATGCTGAGAAAGCCATAATGCAGTCTCCAGTGCGATCCTTGATAATACCCCTCCACTAGAAGCACCATCATTGACGCATCCATCAGTGTTGAGCTTGAAGGTTCCCACTGATGGAACATGCCAACGAACTAAAACAGGAGATGGAGGGGTAGAGGGAGCAAGATAAATACTAAACATTGGGAAATAGTCAAGTCCCCATGCCAATGTTGTGATTTGAAAAGTCGTCCAGTGTGTAAGAATGAGAGCATATGATAAACTCTCCATATAGTTCTCCTAGACACCATCTGAATACCCCGGTGTTTGGCGTCATTCCTCTCCATCCAAATGAACCATAAAATCAATAGAGGAATGATAGTGCGAATGCTTCCAAGTCGTACATATCATCCAAAATGTATCCATCTCTGGAATCTATGCCTGACATTGTCCCTCAGAGTCATAGGTGTAAGAAATATATCTCCAAAATGGTTCCATACTTGATCTGATATCTTTTTGCCCTTGAAAATGTGATTAAGGGTCTCAATTGGTGACCATCATTGGCACCGTAAAGCTAGAAGACATCCAATCTGCCTTTGGATAACATTATCAACAGAGATCAACCCCTGCTATAACCTCCAAATGAAGAATGAGATAGTAAGAGGAAGAATTGTGATCCAGATTAAACAAAATGAATCTTAGGAGTATCGACCTATACGGACCAACTCCCAAGCAGTCTTAGTAGCAAAACTACCATCTGAAGTATCCCTCCAAACAATACGATCAGGAATGTCAATACATAGGGGGATCACCCCAATATGCTCTGTAGTAACCAATGGGAGGCTCTAAAGAAGTTGACCAATGTCTCATCAAGTATCATCATAAAAGTCATGCACCCTCTCCAGGGTGTGGTGCCTATCTGGGAATAAAGCTCCAGTGATGTGTCCCCCATCCAACAGTCATGCCAGAAGAATATATGTCCATCCCCAAGATGCCACACAATATGTGGCTTAGCCCATGGTCCGACCCTCTTCAACCTCTTCCATATATGAGAGGCCGAGTATCGAATAGTAGCAAGTGTAGGGTGTGTCCCCATGCAATATTTTTCCAGTAGAAACTATGCCCAAAGAGATCTCTAGGATCAAAAGGGCCACCGTAGCTTCATCGAGAAAGAATTAATAGTGTCTTACAGTTGTCTAAATCCAAGGCCACCCTCATCAGTAAGAAGGCAAACATCCTTCCATCCACCAATGTAATATGTGTGCATGATCCTTAGAATCCTAAAGAAACCAAGCAAAGATGCTCTTAACTTTCTTTAGTATAGCCTTAGGAGGCTGCAATATCTGAAGAAGGTATAATGGGAGAGAGTTAAGGACTGATCTAATCCAAGTAATGCGTCCTCCTTGTGAAAGTAGACGTGATGCCCAACCAGTAATTTTATTCCTAATCTTTTGAATAAGGTTATCATAAAGGAAGCTTTGCTTGACCGACTCCCAGATAGGTCAATGACTACTGTTGATGTCTAAGCCCTATCAAATGCTCAATTCGTCTAACATAACGGACAGAAGCCCGTCTGGGAAGAATAAGCCAGCTCTTGTCTCTTCTATGTTCACCAACTATCTAGAAATCCCCTCATAGTACTTCTTCAAGCACTGAAGTACTCTCCTGATAGACTATTTCTGTAACGCCCCGAGTTCTAAACGCTCAGAACGCCACGTTATCCTTTCAAAATAATTTTCGAAACATAATGATTGAGTGATAGATAACTGAAATTCCAATCGGGTTATTTTATAAAAATGACTCCAACAGTCAATACTTTAAATTTGAAATAAAAATTGAGCAGAATTTATTTGAAAACTCAGTTTCGTTTAAAAAAAAACTTGGAAAATAACAAGAAAATTCGAAATCTCAAAATCATATGTGTTTTATCAATTATCTCAAAACTTATTTCTTTTAATTCTTCAATAGCCACCATCATGCGCTCCTTCGTCAACTCCAAAATCTGAAAATTTGTAAGTTTAAAGAAATGATGAGCATTTCATAGAAATCCTTAATAGGCTCAGCGCAAGATTAAATAAACTTTATCATAAATAACACACATAATCATGCAATATAAGCCATAAATTCTCATAACATCATGGTTAAATAAGCAACTAATTGTCATGCTCGAAGGCAAGTAGTTTCATGTCCTAAGACAAGTAATTGTCATGCCCAGAGGCAAGTAGTCTCATATCCGAAGACAAGTAATTGTCATGCCCAGAGGCAAGTAGTCTCATGTCCAAAGACAAGTAATTGTCATGCCCGGAGGCAAGTAAACATCATGTCCGAAAACAAGTAATCTCATGCTCGAAAGCAAGTAACATCATGTCCGAAGACAAGTAATTCTCATAAATCACATAATAACATGTAGGAATTTACAATAGTAATTTACTTAATGTTGCGCAATTTAAAGAAAAAGTTTTTGAAGTATGAACCTGCCTTGAAAGTATTCTCGAGTTTGTTGAGCAGGAAAAACGTCAATCTTCTAAACGTCCAAACGCCTCGTGTAGCCAATAAAATAACATAAATCTTAAACTAGTATTTTGGAATTCAAAGGTTTTAAGACGAATGATTTTTTAGAAGAAGAATAAAAGTTTATGGTTTAACTTGAAAATCAAAGATAGTTGGGATTTGAAAAGAGTTGAGACCGAAATAAATGATTTTGAAACTATTGGGTTGACTCATGTGTTTTAAATATCTTGGGGACAAACTAATTTATTTTCAAAAGTGCAGGGGTTGAAAAGTAAGGCATATTAGCTTGCAGGGCCGAAATGTGAAATTTTTAAAACATGGGACTAAAATAACGCTCTTTAGAAAACAAGGGGCTAAAGGAACAATTTTTATAAAATCAAACTTTTAAAAGAATCAAATCCCTTTCTCTCTGTTGGGACCGAGAAAGAGGAGAAGAGGGAGGTTGCAAAGCTGCCGGCGTCCTTTCGCCGGCATTATACCAGCGGTCGGGCTGCAATCACGTGGCGGGGGGAGCTGAGTTTGGGAAATTTCTTGGGGGAAACCGTGGTACACCGAGGTTTGGAGTTGGATTTGGGGTTGCAATTTCCGGCTAGATTCCGACAACAAAGGCCGGCGGTGATGAAGGTAAGTTGTTGGTCAATTTATTCTGTGTTTTGTGTTTTGATTGGGTGAATTTTTAGGATTTTTCAAAGTGGGAGGTAGCACGGTGGCCGTTTTGGAAGGCGGTGGTTGAATTGGAAGATTGATGGGTTAATCAGTGTGTGTTTGCATTGTTTAGGTTGTGATTGCTAGTAGCCGGTGTTGCTTGTGGAGTTTTGAGGTGGTTGGTAGGTGGGCAAGGATGGTGAAGACTGTGGTTGGTGGTGATGATTGATTGTGGTCGGCATTGACTTGATTGTGGCTGTGACTTGGTGTATAGAATTTGACATTGGTGGTGATTGCTTGAATTGAAGGCTACATGATGGTAGTGTTGATCGGTTGAAGGTAGAAAACTTGCCGAGACTGGAAATTGAAAAGTGTTGTTGTGATTTTGGGAATTGGAATGGGGGAATATATGTGTATATATAGATTTGGTATGGAAAGTGTTGTAGTTGGAATAGAATTGTGAAACATTGGATATGGAAAATATTTGAATTCAAATAGGGTTGTGAAAACTTGGGATACAAGAGTATGAGTGCTAATAAAATAGAATACCTTAATAATTATTTCAGATATAAAACTTAGATGAAAATAAATAAATTTGAATAATAATGAAATTGAACTTTGAAGTTTTAGACTTAAAACAATCCGGGTTTAAAATAAATAATAATTTTGAACATAAATCAATTTTGGATTTGGACATATTTAAAAATATAAAATTGGACTAGGAATCGAACTGGACTCAAATTATATTTTATTGGCTCGAAATAATCAACATGGCTAAGACAAACACGCTTTAATTTAAAAATAGGTGAAATTATAGCGACACGTTTTTGAGAAATTAAATAATTATTTTATAATCAACTGAAAAATTCTCGGTCGCTACAATTTCTGACCATTGGCGAAGACAATCATGTCTTCAACAAATGATAAGTGTGAGACAAGAGTGGCACTCCGATGCCTATAGCCCATGCCAGGGCACCTCTCAAACTGCATTGTAAGTAAACGTGAGAAGTAATCTGTAGCAGAAATGAATAATAAAGGTGAGATAGGATCTCCCTGTCTAAGTCCTCGTGAGAATGGAAAAAAGCCACATAGATGCCCATTCAAGAGCACTAAAAACATTCATCTAGATACACACATCCTGATCCTATCAATCCACAACTGATTAAACCCAAATTTCTCGAGTATAGAGTATAGCAAGCGCCAATCCAAGCGGTCATATTCTTTAGCCATGTCAAGCATTAGCATATTGTTCCCTCTTACTATATCATCCAAAGAATCTAGGAGCTTCTTGGCTAATAGAACATTATCCCCTATGAGTTTGCCAGGAATAAAACCACTCTGTTACGAGGAGATAATACGAGGCAGCACAAAACTTAGTCTAGCATTCAATATCTTAGTGATGAGCTTATTGAATACTGTATATAGACTGAGAGGCCTAAAGTTAGTCCACTTGCAAGCTCCATCCCTCTTAGGGATTAAAACAATAGAAGTAGTGGCGAAACACCTAGGCATGTGTCCACATCCAAAGAAATCCTTAACTGCACTAGTGACGTTATCCTAAATAATATCCCAACACTCCTGAAAAAAAATTGATGAGAATCCATCTGGTCCCGCGGCACTGTCAGAATCAATGCTAAATACCGCCTCTCGAATCTCACGGATCGTAGGAGGGCGATTTAGTGCCATATTGTCTTCATCATTCACAAGCCTGGGTATGATGTCAAATCTGATGGGATCGACAAGCTGTGATTGAGAAGAAAAAAGATCCTGGAAGAAAGTTATAGATGAGCTCTGAATATTAGGAGCAGTAGATTACATATCCCCGTAAGGTATCATAATAGACCGGATGCATGATCTTATCTGACATCCCTGAACTATCGCATGAAAGTAGCGAGTGTTATGCTCCCCCTTACACACCCAAAGAGAGCTTGCTTTCTTTTTCCAAAACTCCTCCTCAATAGCTAAGGTCTTGTTCAATGCAGCCTGAGCCTGATGCAGAGAGTCACGGTGACATGATCATCTTCGCCAACGATCTTTTACAGTGTATTTTATATACTTATTTCTATCCTAAAAGTAGGACTTTATATGTTTGTTTTACAATGATGCGTGTCGCAATGCACCAAAATAATAATTAATATCTTACTCGCAAATTATCAGATTTGATTGTAGCCTCGGAAGTAAGAGTCGATCCCACGAAGAACGGGAACTAAAATAGTGCTTTGTCAATTAGAATAGATGGGGGGTTTTCGAGTGCAATATTGGAAATAACGTGAAAATAAAATGAAAACGTAAATTTGATAAAATAGAAGTCAATTATTTGCAAACCCTAGTTCTCAGGTTCAGTTGTATTCTATCGCAATGTTCTCGCTTTCCAAGTAACGCGTGTTCAAATTCCCTATTTGATTTATCGCCCGTAAATAGTTAATAAGTTCTAATTATTCCTATTCTTCCTTAATTGTATTTAATTAGAATAAGCTTTCTAATCAAACATTAGTCATTGAATAACCTCAAACAAGCTCTTTAGATTTAAGACAACAACTATATATTGGTTGAGAAGAATTAGGGTGAATTAGATTATCAATCACACAAGCTCGTGACAATTAACCCAAGTTGAAATTCTTTATGAAAATACTAAATTTCCAATTGCTACTATGATTTGAATAAACAGACAATTACGGATCCAATCATTCAAAATAGCAAATCTCAATACAACAAATTAATTGATAAGGCCTTAATCAAATAAAGAATTGCATTGATTGAATTAAAAACGCATAAGAATCCAACAAATCAAAGTCAAGAACTTAGAACTACGTTACTAGTTTGGAAAAGCAATAAAACAATTTGATATAAAATACAACTTCCCCTTCGAACTAGGTATGGAAGCTTAGCCGAGCATAGTCATGAAGAATTCTAGAATTTTCTGTCTTGATTCACCTTCTCGAATTTCTGAATTCTTCTTGCAAAATATTCAAAACAAGCCGCGCCTCTTTTTTTTTAACAATGATCCCTTTTTCTTGTCATGAAATTCCCTTTTTGTAGCCTCAACTTCGTGTCCTAGCTTTGGGACCAAGAAATCCCAAATTATGGAAAGAATTGAAATAAGGAAATTTTTGACTTGAATAGTTACAGCCGTAATTGGGTTTCTGCGTATTTTTCACAAAGTGAAGTTACGGCCGTAACTTATTATTTACGGCCGTAATTTGGGTTCTGCTGATTTTCTACTTTTGAGGTTTACGGTCGTAAGGATATGTCTCACGGCCGTGAAGGTGTTTCTGCTGATTTTTGCACAACGATATGAAAACGTTTACGGCCGTAACTATATGTATTACGGCCGTAACGTATTTGCACCCAAGGTCCTCAATTTTCGATTTTAAGCGCATTTTGGTCCTTTTTCCTTCTTTTCTCTTCCTTTGTGATCCTATACAATATAAAACATAAAATGCATTAATAATACTTAGATAGAATCACATTATGGCATATTCAAGGATACAAGTGTATAAAATAAGCGTTAATATAACACTTATCAAATCCCCCCACACTTGAACCATTGTTCGTCCTCGAACAAAGATTTGCAGAGATAAGAATAGGATTCAAACAATAGATTACGATTTAGAGACTTGAGGTTTCAACCCACTTTTCTTCAACAAAAATGTTCCATTGCATGATCGGATCGTGTTAGTGTGTGCTAGAGATGCAACGCACTTTATTTCCCATCCCAATCGTGACTCGATATGGCTTATTTCCTTTCACCTCTCGTGTTTGCTCACATCCCAACCATTTATGAGTGACTACGAGGATAATAAATTTGTCCAACTCCAGTGGAAATCAATCGCGAAGACCGAGTTGTTCATGACGTGAATTCAGTCAACACAGTACCCCCGACCACATTCATAGCACCAACCCTAGACCAAGCAATTCAAACCACTCATAAGCATATGTAATGGGTTTAACACCCTCACAAGATATTTCTCTCTTCGCAAAAAGTGTATAAGGGTTAGAATTTTCGCTCAGCCCTCTGCATGGATAAGTCAGTACCACAGATTGCCTAACTATCATAATCGGAGCCAACAATAACACAAGTGCAAAGCGAAGGTCTTTATTTGGTTGTAACGGGTCTTCGGGTCAGGTAGGATAAAAGGATATATTTAGGCTGAGTCGAGAAGGAACTTCGCAAACCAAGTCAATTCATAATGACATTACTTCCTTTTCCCCTTAATGTGAACTTCATTGTTTCCCGCTACCCAACTTGTTCAAACTTGAATTTCTTCTTTTCTTTTCTTTTCTCCCCTTTTTTTTTTCACAAGTTGAGTGTTTGACATCCTCAATTACTAATTTTCATGATGAATCTCCTTTTCATTGCTTTTTCTCTTTTTCTCTTTTTTTTTTTTTTTCTTTTTTTCAAATAAAGAATTCAACTTTTTCTCAATCACAAGATAGAATTTCAATCCCCTGAATTCAGTCCATTACACGGCCATCGCCCAACACAAGATAATCATTTTCAACTTCTTAGACTTAGACCATAGCACAATCCTCAATCAACAAAAGCTTGCGAATTCCCTCTCCATGGGTTCAAAACAGAGATAATGCGAAAGAAAGGGTATTCATGGCTTGTAACGTGGCATAAAAATTCAAAGAAAGGCTAAGGCTCAAACGGGCTTCTAATGGTCCATGTAGCAAGGTAGGCTCTTTTAGCAAGTCAAATTTGGTTTAACCTATTGCCTTTGCTATAATTTGCACTTGAATCAAGAAGCTACAACGGTATGCACAAGAAAGCACATCCAAGCATAACCCAACCATGCAGGACACACATCAAAGAATTACGAGCTCATAAGTATTAAAAACAGCTTTTAGGTTCAAAAGCTCACAAATTATGGTTTTCTTGTGTTTTTCCCATCCAATTATGAGTTATAGGTCATTGCTTGATCTTCATTCCAAATCTAAGTCCATTGGTCGAGGATAACGGTTAAAAGTATTCAAACCATGATTACTCATAAAAGTATAATAATTGGGATGTTCAGGGTTATATATGAAGGAATAATCTGTCTATTGTAGGTTGGGTTGACTCGGTTGTAGATATTTGACAATTTTACTTTTCAATTCCAACCTATTTGTGAAGTTTTGGACGAGATGATCTCTATGTGCTCAATTTATATCCAATTATGCAATGATTTTTTTCAAAAAATTGCACCAAAAGTGGGGTTGCTTCCTATCACAGTATGGTTTAGGACCTAAGTCGCATAGATAGGTAGCAAAAACAGCTAACAAGATCAAAATGAATTTTAAAGATTCGATTACAGAGAGAAATTGAATTAGATAAGCTTACAGTCAAGTTAATCCCCCCCACACTTAGGCAATACAATGTCCACATTGAAAACTAAAACAATAAAAGGGAAAAAAGAAGAAACTCCCTCGGTCTACTGTGGAGGTTGATCATCTCGAGCTCTCTGCAATTGTCGAATCTCCTCCCGAATGGCCCGCTGCTCCTCTCGTAGAAGCTGCTGATCTTCTTGCATGGCATTCAGCTGGGTTTGGAAGGCTTGCATCATGCCTAGCATCTGTAGCTCAAAAGGGGTAAGAGCATTTGGCTGTTGTGGCGCTTCCCGTGCTGCGGGTTCCTCGGCGCCCTGATCATCATTGGAGTCCCCTGATTCATTATCCCCGTGACCCCGTTTCACGGTGATCTGCCTACGAGCATTCTCCAAACTCGCCTTAGTAAGGCGATTCCCATGCCCCAAGGTGTCGTCACTTACTTCAGCGGGAACCCTTTGAGCCCGGCATAAGGCGGTGATTAAACATGGGAACGGCATGCCTCGCTTCTGCGGTATCAAGCTGGCGTAAGTGGATATCGTATCATAGATGTGCTGCCCCAAGTCAAACTTGATCCCCATGGTAATGGCATAGTAGACCCGGAGGTAGCGAATAGACACCGTAGTGAGGCTAGTAGAGGGGAAGAGACTCCCCGACCCCCACTGATGCAGGTACCAGGCATCTCGCTGTAGATCCCGATTCTTGTAGTGTGGAAGAATGATATTCAGGGAGTCGTGGAGTTCAGGCTTCAGAGCCCAATGGAGCACCTCCTGATCCGGAAAGAAAACGTCCGCATTCGATGTCATGGGGACAGATCCAGTGCCATTTAACCCCAAGTGGTGTTCCACCACTTCCTTATCAAATTTGATTCTCTTCCTCGCAACTCTAGTGTGGTGATAGTCAAGGGAACCCTCGTTACCAATTTCTTTGTTGAACTGGGTGTAGAATTTGTACACCAGCGGGGGGTTCCCAAATGGTAGATCACTCACGAATTTGACCCATCCGAATTCAACGAAGCGGGTCCAAAATCGTCGCGGGGCAATGATGGTGTCAGCGCTCCTCCATTCCTGAAAGTCCTCCGGGAGGAACAGCCGCTCCTTTATGCATAACTTAGACTGGCTCTTCTCCTGGCGGGGCTCAGATGAGGATTCCCCCGCCACTTGCTTTCCTTTCTTAGTCGGTGGGGCCATAGTAAATCCTGAAAAAGAAATGAGGAGATTAGTCGAACATGGATAGGAATGTAAAAAAAAATGCGTGCAAGCACATAGTGCGTGACGATTAAACACAAATACGGAATTCAATGTTGACATGAAAGGCATAATGCAAAATGGCAAAAGTACAAGGCTCCGAATATGATTTCGGTAAATGGAAAACATCAAGTGCAAGGTCATGTGATGTTCGTGATAACCATGTGGCACGAACCATTATGAGATATCAGAGCAAGGGTGTAGAGACACAATTTAAGCTAATGAGGGGTCAAAGAGTGGAGCACATAACCGAATTACCCATTAAAACACATAACAAGCAATGACCCATATACAATGTACCCCATGACTTCGTCAAAATCAAATGCCACACTTTTCGTACAATTCAACTCCTATTGTGACAACAATACACTAAGAATAGCAAAATAGGAAGATGTGAGTCGAAGATTTAAGGAAACGAACACCCAAAACATGCCTAGACATTTCATCGAACATCTAGAGAGCGAACTAATAATGATGCCATGGTAGGAAAAACAATCCAAATCCAAATCCCCAAATCACAAAACACAATCCCAACAATGCAAATTCGTTCAGTAGAACGGAAAAAGTCGAGAACCCAATGTATAATGACACACTACACACGCCACGAAGAGAAAAAGAGAAAGGAAGAAAAAACATATTCATACCTTGAAGAACTTGTGAAGAAGGAATTCGTGATGGACGATGGATGATTGCAATTAGGCCCCCCGTAAGAACGAAAATATGGTGTGAAATGGGAGGAAAATGCGGGGAGAGAAAATCGGGAGAGGGGTGAAGAAGAGGGAGGGAGTGAGAGTTATGCGCGAGGGGACCGTTTAAAATTCTGAAAACTGGGCATATTTACGGCCGTGAAGGTATTACTTACGGCCGTAAGTCACATTCTGAAAAAATTTCAAAGAAACAAATACGGCCGTAAAAATGTAATTACGGCCGTAATAAGGCCTCTGTATAAAAAAACTGGAATTAAGTTACGGCCGTAAAAAGGCCACTGGAAAGTTCATCATTTTTTTTTTACGGTGAAAGAGATGAAAAAAAAATAATAATAATAATTAAAATTAACCAAAATGATAATACGAAAATAAGGAGTTGAAGGGATGAAGAACTTCCCTCTCGGGTTGCCTCCCGAGCAGCACCGCTGTTTACAGTCGTTGGCTCGACTGAGTCCGCGCGAGACTAGTGCCCTTTGTTGGTGTTTTCCAGTGCAATCACCTCCAAGTTCTTAGTTTGGAATCCCTCATAATACGGCTTGAGACGGTGCCCATTGACCTTGAACTGTTTATCCGTACGCAAGCTCCTAATATCGACTGCAACATGGGGAGATACATTAGTAACAACAAAAGGACCTACCCAACGAGAACGAAGCTTACCTGGGTGTAATTTGAGCCGGGATTGGAACAGTAACACTTTCTGGCCCTCGCAGAAATTCTTTCGAGAAATGCGTTGATCGTGGAATGCTTTAGTTCGATCCTTATAGATCATTGCATTCTCGTAAGCCTCATTCCGTATTTCGTCCAATTCCTGCAATTGGAGCTTCCTATGATCTCCTACCGCGCCCCAATCCATATTACATTGCTTGATGGCCCAATAAGCTTTATGCTCGAGTTCCACCGGCAGGTGGCATGGTTTTCCAAATACCAATCGGTATGGAGACATACCAATTGGTGTCTTGTAAGCGGTTCTGTAGGCCCATAAAGTATCATCGAGGCGAATGCTCCAATCCTTCCGGTCCGGTCGAATTGTTTTCTCTAGGATGGACTTCACCTCCCTATTGGAAATTTCTGCCTGTCCGCTAGTTTGGGGGTGATACGCGGTTGAAACCCGGTGCATCACTCCATATTTCCGTAACAAGGCTTCAATGGTTCGGTTGCAAAAATGCGTCCCTCTGTCACTGATCATAGCTCGGGGTATTCCAAACCTACTAAAAATGACAGTTTTTACAAAATCTGCAACCACTTTATCGTCATTAGTACGGGTGGCCTTTGCCTCCACCCATTTTGAAACATAATCGACAGCTAAAAGGATGTAACTACAACCAAACGACGGGGGAAAGGGTCCCATGAAATCAATGCCCCAAACGTCAAAAATCTCACATACAATAATGGGGTTTTGAGGCATTTGATCTCGTTGGGATAAGTTACCTGTTCTTTGGCAATTATCGCAGGACTTACAAAAAATGTACGCATCCTTGAAAAGGGTCGGCCAAAAGAACCCACTCTCCAATACCTTTTGCGCCGTCCTTCTAGGTCCAAAATGGCCACCGCATGCATATGAATGGCAAAAGGTGAGGATGGATTGATGTTCTGATTCCGGCACGCACCTTCTAATGATTTGGTCGGGGCATCTCTTCCACAGGTACGGGTCATCCCAAATGTAATATTTAGCGTCGCTCCTCATCTTATGCTTTTGTGCCTGCGAAAAACCAGTAGGAATTAGTTTAGCAGTCATGTAATTTACCAAATCAGCATACCATGGGGGATTTGCTTCGATGGAAAATAAACCCTCATCTGGGAAGGTTTCACGCAGAGGTAGGTCGTCCTCGGGTTTTACTACCCGGCTAAGATGGTCGGAAACTACATTTTCAGACCCCGCCTTATCTTTGATTTCCAAGTCAAATTCTTGTAATAAAAGTATCCAGCGGATGATTCTCGGCTTCGCATCCTTTTTTACAAATAAGTGCCGTAAAGCTGCATGATCTGTAAAAATAATCACTTTAGTACCCAATAAATAAGGACGGAGTTTTTCTAAAGCAAATACCACAGATAGAAGTTCCTTTTCAGTAGTGGTATAGTTGGCTTGAGCCTGATTCAAGGTTCGGGAGGCATAGTAAATCACATGGGCCGCTCTCCCAACCCGTTGCCCTAGAACTGCCCCCACTGCATAGTCACTGGCGTCACACATTATTTCGAATGGAAGATCCCAGTTTGGCGGTTGAATGATCGGGGGTGTAGTTAGCCGCTCCTTTAGTTGGTCAAAGGCCTTTTTGCAAAGCTCGGTGAAATTAAATGGAACATCATTTTGCAACAAATTGCATAGTGGTGCTGTAATTTTGGAAAAATCCTTGAAGAACCTGCGATAGAACCCTGCATGCCCAAGAAAAGATCGTATATCCCGCACATTGGCGGGGTAAGGTAATGCAGATATGATGTCTACCTTAGCCTTATCAACTTCTATTCCCTTTTCCGACACTACATGTCCTAGCACAATTCCCTTATCGACCATAAAATGGCATTTTTCCCAATTTAAGACTAAGTTAGTGTCAATGCAACGTTTCAAAATTAATGAGAGATTATCCAGGCATGCATCAAATGAATCACCCCACACACTAAAATTGTCCATAAACACTTCTATAATATGCCCTATGTATTCAGAAAAAATGCTCATCATACAACGTTGAAACGTTGCAGGAGCATTACACAAATCGAAGGGCATTCGTCTATATGCAAACGTGCCAAATGGACAAGTAAAAGTGGTTTTCTCCTGATCTTCTGGAGTTATGGCAATCTGAAAATATCCTGAGAAAGCATCTAAAAAACAATAATGGGAATGACCAGCTAATTTCTCTAACATTTGATCTGTGAAGGGAAGGGGAAAATGGTCTTTTCGAGTGTCAGCGTTTATCTTCATGTAGTCGATGCATACCCGATAACCAGTTTGGACCCTAGTTGGTACAAGTTCCCCATCTTTGTTTTCTACCACCGTTACCCAAGATTTCTTTGGCACCACTTGGACTAGACTGATCCACTTGCTGTCTGAGATTGGGTAAATCATCCCTGCTCCTGGCAGTTTCAAAATTTCTTTCTTCACCACGTCCATCATTGCCAGATTTAGCCTTCACTGGGCTTGTCTCGATGGTTGAGCTCCTTCCTCAAGCACTATTCGATGCATGCAAATTGACGGGCTGATTCCTTTGATGTCCGCAATGGTCCACCCAATCGCCTCTTTGTGCTCCCGAAGGACCCGAACAAGTTTGTCTTCTTCCAGATTGGTGAGGTTGGATGAAACAATTACGGGAAGAGATTCTTCATCACCAAGAAACACATATTTCAGATGGGCGGGGAGAGATTTCATTTCCACCACTGGGGCCTGCAAGATAGAAGGTAGCAATTTGTTAGGATAGTCTGTCAGTTGAATTATTTTTACGGTGTACCTGCGTGGTGTAGATCCCAGTGAATCAAGTGCAGTAATTCCATCCTGTAATTCCTTGCTTATACCCACATCGCTGTCATCATCTTGCCTTAGCGACTCCACGATAGTTGTTTCTAGCTCGTCCCTGCAATTTAACTTGAAAATTTTCTGCACAGCAGGAGTAATGTCATTAATAGAATAAACAACACATACATCATTTGGGTGTTTCATGACGTCGTAGATATTAAATTGCACTACTTCCCCCATTGAATTCCATGGTCAACACCCCTTTTCTTACATCAATAATAGTTTGGGAGGTCCACAAAAATGGTCTTCCTAACAGTATAGGGGTAGAATTAGGGGAGTGATCATCATTCATATCTAATGTGTAAAAGTCTGCCGGAAACACCAACCCCCCTACTTGCACTAAAACGTACTCAACTACCCCGTCTGGATATGCATTGGAACGGTCGGCTAGTTGGATGATAACATCTGTTTTAGTTATTTTGGTAAGATTTAATGCAATGTAAGTGGATCTAGGAATTACATTAATGGATGCTCCTAAATCTATTAGTGCATGATTTACCTTGGTGTTACCTATTTGACATGGCACAGTGAACATACCGGGATCCTTACCCTTTTGAGGCAATTTCCTTTGAAATAAGGCTGAAACGCTTTCCCCCATTCTTACCTTCTCGTTTCCCACCAGTCTCCGTTTGCTAGTGCATAAATCCTTTAAAAAATTTGCATATCGGGGGACTTGCTTGATGGCCTCTAGTAGCGGGATATTGATTTCAACCTTTCTGAACATCTCCAACATCTCTTTTTCTTTGCTTTCCTTGTTCGTATTTGCTAACCTGCTAGGAAAAGGTGGAGGTGTTAGTTTAATATTTAAATGTGAGTCAGTTTTTACCTCAGGGTTTTGCGAAGCGTCGTTTCTTTTCCCGACTCCTTCCGTTTCGAGTGCAGCCGGTTCCAATTGCGGACCCTCAATTTCTTTTCCACTTCGGAGAGTTATGGCACTCACGTTTTTAGGATTTATCTCGGGTTGAGATGGCAATTTACCTCCGGATTGTGATTCCAACCTATTTATGGCAGTGGCCATTTGGCTCATTTGATTTTCCAGGTTTTGTATGCTTGACTTGGTATCCTGTTGGAACTGCATCGTGTTAGTCGCCAATGTCTTAACCATATCCTCAAGAGACATACTTGAATTTTGGGATTTTTGTTGATATTGCCCCTGTGGTTGGAAAGTCCCTTGCTGCTGGAATTGTCCTTGTGGCTTGTTTGACGTAAAACCCGGGGGTTTGTTATTTCCGTAGCTCAGGTTGGGGTGATCTCTCCACCCGGGGTTTTACGTGTTCGAGTATGGGTTGTATTGTTGCCTTTGGAAAGGGAAACCTCCAGCAGCATTTACCTGTTCATTGTTTTCTTCTTGCAGTACCGGACAGGTATCCGTTGGATGTCCAAAGTTCGAACAAATCCCACAGGCCTTGGCTTGTTTCGAATTCCCTACAGCAAGTTGCTTAACAAGATTTGTTAGTTCATATAATTGACCTTCAATATTAGAACTACTTACCTCGTTTACTCGGAAGACTTGGGACTCCCTACTCGAGTTGAATTTCTGAGTATTTTCTGCCATGTTAGATATTAAAGCTCGTGCTTGCTCTGGTGTCTTGTCCATTAGCGCACCTCCGCTTGCGGCGTCTATCATACTTCTGTCCATTGGTGCTAGACCTTCGTAGAAATATTGCACCAAAAGTTGCTCGCTGATCTGATGATGGGGGCAACTGGAGATGAGCTTTTTGAAACGCTCTCAATACTCATATAACGTTTCATTGTTGTTCTGACGCACCCCACATATTTCTTTTCGGATGGTACCAGCCCTCGATGCAGGAAAGTATTTTTCCAAGAAGAGCCTTTTCATGTCGCTCCAAGTAGTGACTGTTCCCGATGGTAGACACTAGAGCCAGTCAGTGGCGGCATCCTTCAATGAGAATGGGAAGGCTCTCATTTTTATTTGTTCATCGGTAATGCCCGTGGGCCTCATACTGTCGCAAACCACATGGAACTCCTTTAAGTGTCTATACGGATCTTCTTCGGGGTTCCCTCGAAAAGTTGGTAATAAGTGGATGAGCCTAGATTTAAGCTCGAAAGTTTTTCCTTCTTCCACCGTTGGAAAAGTAATGCACAATGGCTGCTGAGCCACATCGGGGGTAGCCAGTTGCTTAAGAGTCATGTTGTTAGCTGCCATTTGTCGCGCTGCTCTTCTAATTGAAAACCCCCCATCTATTCTAATTGAAAACCCCCCATCTATTCTAATTGAAAAAGCACTATTTTAGTTCCCGTTCCTCGTGGGATCGACTCTTACTTCCAAGGCTACAATCAAATCTGATAATTTGCGAGTAAGATATTTAATTATTATTTTGGTGCATTGCGACACGCATCAAATTTTTGGCGCCGTTGCCGGGGAACGGTTAACCAATTTAGTGTTTAATCAATTAGTATTTTATTTTTCTGTATTTTTTTTATTATTATAGTTTTTTATTTCCTATTTTATTTTCACTTTAGTTTTTCAAAAAAAAAATAAAGTTTTATTTGTGCTTCCTTGCTTATATTCTTAAAACTCGGTCAACTAATTGTGAAATTTTTGACATTGACCCAGAAATTGAGAGGAGAAGAATTATGGATAATTAGATTATCAATCACACAAGCTCGTGACAATTAACCCAAGTTGAAATTCTTTATGAAAATACTAAATTTCCAATTTCTACTATGATTTGAATAAACAGACAATTACGGATCCAATCATTCAAAATAGCAAATCTTAATACAACAAATTAATTGATAAGGCCTTAATCAAATAAAGAATTGCATTGATTGAATTAAAAACGCATAAGAATCCAACAAATCAAAGTCAAGAACTTAGAACTACGTTACTAGTTTGGAAAAGCAATAAAACAATTTGATATAAAATACAACTTCCCCTTCGAACTAGGTATGGAAGCTTAGCCGAGCATAGTCATGAAGAATTCTAGAATTTTCTGTCTAGATTCACCTTCTCGAATTTCTGAATTCTTCTTGCAAAATATTCAAAACAAGCCGCGCCTCTTTTTTTTAACAATGATCCCTTTTTCTTGTCATGAAATTCCCTTTTTGTAGCCTCAACTTCGTGCCCAAGCTTTGGGACCAAGAAATCCCAAATTATGGAAAGAATTGAAATAAGGAAATTTTTGACTTGAATAGTTACGGCCGTAATTTTCCATTTACGGCCGTAATTGGGTTTCTGCATGTTTTTCACATAGTGAAGTTACGGCCGTAACTTATTATTTACGGCCGTAATTTGGGTTCTGCTGATTTTCTACTTTTGAGGTTTACGGCCGTAAGGATATGTCTCACGGCCGTGAAGGCGTTTCTGCTGATTTTTGCACAACGATATGAAAACGTTTACGGCCGTAACTATATGTATTACGGCCGTAACGTATTTGCACCCAAGGTCCTCAATTTTCGATTTTAAGCGCATTTTGGTCCTTTTTCCTTCTTTTCTCTTCCTTTGTGATCTTATACAATATAAAACATAAAATGCATTAATAATACTTAGATAGAATCACATTATGGCATATTCAAGGATACAAGTGTATAAAATAAGCGTTAATATAACACTTATCAGAGAATATTTACTATTCATTTAATTAATATTTGTTTATATTTCAGAAATATTCCAAAGTCGAGAAAACAAAGGAATTGAAAAAAAAATAAGTCATTTGGATGATAAAAGTGCTAAACTGTGCAAATGAAGAGTTGATGAAGACAGTCAAGGTGTTAATTTGAAGAAAATTCGAAGAAAGAATCAAATTGGAAGAAATCAGAAGTTCAAGGACTACATTGCTAAAATTGGAAGACGAAGGACCCGTGATGTAATAAAAGATCGAGGACCAACTTAAAAGAAATCAAAAGATAAAATTGCATATCAATCGAAGAACCGCATAGTTGTACGAAGGAACACCGTGTGGTCTCATTACCTTTTCATAATTAAACAGTGACGAAATTGGTATAACTGCGCGATCGTACAAATTTGTACCACGCGGTTGCGAAGTAAATTTCTGGGCCATGCAGCTAGGCTTTTTCGTGATTTCAATTGATTTTCTCTTTTTTTGACCTAGGTTTTGACATAACTTATATATAGATGACTTGAGGCACGTTTTTGGAGGTTCCAAATTGTCTTATTGTCATGCCAAAACTCTGCCAAATTGCCGATGGATCCATGCAAAGTCAACAACAAAATTGAAGACCAATGACCAAGAAGATGAACGGGGTGCATCTTTTCATTTTTCTTGTGATTTATATTCAATCATGTTTCTACTTTCTAGGCTAGGTTTTTAATGTTAGAATTGTGATGAAGCATTAATTTCCAGATTTTATGTGTTACTTTATGGTTTAATCTATTTAATTCATGAGTTTGAGCAATTGATTCATGCTTTTATTATTATGTAAATACTCGATCACTAGTTGTATGATTATTGTGATGATATATTATGTTCGAAAGATTAAGAATTCATTATATGGGTTTCAATTGCCACAAAGTCCGATAGGGGAAATAAACATACACCTATGCTTTGTGTTATCAACAAAAGTGTTAACAAATCTTTTAATGCTTTTCTTTATGTACTGCTTCAATTAAATGTAAATCGTAGATTAAACATGAAGAAAACAAGAATCTAAAAAAAGAATAAGAAAACACTGGATTTGATGACCCCAGTTCAGCGAAATAACGCCTACATCTGGGGGGGCTCAGGATTAGCCTATTACACTAGCGAACAATCGTCCAAATGAGAGTTCGAGTACAAGACACACAGGTACATCCCTTCGCGCAACACTTCTTCTATAGTAATCAAACTACAGCCTTTGAAAATGAAGAAACTTCTTGCCCAAATTCTATACACAGACAAACCAATCTAGCCTACATGATCGACCCAGATTACTATGTAATAAAGTTTACAATGCAAGCCAAAAATGGATCAAAACCATCATACCGAAAGAAGAGAGAAACGAATAGATAAATTGCACAAGAGAGATATCGGAATGAATCCCATAAGAGTCGGGTAGTAAAGGATTAAAATCACACTTAAAGGAGCCTCAATTGTTAGATCTGATCTAACGATCTATGTTATAATAGAGTCAATGATTTGGGTCCAATTGGTGGTTGCCAAAATGGCCCTCCAACTTTAATTGAAAGTGAGGTCCTCCAAGTATATGAACCATCAATGTAGGGATCACATTCTGCAATCTTCACCTTGATCTCCAAATGTCCCTACTCTGTCTCATGGTTGCTGAATGCATAGTGTATATTGCTAATCTTCCATCAATTCCCAGTACCTGCAAAAAGTTTAACCAGTATCAATATGAAGCAAAGATAGACAAGTTTTAAACTTACCAACATTTAAAAATTTTGTACCCATATCAGAAGGATTTAAATCAATATGAACCTTAACAAAATTAACTTCACTTGTAGTTATTTTCTCTCTTATGAAATGATACTTAACTTCAATAAGTTTTGATCTTTCATGGTATACAAGATTTTCACTTAATAACAAAGCATTTTGACTATAAGTAAAAATGGCATCAGGTTCATGCAAGAAATTTAATTCATTCAAAATTCCTCTAAGCCAGATACTCTCTTTCATAGCTTCAGTAATGGCTACGTATTCAGCCTCAGTACTAGACAAAGTCACAATAGGCTGCAATTGAGACTTTCAATTAATACAGTTATTACATAAAGTGAGAAAATATGTAATAGTAGATTTCCTTTGGTCTTTGTCACCAACAAAGTCTGAATCCACATAATCTTTAAAGTTAACACATCAGATCATTTCTCATACACTAATCCTACTCTCGAAGTACCACTAATGTATCTTAAGAGCCATTTTAACCCAGCCCAATGTGGTTTCCCTGGATTAGACATAAACCCACTGAGAAAAGTAATTGCAAAAGCAAAGTCAGGTCTGGTAGTAATCATAGAAAACATAACATAACCTATTGCATTAGCATAAGGAATATGCTTCATTTCATTTAGTTCATCCTCAGTTTTAGGAGAATGAGCTGATGAAAAGTTCATATGAGCTACCAAAGGCACATTAATAGGTTTGGCATCTTTCATGCCAAATTTAGATATCACATTTTCCTTGTATGTCTCTTGAGAAACAGTCAATATATTTTCAGTTCTGTTTCTATTAATGACCATGATTAAGATCTTTCTAGAACAGCCTACATCTTTCATATGAAATTCAAATTTTAAAAGATTTTTCATTGTCATGATTTCTCATTTAATAGGACTAGTTAATAACATATCATTAACATATAGAAGTAGGTAAACCTTACTTCTATATTTACTATTATTATAGTAACGGAAGGAATTATACTCACTTCTTTAAAACCAATTTTAATGACATAAATCAAAGCGTTTATACCATTTCCTGAGACTTTGTTTCAAACCATATAAGGACTTATTAAGTTTGCAAACAAAGTGAGTCTTTCCCTTCACCTCAAAGCCTTGAGGCTGACTTATAAAGATATCTTCATCTAGCTCTCCATGCAGGATATTTGTTTTAACATCTAATTGTTCCAATTCCCAATTGAATTGAACAACTAGAGCAAGCACCTATCTTATGATCTTGCATTTTATCACTGAAGAAAATATCCCATTATAGTCAATATCCTCCCTTTGGGTGAATCCTTTGGCCACTAGCTTGGCCTTATACCTTAAAGGATTAAAGGATCTCTAGGACTTAATTTCTTCTCTCATTGCCTCTTTCCAGTTTTCAAATTTAGGCCCATTCATTGCTTCCTCGTGGGAAGTAGGTTCAACAATCTTAATGGCTTCACCTGAAACTAATGCAAAATTAGTCAGGTTTTGTATTTCATACCTAGGGTTAGGTCTCACGTGTCTCCTCTTCCTATCTCTAACAAATTGGAAATCTTGTATGGTTGTATCATTCTCTGTGGAATTAGGTATTTCAGGTTCAATTTCAACATGGGGTTCAACATTCCAATCACCTGCAAGTTCAGTAGGTCCAACTTCATCCTCTCCAACTGGAGGAATAACGAGTTCAGGAGTATCATTATGGGTATCAGTTAACTTGGTGAACTCTACAAGATTCTTAGTTCTATTAATAGCTTCAAGTTCATCAGCCTTATCATATTGTTTCTTCAAACAAGGCATTTCAGATTCATTGTACAAAAAATCTCTGTTATTAATAATTTTATACCCTAAACTCCTAGAATCCACAATCTATACCCTTTTATCCCATCAGGATATCCAAACGCAACACTTTTGGTAGCCCTTGGCTCCAATTTACCCTCACTCTGGTGTGCATATGCCGCACATCCAAATACCCTAATGTGACTTAGGTTAGGGGGTTTACCGGTCCACAGCTCCTGTGGAGTCTTGAGATTTAGAGAACTAGATGGGGATCTATTAATAAGGTAAGCTGAAGTACTGACAGTTTCAGCCCAGAACCCTTCAACAAGGTCTGAGCTAATCAACATACACCAAATCTTATTCACTAAAGTTCTATTCATTCTTTTAGCCACCCCATTCTTTGAGGTGTATATTCATAGTTCTGTGTTTTTCTATACCTTTCTCTCTACAAAAATTGTCGAACTCAAAGTTATAAAACTCAAGTCCATTATCAATTCTTGAAGTTTTTAACTTTCTTTCCATTCTATTTTCAACAATTTTTAATCAAGTTGTAAATTTGAGAAATGTTTCGAATTTAGCCTTCAGTAGGAAAACCCACACCTTTCTAAAGTAATCATCAACAAGGGATAGAAAAAATTTGTTCCCACCAAATGTAGGATGTTTTTCAGTCCTCCATAAATCAGCATGAAAATAGTCTAGGGGTCTTTTAGAATAGTGGGAACCTACTTTAAATGACACTTTATGTGTTTACCCAGAAAACATGTTTCACAAAAATTTATGGGTTCAATCAATTCTTTGCCAAGTAACTTTTGTTCACTTCAGAATTTTAACCCCTTATTTCCTATATGTCCCATTCTATTGTGCCATAATTCAGATTTACTCTTAGTAACAGTGAAGGAATTGCAATTCTATGAATACACAATTTCACCTGCAAGGTAATATAGCCCATTTCTCTTAGATCCCTTCATAAAAACTAATGAACCCTTTATTATCTTCAAAGTATTATTGTCAAACTTAAACACATGTCCCTCATCTTCAAGAACTCCCAACAAGATGAGATTCCTTTTTAGATGAGGAACATATATGACATTTTTCATTGCCCTCACAATGCTATCATGCATTTGATAGCAATGTCACCAAATCCAACAATAGTCTGGGTATTATTATCCCTCATGTATACTTTTCTAGTTTCAATAACCTTGTAGTTGTAGAACCAAGACCTGACAGGACGCATATGAAATGTGCATCCTGAATCAAGTTCCATTCCTCACTAATGTCATCACTAGAAACTATCATGACAAGCAGGTTTTCTAAGTCTAGACTAATAGAAGCACTGCTTATTTTCTTCATTGCTTTGATCTTTATGTTGTTTTCTCTTTAGTTCAAATCAATCTTTCCTAAATGTCTCTCTTTCCCATAGTGGTAACATTTTCTATTGAATTTCTCTCTAGAGTTAGATCTTCCTTTAGACTTACTTCTCCCTTTCTTAAAGTGGAAGTTATTGTCTCTTTTATCTGGTCTACCTCTCACATGCATACTCATCTCTCTAAGGTTTTATTTTTGTTCTTTCTTAACTTCAAATTTCTTAGATTTCACAACATCAATCACAATGGCTTGAGTCAATTTATCTCTTGAGTATTTTATTACATTTTTTTATATCTTTATAAGATTCAAGTAAAGATTTTAATAAAATAACTGTTAGGTCCTCATCAACAAATTTCTTGTCATTGTGTGCTAAACTTTTAACAATGATGCTAAAATCACTTAAATTTGTTTCTAATTCCTTTCCGAGGTCCATTCTAAAGCGAAACTAGTTTTCAAGAAGGTAAATCTTGTTAGTTAAGGTCCTGGTAAGAAACATTGCATCAAGAGCTTCCCACGAGTCTTTAGTAGTCTTATCTTCCTCAACATGTCTCATGATATTATCGGATAAGTTCCAAATGATTGAACTATAAGAAATCTCATTCATATCTCTAATAAGGTTTGGTTTAGCTTTCAGTTTAGCAGAAAATTTTTATGGATCTTCAATAGCCTTAGCTTCTCTTTGTTGAACCAAAATGGCCTTCATTTTCTGTTTCTAAATCGAGTAGTCCCCCTTTCCATCAAATTATGATAATTCAACACTCGAACCCATAACAGGTTCTGTAAAAGAGGGATGACTACTTGATGCTATTTGTGAACTTAAGATTCAAATTCACAAATTATAGAAAAAGCTTTAAAATCAAGATTCAGAAACAATTTTCAACAAAACACTTACAACACTTATCAAAAATAGGGGCAGGATATTATAGCATGCAAAATTCACAAAAAACTATATCAACAATGAATGAACTACAAACACAGCAAGCCTATCCAATAATAAAAAAAACCCAAGTAACAAGAATCTAATTCTTTGCAGTAAATAGAGAGTTGAAATGATCTTACCTATTTTTCGAGACAAGGGTTCAAGAATGGTCATTAGTGAAAAACATTTCAGCCACTGCACAAACGGCTAGTAATTGGATTTCACCTTCAATCCAAAAGAAGCAAACAAATTAGTGCAATACCCGATCCTAGAAGCACTATAACCCCAAAATTGAAAAAACCCTAGAATTTTCCAAGAACACACATGAAATCAGCAAGCCCAAGCTAGCTCTGATACCAGATTTGTTGGGTTATAGGCTTCAATTAAATGTAAATCACAGAATAAACATAAAGAAAACAAGAATCAAAGAACAAGAACAAGAAAACATCGAATTTAGTGACCCAGTTCAACTAAATTGTGCCTACATCTAGGGGGCTTATGATTAGCCTGTTACATTAGAAAACAACCATCCAAATGAGAGTTCGAGTACAAGACACACGCATACAACCTTTCACGCAACACTTTTTCTACAGTAATCAAACCACAGCCCTTCGACAGTGAAGGAACTTCTTTCCCAAATACTATATACAGACAAACCAATCTAGCCTACACGATCGACCCAGATTATTGTGTAATAAAGCTTACAAGGAAAACCAAAAATGGATCAAAACCATCACACCGAGAAGAAGAGAGAAATGAACAGAGAAATCGCACAAGAGAGATATCAAAATGAATGCCATAAGAGTCTGACAGTAAATGATTAAAATCACACCCAAAGGAGCCTCAACCATTAGATCTAATTTAATAGTTCATGTTATAATAGAGTCAATGATCTGGTTCCAATAGGTGGTCGCTAAAATAGCCCTCAGACTTTAATTACAAGTGAGGTCCTCCAAGTATAGGAAGCATCAATTTGGGGATCACATTCTACACTATACATTCGCATTCGACATAAAATTATAGTCGAGTCATGTGCAGGAAAATGTGTTAATTATTGTCCTAAACGGATTTTTAAAATGTTAGGAATATAGATTTTTAAAACCCCATGAATTATCGTTAGATGCTCGAATTAATGCATAATTGATGGAATTAATTTGGACTCTCAATTCTAGCATGCTTCTCTTATATTCTTTATAAATCAAATTTTATCGCTTTCTAGTTTAATTGTTAGTTTAATTTTCAATAAAAAAAATCCTCAAATCAAACTTTCTCTAGTTTCAGTTAAGGTAATTAGTCTAAAATATAATTTACACAATCCTTGTGGGTATGATATTTGGACTTATAATCCACTTTATTACTTGTGCGATCCGTACACATGTGGTTAAAAACAAGTTTTTGGCACCATTTTCGGGGATTATAGTTTAAATTTATTTTTGGATTACTTTCACTAGTTCGAACTTTTTAGTTTAGTCACTAGTTCTTTTGTTTTTGCATAGTCGTGTGTGCTACATTCGAAAAATGGGAATCTTTTTGAAGTTGACCCTGAAACAGAACGTACTGTACACCGTACATTAAGATAAGCGAGACAATTAGATAAATCAAAAAATCAAAAAAAGAAAGAAATGGCAAATAACAATCTGAGATTGCCTGGTGTTAAGCCGGTTGAGGATGACATGCTTGTTGGAGACTTTTTAACTCCTCAAGTGGTTCAAAGTCAATCCAACGTTGTATATCCACCATTTGGGTAAGAAAACTTTCAATTAAAGACCAATGTCATTGAGATATTCCTAAATGGGCAAGAATTCCTTGGAAGACCTAATAAAAACCTACACAGACATGTGTCTAAATTTTTAGACGTGTCATGACTTTAAATATCAGGGTGTGTCTGATGACGCTATCAGACTCAGGTTATTCCCTTACACTCTACGGGACAAGGCAGTTGATTGGTTAGATTCTCGCCCCGCTGCAAGTATAACCACCTGGAATGACTTGGTCCAGAAGTTTTGCACTATCATGACTTTAGTAAATGTTGCCAAGCTTAGACACGAAATAACTATATCCTGAAAACATGACGCTAAATCTTTTGATGATACATTGAGTAGATTTAAGGGCATGTTGAGAAAGTGTCCAAACCATGGGATCAATAGAGGTGATCAAGTGAAATTCTTCTATAAAAGATTACTTCCCCTCTTTAAAAACATGGTTGACTCTTCATCAAATGGAGCTTTGACCACAAAAACCATTGGACAAGCACTGGAGCTTTTTGAAAGAATTTCCAATACAAATGCCATGTCGGGGTTGGACAGAGTGGTCCAAAAGTAGACGGCATAACACTAGTGAGCCATTCATTGAAAAGTACGAAAGTGAGTTGTGAAGAATGTGGTGCAGTCCACGTTACTACAGATTGCTCCATTCTAGCGTGTCCAATGGGGCAAGTTGACTATGTGCAAGGATTCAGTGCCAGAATAATCCATATTCTCACACTTACAACCCAGGTTGGCGAGATCATCCTAACTTTGCTTGGAAAGACCATAGTAATGGACCAATTATGCCTTAATACCACACTGAAGACAAGAAGTCTGCGCTTGAAGAAATGTTTGGTAAATTCATGGAGAAAAACTAACAATTCATGGCTAAAATGAATCAGTTTATGAGAAAAACTGAAACCACATTCAAAAAGCAGCAAGCACCAATTAAAAACCTAGAGAGTCAGCTTGGGTAGATAACGCATGTCATAACAAACAGAGCACCAAGTACTTTGCCAGAAAATACTGAGGTGAACCCAAAGGACCAAATCATGGCTATCAATGTAGTGGAAAATGAGGTAAATGCAATCATTACGCGCAGTGGTGTGCAACTTCCTGATGCTCATGTAAAAAAGCCAACTAAAGTTCCAAAAAATGTTGTAGAAGCTGGAGAAATAGCGGTTGAAAAAGAAGATGGACATGTGGTAAAATTGAAAATTAAGCCTCATGATTCCCCTATCCCATTTCCAGAGATTCCGAAGAAAACTAAAGAGGACAAGCAGTTCAACAAATTTGCTAATATGCTTAGAAAACGACACATCAATATCCCATTCTTGGAGAACATTACATAGATTCCAAGTTATGCCAAGCTTTTGAAAAAGATGATGTCTAGCAAGAAGAAGCTTTAGGAACTTAAGGAGGTCTCTTTGAGCGAGGAGTGCAGCACAATCTTGTAAAAGAAGCTGCCACCTAAGCTCAAAGACCTAGGGAGCTTTTCAATAACTTGCATCATTGGGGATTTACAATTTAACAAGATATTGTGTGATCTTGGTGCAAGTATAGATCTAATGCCCTTATCTGTGTACAAGAAGTTGGGATTGGGTGAACTAAAGCGAAGCAATATCAGGTTGCAGCTAGTTGACCGCTCAATTTGTCACCCATATGGAGTTGTGGAGGATGTGTTAGTGAAAGCTGATAAATTCATATTTCTTGTTGGCTTCATCATTTATGATATAGAGGGGGACGAGCACATTCCATTGATACTTGGTCGAACCATTCCTAACCATTTCACGAGCACTAATTGATGTAGAAAAAGAAGAGGTAGTACTTTAGGCTGAAAATGAGAAGGTAACTTTCACCATGATGCAATTTAATGCCTAAGATCCACAACTTGGGAATTGCTCCAAGATCGATATGGATTGGACAATTAACTATTGGGAGACGTTTGAATACAAGGCCAAAGGAGATGAGGAGGCTTCAACAGCCAATCTAAAATCACCTTGATGATTCTTACCAAAAAGTCTAGCTCTAGACTATAGATAAAGTGTTTGTTGGGAGGCGACCCAATTTCTCAAACCCGTTTACTTAGTTGTTTTATTTGTTTCTCTTGAATTATTTTATTACTTAGTTGCTTTGCATTACATTTTAGAACCACTAGCATATTTAGAATTCACATTTTGACATGGTAGTTGCGTTGAGTATTTCATTGCTCCTATTTAGTATGTTTTAGCATTCTTAGGATTTTCTTGTATTTGGCTTATCATCACAATATTCAACATGAGGACCTAGCTTAGGATATGTAAACATACCAAATAGGAGTAATGAACATCATTGCACCCTATTGCACATCATTGTAAGGTCACTACAGGCACATTATACCCACAACGCCTTATTTCAGCTTCACTGCACCTACTTCGCCACACCTTTTCAAGACCCAAATGAACTCCATTTTCTCTAGAATTTAACATGTTGTAGACTAGGTTATGTACTTTCATATGCCCGTGACATGTCTCGGGAAATTCACTTTTTCGAGGCGATGTCAGGGGATGAATATCAGTGGTCAGCCATGTTTAAAAAAATCAGAATTTTGATGTATCCCAGTTTGGTAGTGATATTGATTTGTTTCAGTTCCTATATGATATTTATGCTTCTAATATTGATTATTTCTCATTTTCAAGGAACATATCATCGTGGGACACTCTAAGCCAAACATGGAAAAGCAAAAAAAGGGTCCAATCATCCAATACGCATTGAAATCAAGGCTTCAATATGATGACACCAGCTCTCCAAACCCAGGAAGTACCTAACCTTCCTTTGTCATTTTGTGCTTAATTGATTATTATTTTTGACATACATTGAGGACAACGTAGATTTCTAGTTTGTGGGTGGAAATCTCATCCATGTGATTTTATTTACACATTCATTTCGATTTTGTGGTAGAAAATTCATAAAACCTTGAAAATTTTGAAAAAAAATAAATTCTTGACTTATTTATTTCTTATGACATAATTTTGGATTAACTTTTGTGGTTTAGTTACAAAATTGGACAACATATGAACTTGATTTTTCTTAACCTTCATCCATGTGAGACTTTATTAAACTTGAGCACATAGCCAAAGTCAAATAATTACTTGTGTAAGGAGATACTTGATATATGTGGGGGTAAACTTATGCAATTTGAATATAGGAGACCGAAAAATCCCAAACCTTAAGATTTTAGATCCCGACCTGAAATTTAGAACCAAAAGAAACAGTTTGGTGGTGGAAAGGTTAGCATATGTACGCAATGATGGGTTAAGGGTCTGAAATTCTTGGTTTTGCACCTTTGGTTGAAAGGGTTTTAGTCAACAGGTAGAAGCTAGCACCAGCATAAGCCTTTTTAGCTTGAGCATGTAAGCTTTTAAGGGACTTTAAAACTTGGTTCACTAAGTTCAACTGAATTGGGAGTTATCAACTTAAAGCTAGTTACATGGGTCAATTAGAAAGCTTAAGGGAGAGAAAACTTACATGTAAGACGCAAAAACATCTTTAACTTTTCTTTGTCTCCTTGGTGACTCGGGTTATTAAGTCTTTAAGGATTCTTTGAATCTGGTTCCCTAAAGTCGTCTGACTTGGGAGTCACCGACCCAAAACTCGCTATACGAGTCAGTTAGAAAGCAAAGTGGAAAAATATTGCACAAAGATGTTAAAAGACGAGGACATAAAAATAAAATTTAATTCAAATAAAATTTAAAATATGGTATAAGCTTAGTTGATTGAGATTTCTAATACTGGGAAGTGAGATTGGGAATTGACTACCGTTGATCTGTTGTCCATGCTTATCTAGTCCTGATTGCCTTGTATGGAAAAATGTAATATGAATGTTTAAAAATCACATAAATTGCAAAAACCTTGGAATATGAGAGAAAAGAAATGTAGTTGGATCATCAATGAGAGTTGTAAGGAAAATCAAAAGAAAAATCATGGTTTGACCACATTGGGAGTGGAGCTTATTTATGTATGATTAATCATACAATGTTAAGTATAATTTTACATGAGTTTGCATTTGATTCTGGCTATTCACACACACAAAATAAAGTCAAGTATCAGATGAATGAAAATATCTTTATGTTGTTCATATTTCTTTTCTGAAGTGAAATGTTAATATGAATTGTTGAAGCTAATGGTAAAAAGTCAACAATACAAAAATAGTATTTTTTTTGTTAGGTTGCATAAACGGGATTAAGATACCTAGTGAGTTTGAATTGCCTAGTGGATATTTGATGATTGGGGCACTCAAAATAAAGGAGAATAATTACAAACCTAAATAGTTTTTGTTGCTAGTTAGACAGTCCTAAACTTGAGCGGGAAAGGAGTTAGTGATTTAGGAAACAACCTTAGAAATTATACCCCGAGTTAGAGAGAAAATAGCAAGTTTGGGGGGATGTGCATCTCACGAGAGGGATAGCGAAATTTGACCATAAAGGGTTGGGAGATCACTTATTAAGTGTACTATAATGATTGAATTGACTGAACTCACACACGCACACACATTGAGCATGGATTAAGCCAAGACAGTTATAGCACTATTTGAAAACTTTTCAGAATTACTAACAGTTTTAAAACTTGAAGCAAATTTGGCAAGTTATTTAACATGTGTTAGTGTCATAAAATTTATTACGTTGCTATGTTTGTATGATTTTATGTTTTATCTTATTCAAGGATGAACAAGAGTTTAAATTTGAGGGACTTGATAAATATGTTTTCATACTTATTTTGATCTCACATTTAGACAATTGTGAGAAATTTAGAGTTAGATATTGCTTAATTGTTTATATATTTTGATTTCATTAGGAAAAACTCGAATTTAAATGCATTTGGAGACTAAACGGACAAAAATGATCAAAATCGTGCAAAATTGACAAAGTGAGGGCCAAATTGTAAATATCCATTAGCTGATTTGGACCATGAATAATGAATGAAAATTATGAAATAAATTGAATGAGATTGGAAGCAAAAGGGTGAAAGTTGCACTTGAAAAGGACTTGGGGCAAAAACGGAGTCGCAAAAGTTATATTTCAGATTTTTAGTTGAACTTTGTTTTTGAGTTAGTAAAGGTTCAAATTGGGAAAATTGTATTTCAAAAAGAATTGTATCCCTTTAAGTAACTTTCCAATGCAATTTGAATCATCCCAATCGGATAAGGGAAGAGAAAGATATGATGACAATACTGACAACTGCACAAGGTCTACGCGAATTCTACTTTCCTTATGTGAATAGGACTCTTATGAAAACCAAGTTGGATGAGATTTTGACCTAAATTCACTCTATATAAGGGACTACATGAGCAGCAAAAGAGGAGGCTAACTTAGGGCATATTTTATTACATTAATTCACCACAAAAGGGGAGGAGATTGAACACAATTCAAGGGGCAATTCAAGTTTTTCCCGAACTTCAAGCAAGGATATGAAGTCTTGGTGCAAGATCTTCATCACATTCTTGGATCTTCATTAAAATTTGGTTATGTCTTCCTTTTTATCATTAGATTTATTCTCTTTTGTTATGTGTAACTAATTATTGTTAGGACAAACGATGTAATCTTAGTTTAATTATTCAATTTCAATTCTCATGTATTTATGCTTTAATTTTATGTATTGATTTTATTATTGCTCTTAATGCATGAACTAATTAGCTACTAGTTCATAGATTTTGTGATTGTTTTCATAATCCGAGGGGTTAGTTAACAATTAGATCACGTAATAAAATTCGGTAATTTCAACAAAAAGATAGATATATGATTTTGTGGTTGCATGTGATCATTAACAAATTCATAGGAGATTTTATGCATTTGGCTAAGAACTCTTGACCCTCTATAGAGATACACGATTGACTTAGTTAAATAGGCTTAATTTGAACTCGAGGGAAGTAAATTCGATACATTAGTGAATTCAGTCAAATACTACTCTTGAAAGAAACACGTGAGTTGAGAAATTGGATATGAGAATTAGGATGAAATCGTGAGTCCCAACACTTTTAACTCATAAAATCAAAAATCAAATATTTTATTTGCTTTATTTAGTTTATTTTGACATTTAATTGCTTTCACTAGTTTAGTTGTTCAAAAATTACAATCTTCATATTTATTTGTAGTCTAGGATTTGATTAATCGAAGTTAATAGTAAATAAATTAGTACTTGTGGGATCGACAACTCGTACTCAAAAATTTCACTTTACTACTTGTTAGGGATATCATGCACTTACTTCTCACATCTATGCTCATGATAAAGGGGTTAAATGTCCCCTTTTTGCTTATGCCAAAAGGGGGAAAAGTTGGTGATGATTCGTTTAGCTTAACTATGGATATTCTATATGTTGGTTTGTAAAAGATAGAGGAAATAATATATACTAAGATTGAACTTATCAGTTATTCTCATTTCCCTGTACTTCGAATATATGCTTTAACTGCTTATATTATAATTACAAATCATCATGTTTGTCATAATCAAAAAGGGAGAAATGGTTAACACATGATTAACTTGATCTTATTGTTTTGATCATAATAAACAAGAATATATTGTGTTGTTGACAAGTTTGCTTCAAGTGTTTCATGTAATGATAAATCTTCAAAGCATTCAATATTCAAATGGTCTCTCGAGAGCCTTGTGAAAACTCGATTGTTGTTAAGGATATGTGCTCATTGTTGTATGTCACCTAAGGATAAATACTCCCTATTGTAAGTCACTTAAGGATCAGTTCTCCTTGTTATAAGTTACTTAAGGATTTGGTACTCATTATAAGTATCCATTATAGTGGATTTGACCTTACTCGTGATGGAGAATTTGGTAACGAAGGATGTAGAACAAGTTGTTTGAATGAACATTTTTAAATATCGTTTGCATCCTCTTATCCATTTTTACTTACTTACATTGCACTTACTTTATTCTATCAATTTATATTGTGCAATACTATCTTTAAGTGCTATACTTGTTTTATCAATTAAGTTTACATCACTCTACATTGATAGTTAAGTTATTTTACATCTCTTTCAACACTAAATGTTTATACATATACCTATTGGTTTTAAGTTTGAGATTATTCATTCAAAAAGTTTTATAAACCAATTCACCCCTCTTGGATAGTTACTTTTGGGCCGACATGGGTCACCCCAGTGGTAGACTCAAAATTTTAGAGTTAGGGGACACAATTCTCTTATATGTGATCATGGATGATCTATGTACTTGTTTAAATATGGTATCGATGCGCTTTGAATTATTTAATATTTTTTCTGAATTAATTTGAATTACGTGAAATTTAATGTAGCAATATGGAAAAATTTTGACATCACATGTAACGAAAAAATAAATAAATAAATAAATTATCAAGATATGAGTTTCACTATTTCAAATAAAATGTTATAAGTTCTATTGAAAAATTGTAGCATTAAAATAATAAATATCATTGAATTAATTGAAAAATATTATAAAAGAATATATGAGTTAAATGCCCCTTTTCAATATATGCATTTCAGTATTTCGATATCCACTCGGACCATTTGATATGTGTACGATGTAACTTTTGAACAAACTTCGAGATTACGTAAATTCGTGGATTTGGCTAGTGAACAATTGTCGATGAATTTTTAAAGTCAATTCATCATCAAAATGATCAAAGTCGAGATTGAAAGACATACTTTGACACGTAATTTTTGTTCTGATTGATTGTTATGGATGTCGTCTAGGATTCTGGAATCTAGACTATGAGGAATTTGAAATGATATCAAGAATACTACACTACATTCCTACTTTGTTTGATACCCTAAACATGATAATTTGATTTTTGATTTAATTTTTTTTTTAAAGACTTTTGAAAGTTAGAGGGTCAATTGACCCACTATGACCCACCGTGGGTCCGCCATTAGGTCACCATCTACATGTGTGACAAGCATACACGTCAATTCACGGTATCATTATGAAAGAAAAATCCTAATATTAAAAGTAATGAAATAGTAATTAATGGACTTAGACATATATACGACATTTTATTCTAAAGTTTGCAAAGTTTTTGAGAGTCGATTTGGCAATGTTTCTTATTTATATTCAAAAAAAAAAAAAAAAAAAAAATTAAGAAGTTATCTTGAATCAACTTTCTTAAAGGAAAAAAAAAAAAGAGCTCTTCTATCCCGTCGGATAATTATTCAATCTACACTATTTTTAAAAGGTCATAAAGGGAGAACTTTTTTAGACCATTTTACCCTCAAAACTTTCTAATAATTTCATATTTACCTTTAGTATAATTAATGTACAATTATTTTTTAAATTTTCTATTTTACTTATTTCTTTTTGTTGATAAGGTCATTAATTTCAATAAAAATATTTTCGTGCATTTACAATCTAAACTATTCAGATTCTCACTAAAAGTCTTGTTAATAAAATCAATAACTCTTAAATAATTTATAGTTTCTAATACATCATTCAATTAATATGAGAAAAAGAAAAAAAATTGTTTACTCATTGAGTTAATTCTTTTACGTGTATATAATAAAATTGTTTAGAAAAAATTTGATCATTTTCACCTTCTACGTTACACATTTAATTCTCTGTCCATTGTCCTTCATATTCCAACTTCAAATTTTTTTCAAATATTAATTTGATGCTGATTGTATTTTCACCACCCCTATAAGATTCATTTCTTTGTTTCGAATGTCAATTTTTTAAGTCATGCGTTTGTATAAATTTGTTTTTCTAAATAATCAAATTGCAAGGAAAAGTTTTGAAGTTTTGTTTTCCAATCAAATAGAAATCTTGTTGGAGTAACTTTTTGTATTGAAATTCTTAAGTATAATTTCTTGAAAAGGTCATTTTCCTTATTTCTTAAGTTGATTTATATGTAAACATCTTTATCTTGTGCTCGGATTTTGAAGTTAAATTTTAGTTTTAGTTTTTTAAATATTATATAAAAAATGTCATTTTGAATGAATGATATACTTGTAAGAGCTGTTTAAAAGAAGCATGCACAAAATGAGTTAATAATCAACAAGTATTTTCTTGTGTTCACATTGACCCATTTACTGACTTTGTTTCTAACCCATTTTATTCTTACATATTTACAATTATAGGCTTTTAAAAGAATCTAAGGTGGCATGGCCTTCTTGCTTTTGATCCGTCAAATTGAAAACCACATGTCATTATATTGTTCCAAAACCCGAGATGGTCTTTGTAATGGTTCTATCAATTTAAAAGTTTGAGCATGTCGCTTTAGGATTCACTCCACTGCAAATAAATTTGTTTGATGCAAAAAATTGAAGAATGTCGATTTCAGAACAATTTTTTTGGTCAAACATTAACCTAGGTCAGACATATCTCATTTTTCTCTAATATTTAGAATCAGTTGTTGTCATGAATTCTAACTTTACATGCATGATCAACATTATTTCCATAGTAGATTCTAATTAGTTACTTTGATCTTGGTTCTAAAATCTGGATAAATTGTGAAATAATGTTTATCACTTTTTTCTGCAACATTTATCATGCATTATATACATGCATAAAAGAAAAAATTTCTTCCAACTCCAGCTTTTTCAAATAAGGCTAGCAAAAAATAAATTAAAAGAGTTACAAAAAATTGAAAAAGCCAACAATCGATATTGAGAAGAAGAAATATGATGGTATTATTGATAAGAGTATTGCGTATTTAATAGAAATTTGAATGTTTAGGATAAATTGAATTCGTTATTGAGATTGTTTAATTCAATATTTTGTAACCTTTTTCATATGAAACGTTTAGGAAATTTTAGGCAATTTTCATTCAATTTTAAACACGTATATACATGAATAAAAAATATCAAAATTTCATTGTAATATCACGTGCACGTGTTAAATACTACTAGTTTACTCAAAAGCAACTTTTCAATGGGAAAAAACATTTTTGACTTTTTAAAAGTCTCGTCGAACAAATCTGATTTGGTTAATATATACTCCCTCCATCCCGTGATAATAAGTTTGCTCCTATTTTCACACGAATTAAGAAAAATATAATTAATGTAACTAAAAATATAATTTTTTCTTACATTTTTTTAATATATCCATAATTAAATAAATGTATAAATAGAATTAGTTTATATTTTGTTGATAACAATGTACATTAAATAAGGACATATTAAAAAATATAAAAATATATATACTTTCAATAGAGAAAGTTGTCTATAATTTGGAATAGACAAAAAAAAATATACAAGTCTATCTTCACAATATGGACGGAGTACTAATTACCAACCATTTATTGTAAATAAATTGCAAGAAATTGTGTGCATTAAGTAAAGGTGTTATTATTATTAGGCTGGAGTAGCCAAATGGACAGAAACTTGGATTCTCCTATTAATTCATTAATTTTGTCAAGTGTCCATAATATCCTCAAATTATAAAGTGTAGATAACAGTCGTATGTATATTTAGGGTTAATAGCAAAAAACGTCCCTACCTTTGACATGTATTGTATAAAACATCTAAACGTTGTGATTTTTGACGCTGAACATCCCAACATTTATATTTTCTTGTTGGAGACGTCATTTTCGTTATATTTAACTCTATTTCAATGTTAAATGATGGGCATTTTTGTCCAATTCTATTTTTAATTCATTTCTTAAGGGTAATTCATTTCTTAAGGGGCATTTCTTAAGGGTAATTGGCACAAAAGGTCCCTACGTTTGACACTCATTGTGGAAAACGTCCATACGTTCATTTTTTTGGCGAATAACGTCTCTACCTTTAGATTTTCTTGCAAATTAGTCCCCAAATTTTACTTTTCTTTCAATTTAGTCATTCCTATTTGATTTAAAGGTCATTGTCTTCAAACGTGCGTAACTTTTGATCTACAAGTCCGAATTGCACTCCGTTTTTTGCGTTGAATTCTAAATTCAACAATCTTTCTTATGATGTATCATGTGCTCATTTATTAAAAATTTCGTTTTGACTTTTGTATTGTAGATATTTATTTTGTTAAGGAATCATTGATTAACGTAAATTGATTTCTGTAAATTTTATTGAAACAGTGAGATTTTAATTTTAGTGTATGTTCGAAGACCAGCGAAATTTATAAATTGGATTTATTTGATTTTTCAATTTTTTTAAAGTAAAATGTTTAGTTAAAAATTGGTATGTTTAGCCAAAAGTGATTTGAGATTATAATATGGCTCAAACAGGGGCTAAACATACCCATTTTTAACTAAACATTTTACCTTAAAAAATAAAAAAGTCAAATAAATCCAATTTATAAATTTCGCTGGCCGTCGAACACACACTAAAATTAAAATTTCACTGTTTCAATAAAATTTATAGAAATCAATTTACGTTAATCAATGATTCCCTAACAAAATAAGTATATACAATACAAAAGTCAAAAAAAATGTTTAATAAATGAGCACATGATACATCATAAGAAAAATGATTGAATTTAGAATTCAACGCAAAAAAACTGAGTGCAATTCGGACTTTTAGATCAAAAGTTATACACGTTTGAAGACAATGACCTTTAAATCAAATACGGAATGACTAAATTGAAAGAAAAGTAAAATTTGGGAACTAATCTGCAAGAAAATCTAAAGGTAGGGACGTTATTCGCCAAACAAATGAACGTAGGGACGTTTTAAACAATGAGTGCCAAACGTAGGGACGTTTTGTGCCTATTACCCTTAAGAAATTAATTAAAAATGGAATTGGACAAAGATTCCCATCATTTAACGTTGAAATAGGGTTAAATATAACGAAAATGACGTCTCCAACAAGAAAATGTAAAGGTTGAGACGTTCAGAGTCAAAAATCACAACGTTTGGATGTTTTGCACAATACATATCAAAGGTAGGGACGTTTTGTGCTATTAACCTGTATATTTATTATATGTAAAAGATTAGTCAAATTAGAATTAAATCGAATTTTTTCTAATTAATTAGAGTTTAACAAAATCTCAAATTTCTATGGTGGCATGGTCTTCTTGCTTTTGCTTCGTCAAATTGAAAATCACATGTCATTATATTGTGCCAAAACTCGAGATGGTCTTTGTAATGGTTCTATCAATTTAAAAGTTTGAGCATGTTGCTTTAGGATTCACTCCACTGCAAATAAATTTGTTTGATGTAAAAAATTGAAGAATGTCGATTTCAGAACAATTTTTTTGGTCAAACATTAACCTAGGTCAGACATATCTCATTTTTCTCAAACATTTAGAATCAGATGTTCTCATGAGTTCTAACTTTACATGCATGATCAACATTATTTCCATAGTAGATTCTAATTAGTTGCTTTGATCTTGGTTCTAAAATCTGGATAAATTGTGAAATGATGTTTATCACTTTTTTCTGCAACATTGATCATGTATGATATACACGCATAAAAGAAAAAAAAAATTCTTCCAATTCCAACTTTTTCAAATAAGGCTATCAAAAAATAAATTAAAAGAGTTACAAAAAATTAAAAAAGCCAACAATCGATATTGAGAAGAAGAAATATGATGGTATTATTGATAAGAGTATTGCGTATTTAATAGAAATTTGAATGTTTAGGATAAATTGAATTCGTTATTGAAATTGTTTAATTCAATATTTTGTAACCTTTTTCATATGAAACGTTTAGGAAATTTTAGGCAATTTTCATTCAATTTTAAACACGTATATACATGAATAAAAAATATCAAAATTTCATTGTAATATCACGCGCATCGCACGTGTTAAATACTACTAGTTTACTCAAAAGCAACTTTTCAATGGGAAAAAACATTTTTGACTTTTTAAAAGTCTCGTCGAACAAATCTGATTTGTTTAATATATACTCCCTCCATCCTGTGAGGATAAGCTTTCTCCTATTTTCACACGAATTAAGAAAAATATAATTAATGTAACTAAAAATATAATTTTTTCTTACATTTTTTTAATATATCCCTAATTATATAAATGTATAAATAGAATTAGTTTATATTTTGTTGATAACAATGTACATTAAATAAGGACATATTAAAAAACATAAAATATATATACTTTCAATAGATAAAGTTGCCTATAATTTAGAATAGACAAATAAGATATACAAGTTTATCTTCACAATATGGAAGGAGTACTAATTACCAACCATTTATTGTAAATAAATTGCAAAAAATTGTGTGCATTAAGTAAATGTGTTATTATTATTAGGCTGGATTAGCCAAATGGACAAAACTTGGATTCTCCTATTAATTCACTAATTTTTTCAAGTGTCCATAATATCCCCAAATTATAAAGTGTAGATAAAAGTCGTATGTATATTTAGGGTTAATAGCACAAAACATCCCTATCTTTGATATGTATTGTGCAAAATATCCCAACGTTGTGATTTTTGACGTTGAACATCCCAACCTTTACATTTTCTTGTTGGAGACGTCATTTTTGTTATATTTAACCCTATTTCAATGTTAAATGAGGGACATTTTTGTCTAATTCTATTTTTAATTCATTTTTTAAGGGTAATTGGCACAAAGCGTCCTTACGTTCGACACTCATTGTGGAAAATGTCCCTACGTTCATTTTTTTGGTGAATAACGTCCATACCTTTAGATTTTCTTGCAGATTAGTTCCCAAATTTTACTTTTATTTCAATTTAGTCATTTTTTATTTGATTTAAAGGTCATTGTCTTCAAACGTATATAACTTTTGATCTACAAGTCCGAATTGCACTTCGTTTTTTGCGTTGAACTCCAAATTCAACCATCTTTCTTATGATGTATCATGTGCTCATTTATTAAATATTTCATTTTGACTTTTGTATTGTAGATACTTATTTTGTTAGGGCATCATTGATTAACGTAAATTGATTTATGTAAATTTTATTGAAACAGTGAAATTTTAATTTTAGTGTGTGTTCGACGGCCAGCGAAATTTATAAATTGAATTTATTTGACTTTTTTTATTTTTTTTAAAGTAAAATGTTTGGTTAAAAATTGGTGTGTATAGCCCCTATTTGAGCCATATTATAATCTTAAATCACTTTTTAAAAATTGGAGAAAGAAATTGTGTATTGTTTAAAAAGTGATTTGAGATTATAATATGGCTCAAATAGGGGCTAAACATACTAATCTTTAACCAAACATTTTACCTTAAAAAAATAAAAAAAGTCAAATAAATCCAATTTATAAATTTCGCTGGCCGTCGAACACACACTAAAATTAAAATTTTACTGTTTCAATAAAATTTACAGAAACCAATTTACGTTAATCAATAATGCCCTAACAAAATAAGTATCTACAATACAAAAGTCAAAACGAAATGTTTAAGAAATGAGCATATGATACATCATAAGAAAGATAGTTGAATTTAGAGTTCAACGAAAAAAACGGAGTGCAATTCGGACTTGTAGATCAAAATTTATACACGTTTGAAGATAATGACCTTTAAATCAAATTCAGAATGACTAAATTGAAAGAAAAAATAAAATTTGGGGACTAATCTGCAAAAAAAATGTAAAGGTAGGGACGTTATTCGCCAAACAAATGAACATAGAGACGTTTTAAACAATGAGTGCCAAACGTAGGGACGTTTTGTACTAATTACCCTTACGAAATGAATTAAAATGGAATTAGACAAAAATACTCCTCATTTAACGTTGAAATATGGTTAAATATAACGAAAATGACGTCTCCAAAAAGAAAATATAAATGTTGGGACGTTCAGAGTCAAAAATCACAACGTTAGGATGTTTTGTACAATACATATCAAATGTATGGACATTTTGTGCTATTAACCTGTATATTTATTATATCTAAAAGATTAGTCAAATTAAAATTAAATCGAATTTTTTCTAATTAATTAGAGTTTAACAAAATCTCAAATTTCTATATGAGTTGGACTTTTGGGTTTAATTTGTCAAAAAATGTTGTAGTGCGTCGATAATCAATCTACGCTAAGCTTTCAAATGATCGCATCCAACTCATTTAACAACTTTATGAAAAAAGTTGGTTGATTCATTTATTTGAAAACGTAGAGTTAAAAACTCAATCGCATCTGATTATTTTGAACAATTTGGAGATAGTCTGTGTTATGTCGCGATAGATACTATGTTGATATATCTAAAATTCCATAGACCCAGCATGAAAATGAGATGATTTGTGCTTGGATTGCATCTCACAATCAGGCTGGTAAACCTTGTTGTGTGTAAACATGACACGTCATTTTATCTAATCGATCCGTTCATTTGACAATCATTCTCGTGATTAAGGGCACGTCGCTCATTCCCAAGGGCATATTCGTTAGGGGGAAAAATAATAAAGGATGAACTGTCGGATTATTATACATACCATACAATTACTTACACCTTGGTGTATCTACACTTGTATGTATCGATTTTATTGTGTAGCTCAAACATATTTGCAAATGCAAACGTAATGCCGCTTCACTTTTCACATTTTTCCTCACTCTCTTTCTCTTTATCTTTCACACAGTAACGCACTCATTCATCAGTTTCCTGTTTTCTCTCCCTACAAAACCTTCCATATTCTACACAGTACTCACGCTATACACAGATATAGATAAATGGTGCAGAAACTGGATTCCCAGCTGTACATAAGCATTCCTGGGAATAGTTGAACAAATCCCGCTTACTTTTTCTTTAAAACCTGCGGTTTCCGAGAAGAATGCCACGGCAAGAGGAAAACGATAAGAAAAATTATGGGCTAGAGGAAAACGAAGAGGAATTTGAGGAAAAATCCATTGATTTTTCAGTCAATAATGCTACAATTAGTGAAGCAAAATCAGTTATTGTTATGCCCATAAGTAAATCTCAATCCACCTGCCGTAGAGTTACACCTTCAGATAAAGCAGATGATATAACAGAAAAGCTCCTTCTGAATGGGGATCTGTATGTTGGAAAATTCGCGAATAATACACCTCATGGATTGGGTAAATACCTATGGAAAGATGGGTCTATGTATGAAGGTGAATGGAAGAAGGGGAAAGCCTGTGGCAAAGGGAAGTTTTCATGGCCATCGGGCGCGACATTTGAAGGCGAATTCAAGTCGGGTGGAATGGAGGGTAATGGTACATACATAGGTTCTGATGGGGATACGTATAAGGGCTCGTGGGTCGGTGATCGTAAGCACGGGTATGGAGTGAAGCATTATGGAAATGGGGATTACTACGAGGGTGAATGGAAGAAGAATTTGCAAGATGGGCAGGGGAGGTATACATGGAGGAATGGGAATGAGTATATCGGTGAGTGGAAGAATGGGATGATTCATGGAAGAGGTGTTTTAGTTTGGAACAATAGGAACAGATATGATGGGAATTGGGAGAATGGGATTCCAAAGGGCGATGGGGTTTTGACATGGCCTGATGGGAGTTGCTACATCGGCTGCTGGCAGAAGGACTCGTGTAGAAATGTCGATAGTGATCGAGTCTTGAATGGTACTTTTTATCCTGCACATAGTTGTAATAATGTTAATGGAAATGAAGGGAATGAGGGGGGATTTAAGAGGTATTTTGATAAAAAGTTATTTGTGTCAAAGGACGAGAGAATGGATGTAAAGATAAGTGGTGGTAGTAAGAAGAGATGGTCGGTGGACGAGGGGTTGATGGAGAGGACTTTCCCAAGAATATGCATTTGGGAGTCGGAGGGCGTGGCTGGGGATATAACTTGTGATATTATTGATCATGTGGAGGCATCGTTGTTGTATAGAGATCACGATGGCGTGAGGCAATTACGGAGGAATTCTTGTAGTTTTAGTGGGGAAGTGAAGAAGCCAGGACAGACTATATCAAAAGAGCATAAGAATTATACTTTGATGCTTAATCTCCAATTGGGTATTAGGTAAAATTTCATCATGTTAATAATGCAATTTCTCAAGCACTGGGTGTTGGTATAATTTGATTTCTGTTGAATTTGAAATTGTTCTTATTTAGGTATTCTATGGGGAAGCATGCTTCCATATCCCGGGATCTTAAACTCAGCGATTTCAATCCTAAAGAGAAGTTCTGGACTAGATTTCCTCCTCAAGGTTCGAAAATTACACCGTCCCATCAATCCTTGGAGTTCCGGTGGAAGGATTACTGTCCTGTGGTGTTTAGGTAAACTCTTTACGTAAATATGGCTCTGAATGTTTTTGTTTCATATATGTGAATATGTTGTTCTTTACAATTATAGTAGCATAGAGAGCAATTGATTTTGAATGTCTTCTCGATTGCATTCTGAAATGATGATTGCACAATTTGGTAATCAGACATTTAAGGGAGTTATTTCAAGTGGATCCTGCGGATTATATGCTAGCCGTTTGTGGAAGTGATGCTTTGAAGGAGCTTTCCTCTCCAGGGAAAAGTGGAAGTTCGTTTTATTTGACGCAGGACGACAGGTTTATGATCAAAACTGTGAAGAAATCCGAAGTGAAGGTCAGTTACCTATTTATTCAACTCGTAAAAGTATAAAAGAGATGAGATTTATGATCATGATCACAGCATGATTGGCAGTAACCAAAACATTTGTTAAAGGCCTTTGATAGAACTTTATTAATTTGCAAATTGAAAGTTGGTAATCTGTTTCTTCAGGTTCTTCTTAAGATGCTTCCGAGTTATTATGAGCACTTCTGTCGTTATAAAAATTCTCTTGTCACAAAGTTCTACGGCGTTCATTGCGTCAAACCAGTGGGTAGCATCAAGGTTTGTGGCTGATGTTGAAAATACACTTCTTCTTTGAGAAATGTGTGCTGTATGACTAATTAATGTTATGTTATTGTAAACTAGACACGGTTCATTGTGATGGGAAATTTATTCTGCTCAGAGTATCGAATCCATAGAAGGTTTGATTTGAAAGGATCGTCCCATGGACGAACAAGCGATAAGTCTGATGGAGAGATTGATGAAACCACAACACTTAAGGACCTTGACCTAAACTTTGCGTTCCACCTCCAAAGCTATTGGTATCAAGAACTAATCAAGTTAGTTTGGTTTTCTCTTCTTGTTTGTATATCGTTCTGTTTTAGCGTGTTTTGGAGTTTTTTCACTTTGGAAATTATCTCAACAGACAAATTGATCTAGACTGTGAATTCTTAGAGGCAGAGAGAATCATGGATTATAGTCTCTTAGTTGGTCTTCATTTCCGAAACGATAATATCCTGGACAAATTTGGCAGGTTTGTGATTCCTGCTATTGTCGAAGTTCTATTACTTTATTATTTTAACATTCGAGATATGTTTTTGATTTTTTTTTTTTTTTTTTTTCTCCTTTCTAGTTCTGTTCTCATTTTTGAATTTGTATGTGATTTGGCTTTATACCAGGAAACCATTAATCAGGCTAGGGGCCAGCATGCCTGCACGAGCAGAGCAAATTGCTAGAAAGAGTAATTTTGTTCAGTACGCTCCTGGCCGAGTTAGCAATTCGTCTCCTTCCTGTAATGGTGAAGTATCCGAAGTAGTCCTCTACTTTGGGATCATCGACATTTTACAAGACTACGATATCAGCAAGAAACTAGAACATGCATACAAATCTTTGCAGGTGGACTCTACCTCAATCTCAGCTGTTGATCCAAGACTATATTCCAAAAGATTTCGAGACTTCATAAGGAGAATCTTTGTAGAGGACTGATGATTCCAATGAGACCTTAAGTAAGTCTTGAAGCGCACGGTCTAATTGACAAGAAAGATGCCCGGGCCATTGGAGTACGGCAGCTTGGAATAGACAAGTCTGTGAATTTAGACTTTGAAACCGTTCTTTTTTTGTCCAGCTCATGTCATTCATTACGCATGGATGTTGTTGGGTTGGTCGCGTTTTTGGCAGCAAGAAGAACGGAAGTTTGCTCATGGCTGAGTTTTTTGGTTCTGCCCTCACCAGAGCAAGTTCATTGTACCACCAATGCACAAGAAAAATATTGGTTTTTGTGTTCCTTTTTTCTTGTAAGTAATTTTTGGTGTATGTAAAAGATTAGTGCAAGTATAGGAGCAAGTGATTCCCAAAAAAGATTCAAAAAGTGGTTGGGAGGGGAATTGAATAATTGATTGTACAGGTTACACAAAAATATTGGAAAGATGATGAAATTATAAATTTGTTTGTTGGGTGAGATTTTGAAGCATCCTTATACAGACTTCATAATGGTCCCCTGGCCTTGCCTTGGGATTTATCTGAATGTGTTTGATATACAATACTGAATATGAGAACGACACTATACTGATTAAAATTATAGTGTCCATTAAAAGAAGAGAAACCAATATCTATGGGATGGTATGCCCCACCACATCCCACATTTTCTTTTAATTTTACTTGATTTTCTATTGTGGGTTGAAATGGATTGTTCGACGGCCTTTATACGACTTTTTTGTGTTTTCTAGATAAAATGGGTATGGTTAAAAAGTAATCTAGAAAATTGTGTTAAAAATTGTTTATAATCCCCTTTTTTTACTGTTATCGAACGGTCAAAATGGGTGGATTTTTCTTCTTTTGAAGAAAATTTATGCAGTTCTTGAAAAATGCAATGCCAATTGCCAACACATTGACTCAAATTAGAGGTGTCAATTCGGGTGGTTCGGATCGGGTCGATCCGTCAATAAAAAGTCCGGTAACGGCCCGCTTGGAAAAAAGCCCGCCTGCTGCAGGTTACGGGCCGGTTACGGGTCAGCCCGCAAATTTTGAACTACAATCCAAACTCGCCCGCTGGCCCATTCGGGTCGAGCCCATGCGGGTCGCGGTTTGTTCTGATTTGACTCGTATGAATAAAAACATAATTTTTTTCATATTTATAGCAAATTTTTTGTCAAGTTTCTAAATACAAAATGATTAAAATGATAAATTCATATTTATACCATAAAATATTTACATAGAATTTAAAATTATAGTTTATGTTATATGAATTACTTCTAAATTTGTAAATTTAAATAAAATATAAATAAATAACAATTAAATGATAAATATATTTCTAATTACTATTGTCAAAAAACATTATTTTTTTAGCTATTAGGGAGAAAAAAATAAGATTTTACTTTAAAAATTGTATTTGAGTTTCTAGAAGAAGAGAGATTTTCAATGTTACCATATTTAATAAAAACATCTTTTTTTTTATTTTTTTATTTTTTTTACGGGTCAGGGGTTAACCACGACCCACGAAGGTTTGACCCACAAAACCCGCGGTTCACAACTTCTTGACCCGTGAACAGCCACATGGGTCATGGGTCGGCCCGCGGTCTCGGGTCAATCAGAGTCGGTTTTCACGGGTCTGATCGGCCCGTTCGTCTTGACACCTCTAACTCAAATTTTGGTCCCTTATCATTATTCTATAATTGAAAAATATAAAATTTGTCTGCTACGTGTCAGAATATATTTTGTATTTCTCAATTATGATGGACTCTAAGATGATGTTTAGTAGAGGTTAAAATTTGATTTTTAGGAGATTTTTAATAAGAAATAATCGGTCTCATATAATATTTTTTTGAAATTGCTGACTTAAATTAGAATTTGGATTGAAATCATTACCAATAATTGGCTAAGAATGTTTGCGAAAGTTACAAGTAATAAACAAATTTTATAAAATTAAAAAGTTACTTTTGCATGTGTCGAATATTCAAATTAATTTCAATTTAGTTGGAATTTGACAATTTGTATGATGCTCATATATAAGATTGACAAGTCCATTGTCTTGTGTAACGTGATATGCACTACAAGTCTTCAATGGTCAACCCCGTATTTTACTCCCATACATGCGCTTGTTAACTCAATTAAAGTCATGCCTAGTTTCAATATTGTGCGAAAAACTGCCAATTGATCAAAAGAATCAAGGGAAATTGCAGCAACAGTTCCTAACCTTTCATTTTTATTGCACACTTTCTCCAAATTTTCATTTTGTGTCAACCATAGTCCCAAATATTTCAAAAATATGCACCCGGAGTCCAAATAGATGAAAATCATCCGATTTGACTGTTAGTCGACCAATAAAATTGACCTCTGATCAATTTTAAAAAAGTTAAAGTGTAAAATAAAAAGATAACTTTACTACTTAACCTTATAAAACAATTAAAATAACTAAAAGAAAATGAAAAGAAAATGAAGAAAACTATTCACCTTCTTCTTCACCCCACCCCACCTCGCCTCGCCTCACCTCGCCCCGACCCGCCCCGCCCACATCTCTCTCTCAAACGAGGCTATGCACCTAAGTCCACCCAAAAATACCACAAATTAACCCATATTCCTAAGCAGACAAAGTCCTCAACTCTACATTTCCTCACAAATACCAAAGTCTTTTTCCTTTCCAAGAATAGGAAACAGGAAATCATCAATTGTCATAAATTTCCAGATCTATGGCTTCCTCACAATTTTCAGTTTTCTTACCCTTGAAAGTTTTGCATTGTAATAAAACCCACCGACGTCCCAGATAAACTCCAACTCGGTTCTCGCAGCCCTTTTTGATTCTCATTACATTGAGCTCTCGGATCTATTTGAAAAGGAACTTTTGTTACAGATTCTTGAAGGATCCATTTGAACTCCCGGTGCATATTTTTGAAAGGTTTGAGACTATGGTTAGCACAAAATGAAGGTTCGTCGAACGTCCAAATTTTCTGTCCGGTCCAAGCCGAAGTCCCTTTTCACGAGTCAAGCCGAACTTTTAACGAACCTAATTCACGAACTGTTAGGCCCGTTTTCCAACTCTACTAATGATAGTTGTAGTTTCCCCCTTTTTTGGCTGAGGTCCCAAACCCCTCCCCTAGATTCCCTTCCCCTCCCCATACACTCCCTTTTGAAATTTATAATAATAATAAAAAAAAGCAACAAACTCGTTCAAGTTGCTCTTAATGGTCAAACCATGCCATGATACCCTACAGTCGAATATGGCTCAAGCTTGTGCCATGCTTGCTCGGTGATCAAAATGCCCTAACATGTTTTGACACCTTTAATCTAATGCAACAAATATATTGATTAGTACAATTTCACTGCGCTATCATTGGGCTATAAGCGCGGGGAGTGTATGGAGCAACCCATCTGGACCGATAGATCGGTCTGTAGGTACGATCTCTTCAAAAAGGTTTAATGGAGCGTCTAGTAGCTCGGGCTATATCTCGACCATGTGACCGGGCAAATTATCCGACCTTAACTGGACTATTCCTTTCACCCATCTACAGGTCGGCCATATGCCCGAGCACACCTTATAATAGAGGCCGGGACATGCCGATCACGTTCTTAATCGGCCATGACCAGGGTTTAGTATTCGATCTATACCTACCGCATTATATCAAAGGCCCAATGCAAACAGGATCCGAAGCGTCCTTCGTTTATGAGCCTAATCAATGGGCCACATTCTTGAGCCCCCAAAGTCAAGACGTAACCTATAAGGAAACCTCCTAAAAAGGGGGGGAGTTCAATTCTTGTACGATTAGAACTCCTCCTAAAAGGTAAGTTTATACCATAAGGACTCCTTTAATTAAAGAAGGTTATGGAATTTTAAGCCCTATAAATACAGCTCATTTGATCGCATATTCTTCATTCACAATTCTTTAAGTATTTTTCAGCTAAATATTTTCTCTCTACTTTTCTCCAAAATACTACACACCGAAGGGATGACGGGGAGAATCCTCCTAGCCTTTTTGCAGGTCATCCAAGGAACATCCATTCCTCTTTTCCAGTGATCAAGCAACTCCAGATCTTGCTATGTCAAGGTTAGGAATTTTTACAGCATCAATTGGCACCGTCTATGGGAAGTGATACAATCAGCCATGGTTAATAGAAGTCAAGCTCGTCCCTCCGCATCCACCAGACATCCCCTTCCGGCCAATACCTTGGCTGAAAGGGATAATCCTCCACCTCTTGAAGATGTTGGAGAAGAACAAGATCCAAAAGTCACACTAGACAATGAACCGGTTAATCGAGAAGAATTCAACAAACTCCAGCAGCAGCTCCGTGAACTCCGTCAGGCTCTTCAGCAACAGAATAACGGTCAAGCACCACCAGACCTGAACACTCCGGGAATAATTCCTAGGGAAGATCACAGGCCAGTTAATTCTGCAGATGACAATTCCTTGGGAATCTGGGGTGCCCATCCTATGAATGAGGGATCTGCCAACTTGACATAGTGGGAAATTTCAAGAATTATTCAGGAAGGAATTGCAGATGGGATAGGGCAAAATACGCATGGTTGGACCTCTTTCACGAGATGAACCCCTTTCACCCCTGAAATAATATCGTTTACCTTACCAGAAAGATTCAAGTATCCTCGGATAAAAGAATACGATGGAACTACAGATCCTAACAATCACTTGAATACCTACACTGATGTTATGGACATGCAGAATGCTTCTGATCAAATACTATGCAAGGCCTTCCCGTAAACATTAACCAACTCTACCTGAGACTGATTTTCTACAATCCATCTGGATCGATCTCTTCCTTCGTCGATCTTACAAAGAAATTCACGGCCTTCTTTGCAAGCAGTAAAAGGATTAAGAAGACAGCCCCTTCCCTCATGCAATTAAGACAAGGACCTAATGAAACACAGCGAGAGTTCATGACCCATTTTAATGCCGAAAGAATTTAGATCCCAGATCTTCACATCTCATCGAAAACTTTAGCCTTGAGCTTAGCCATCCGAGGTCCGAAATTTAGAATGTCCTTGTCTAAGAATCCACCTACAAATGTGACCGAACTTCTTAGAAGGGTAGAAAAATATATAAACATGGAAGATACACTATTGTCGGTTAGGGCACAAGATCAAGTTCACAGAACAACGGCACAGTCTTCGAAACTCGTCAAACAGGGGAATAAGAGATCAAGGCATGAAGATGGAAGTAACTCTTCCCAATCCAACACAAAGGGAAGCAGTTATGGGAATTAGAATTTAACTCCATTAAATGTTCCCCGGTCTCACATTCTCAAGGAAATCAAAGGTCGAGAAGATTTGCACTGGCCAAAACCAATAAAGGGGAAGATCGATGAAAGAAATCACCATAAATATTATGACTTCCACAAAAGCCTGGGTCATACTGCGGATAAGTGCAGAATTCTAAAACATTAGATAGAAGCCCTCATCAAAAGAGGCTTCCTGGGGCATTACGTTAAAAAGGAAGACAGATCAGGGAAAAGGAGAAGAGAAGAATAGACCCGCTGACACCATAAATTTTATTGTCGGAGGAATAGCTTCAAGAGGTGATTCGAATAACGCAAGGAAAATTTATGCCCGAGTATTGGGTGGTCAAGAAGAAAGGTCGGGAGGTTATGACCATGAAATTTCATACAGCATTAGTTTCAGTAACTCTGATATGGAAGGAATTTCATATCCTCATGACGATGCCGTTGTCATTGGTGCAACAATTGCAAATTTTGATGTAAGAATGGTGCTTGTTGATAATGGAAGTGCAGCCAATATCCTTTCTTTGGAAGCTTTCAACAAGAAGCAACTCCCCAAGAATCGACTTCGTCAGGTTATTACTCCACTAACTGGCTTTGGTGGGGGGAACCGTAAGACCCGAAGGTTTAATTGACCTTCCTACTTCGCTTGGATCAGAAGAAAAGCTGATGACTAAGATGACCCCGTTTCAGGTCGTAAAGACCCCTATGGCCTACAACGCTATCTTGGGAAGACCATTTTTAAACAGCTTGAAAGCAATAGTATCAACATATCACCTAGCAATCATGTTCCCGACTTTCGTAGGCATAGAAACAGTGCAGGGAAATCAATCAATGGCCAGAAGTTGTTATATCAGCTGCATTGGAAAGGGTAAAACAGGTCTGATGTCAATTGAACTTCCTGCGGAAGAGCGCATGTCACCAGTAGAAGAATTGGAAGAAGTTTCAATTTCAGAAGGGAACAGTTTTACCATCGGGAAAGACCTCCCCAAACCAATGAAGGAAGAACTGTTGCAATGCTTGAGAAGAAACGTTGACATATTTGCATGGAGTGTAGAAGATATGCCCGGGATTGACCCCACACTTGTTGAACATAGGCTCAACGTCATGCCAGACAAGAAGCCTGTAAAACAACAAAGAAGGCGGTTTGCTACTGAAAGAAGGCAAATAATAAAGGAGGAAGTAGATAAGCTCTTGAAAGCCCGGTTCATCAAGGAAGTAAAGTTTCCAGAATGGCTAACCAATGTGGTATTGTTCAAGAAGCCGAATGACAAGTGGCGAGTCTGCATAGATTTTACAGATCTAAACAAAGCAAGTCCAAAAGATAGGTATCCTCTTCCTTAAATTGATTGATTGGTGGACTCTACATCAGGTTCTGAACTTTACAGCTTCCTAGACGCATTCTCAGGATATCATCAAATTAGAATGGCGCAGAAAGATCAAGAGAAAACTTCCTTCATGGCCGATGAAGGGATATATTGCTACAAAGTTATGCCCTCTGGATTAAAGAATGTCAGGTCCACTTATCAAATATTGGTAAACACGGTCTTTTCCAAACACATCGGGCGGAATATTGATGTTTATGTTGATGACATGGTCATAAAGAGCTCGAGAAAGAAAGATCACATAGCCGACTTGGAGGACATATTCTGTACACTCAGACAATATCAGATGAAACTAAATCCCACCAAGTGTGCATTCGGAGTAAGCTCGAGCAAATCTTTAGGATTCATGATCACTCAGCGGAGTATTGAAGTTAACCCAGATAAAATTGTGGCCCTTACATCAACGGAACCTCCCAGGACCATCATGGAAGTGCAGAAACTTACGGGTAGAGTGGCACCATTGAGCCGTTTTATGTCAAGGGCAGCAAATAAATATTTTCCCTTCTTCAAGACTCTCAGAGGAAACAAAGAGTTCAGATGGGATGAAGAATGCAATGTCTCCTTCAGGAAACTGAAGGAATATTTGGGATCTCCTCCAATATTGGTAAAACCAAATCCGGGAGACAATCTGTTCTTGTATCTAGCAGTTTCAGATCATGCAGTAAGCATTGTTTTAGTCAAAGAGGAAGGGAAGATCAAAAACCCGTATACCATGTTAGCAAGATGATGTTGGACACAGAAACCCGATATACATTGGTAGAACAGCTTGAGCTTCCCCTGGTCACAGCAGCCAGAAAGTTAAGACCTTACTTTCAAGCTCTTGCTATAATAGTCCTCACAAACCAGCCCTTGAAACAGATCTTACAGAAACTGGATGTCTCTGGTCGTCTATTCAAGTGGTTAATCGAGCTTGGGGAATATGACATTGAGTTCAAGCCTCGAACTTCCATAAAGGCACAGGTATTGGCAGACTTCATAGCCGAACTTGATCCAAGACCTCGAGGGCCAACATGTCATGACAAGGAAGAGGTCACATGGATTTTGCAAGTTGATGGAGCATCGAATGCTGCAGGCTCGGGGTCCGAAATCATATTAAAAAATGATGATGGCACAATGGAAATTCAGTGTGCATTTAGGTTTGACTTCCCGGCCACTAATAATGACGCAAGTATGAGGCCGTTATCGCCGAGTTTCAGGTAGCTCAACATCTGGGGGTCGAGCATGTCAAAGTCTTGAGTGATTCATAGTTGGTGGTAAAGCAAGTGAATGGCACTTTTGAAGCAAAAGATGAAAAAATGTCATCTTACAAAATGATGGTCCTGGACTTACAAAGGAAGTTCAAATCTTGCTGCATAGATAAAATACCAAGGTCCGCTAATCACAAAGCAGATGTCCTGTCAAGACTAACTTTTTCCAATTTAGACCACCTAGAGAGAACTATTTTCGTGCTAACTCTTCATGAGCCCAGTATCACACAGTAACCCGATGTCTTGGATATTTCAGAACATGAGCCCAGTTGGATGGATCCAATCATTGAATATTTAACGTCAGGAAAGTTACCAGATAATAAGGCAGAGTCAAGAAGAGTCAAAGCAAGGGCCCCGAGGTATACCATATTAAAGAATAGCTTGTTCCGTCGAAGTTTTACACTTCCTTACCTCTGATGTCTTACGCCGAAAGAAGCATCCCTTACTGTGGCTGAGGTTTATGAAGGAACTTGTGGAAGACACCAGGGTGCAAGAGAGCTAGTTATGAAGTTAATGCGATAAAAGTACTATTGGCCAACCATGAGGAAGGACACACTCAGCTACGTGAAAACCTGTGATAAGTGTCAAATGTTTGCAGCCCAATTGCATCAACCAGCAAAAAAACTATCTTCAATTATATGCCCATACCCCTTTGCACAATGGGGAATTGCCATACTTGGGTCGTTCCCCATAGTTCGTGATCAAGTCAAGTTCCTAGCAGTGGCTGTGGAATACTTCACAAAATGGGTAGAAGCAGAACCTCTTGTCATAATCACAGAACAAAAGTTGGAGGCATTTATTTGGAAGTCAATTACCTGCCGTTTTGGTCTTCCTAAGATGTTAATCACTGATAATGGACGTCAGTTCTAGTGCCAAACCTTCAAACAATTCTGCAAAAATCTGGGAATAAAACACAGGTTAACCTCAAGTTCACACCCATAGAGTAATGGATTAGTTGAGGTTACAAACAGGCTCATCTTGCAAGAATTGAGAACTCGTCTTGACAGTTCTAGGGTGATTGGCCCGATCTCCTTACGGAAATACTTTGGACGAACCGAACAACATTCATGACAGAAACAGGGGAAACTCCATTCATGCTAGCCTTCGGAATGGAAGTCTCTATTCCAGTAGAAGTAACGATTCCCAGCTTTCGTGCAATGACTATAGAAACACCCGATCAACTTGAGGGGCAGAGAGAAAGTCTGGATCTTCTGGAAGAAGTTAGGGAAAGTGCCGCCCCTAAGAATAGCTACTTATCAATAGGCCATGTCCAAGAAGTTTGATATCCGAGTCAAGAAGAGAGAATTCAGAATAAGAGATCTTGTCCCACTTCGAAGTGAGGCTGCCGGTCATCAACCCGGGAAAGTTGTACCAATTTGAGAAGAACCATACGAAGTCTTTCAAAAAGTGGAAAGGGCTCGTACAGCCTTCGAACAATGAATTCAAAGCCCCTTCCTCGGCCATAGAATGTTGAAAATCTGAAGCCTTACTACAAGTAGTCACCTTTCTGATAGCAATAAGGTTATCTAGTTGTAGAAGAGTCGGGTCTACGAACCCATTTTTTCTCTTACTTATGTCCGGACTTGAACGTCCATCAACAATTTTTAGTAAGGTCGGGGCTAAGCGCCCATCGTACTTTCTTTCAGTGTCAGGGACGAGTACTCTTTTTCCCTATTCAGATTTTTTTCCAAAGGGTTTTTCTAGGTAAGGTTTTAACGGGGCCATAGTTCAGTCCCCCTTAATAAAGATATTTTCTTTCGAAGAATGAGTACCAAAGGGAAAAGCATTGAAATAACTTACAAGGTCATCCAAATGATTTTACAAGTTATTTCTTAACAAATAATTTACAATGCCTTATGGCAAGAGGTTACAAATTATTTTTCTACAAATAATTTACAATGTCTCATGGCAAGGCGTTACAAATTATTTCCCAACAAATAATTTACAATGCCTCATGGCAAGAAGTTACAAATTATTCTTGCACGAATAATTTACAATGTCTTATAGCAAGACGTTACAAATTATTTCTCACATTCAAAAAAGTCAAGAGTTCGACCTCTTCCTTGTACATAATTGAGGTCGGCCTTACCCGACCTTATGAATCATTTTTCCAATCTCGTGAAGTCAAAAGTTTGACCTGATCTTTATGGGAATTGTCAAAAAAGGTCGCCCTTGCCCGACCTTAGCAATCAATTATCATCAAATCAAAGTTTGATGCTACAAAGAATTGAAGTCCATTCCTATAACCAAATTATAAGGTCGTCTTTTCTCGACCATATATTTTTCAACACAAGATCAATAAGACTTTATGAGGCCAGCTTGTATATTCAAAACGGAAATTAATTTGTCAATAATACACAAGTAAAGAACACGAGCTTTGACAAAAGATAAAAGTTCATTCATAGAAAAACTTGTTACAAGAGGTTCTCAAGGGATACGTCGGGCTCTACATCAAAATCTATTTAAATCCCTAATAGGCTCTACTGCTGAGGGTCATGGTCACTCACATTGGTGGCCTCTCCCTCAGAAGCACCCTCTCCTTCGTCCTCCTCCATAAATGGAGTAAGGTCGAGGCTTTCCGTTCCCAGGGGAAACTGTGAGAGAAGGCTAGTGTCCAGGTCTGGCGCGTGGAGCCGAACCTAAGCACGAGCTTGCTTCATCCCTTGGGAGTATGACTCATGAGCATAATTGCCTAATGCACGGTCTTACTCCTCTGACCTCTTGAAGGCCTCAACAACTTCCACCCTGGACTGAGCTATTTCTTCACGAGCTCGGTGTAAGTCTTCAGCAAGCTTAGCGTTCTCTTATAGAGCAAGGTCTCGCTCTTGGGACATCAGCTGACTCCACCCTAGCTAGCTTCTCTTCAGCAGCCCAAGCTTTGGTAGCCTCGTATTGGACATAGTGAACGAACTGGCTCGAGGTCTCTCCTCGCTTGATACCTTGGTTGATCAGCCCTCGGCCAATACTGATCAACTGCAGATCGAGATTAAAACTTAGTAATGTTTTAAAATAATACTAAGTGCAAATGTAAAGGTAGAAATGTACCTTCACGACTGCATTCATGAAGTGGTCCACCCCTTGTTCGAGTGCCACCTCTTCACAGTACTTCTCCAGAAGCCCGGGATGGAGAGAATCCTCCATTTTCTCTTTAAGCTCGGCCAACGTAGGCCCCTTTGGGACAACTTCTAGTGCTAGCTCTTCTAGAGGCGGCGGGCGGCATACATCTCGACCACTCTCCCTTTGTGGGGGAGCCTCCTCATCCCTCCGGACGTCTCCCCTATCCCGGATTGGTCTTTGCGAGGCCTTTTTTGGTATATGCGCCGCACTATCGGAAGGCCCCCAACAATCACTTGGGCATATAAGTGGGTGATCACTTGAATGGATTTTTTATCGGGAGAATCAAAATCAATTCTATCAAGCGGTCGCTTGGTTTTTGCTTGGAGTATTTTGGCGATGTTACATTCAAAATTTGGTGCCTTTTGATTGAATTTTGGCACCTTTTATATAGGCTTTGACACCCATTCATGTTGGGTTGTTAAAAATACATAAATAGTGATAAATTTCTTATTGATTCAACATAAAAAATTCATGAATATAATTACGTTCTTCTAAATCAAAAGATAAATTTAATTTCTTTAAAAATGTTCTTAGTTTCAATTCAAGTTCTAATGGCTTGTTTTGAACTTGAATCTATAAAATTTGATTATTCCTACAAACTATTTGCTTGTATTTCCTTTAAGCACTCATCTCGATGGTGGCAAATATCGTTTAATGACAACTATTCATAATCGTGTTCGAGCTTTTCAAATTCATGAGATTTGTTACTAGTTTGTATTTGTGGCGATTGAGACTTTTTCAAATTAAAGAATTAGTTTTAACGAATTTGTCGCTACGACCTCCAATCTTAAAAGTCACTACTTTAAAAAATATCGCACTCATCTAGCAGTTTTAAATTTAAAATTCTATTTAAATCCATTTAAAATATTAGCCCAAATAAGAGATGTCAATCCGGGTGGTCCGGGCCGGGTCGGCCCGCTTGAAAAAAGCCCACCCACTGCGGGTTTTGGGCCGGTTCCGGGTCAGCCTACAAATTTCGAACTACAACCCATGCCCACTTGCTGGCCCATGTGAGTTGAGCTCATGCGGTTCGTGGTTCGTTCTGATTTGATCCTATGAATAAAAATATAGATTTTTTCATATTTATAGCAATTTTTTTTTGTCAAATTTTTAAATAAAAAAATGATTAAAATGATACATTCATATTTATACCATAAAATATTTACATAAAATTTAAATTTAAATTTTATGTTACATGAATTACTTCTAAATATGCAAAATGTATTTTTAATTACTACTATCAAAGAAAATTATGTTTCTTAGCTATTATGGAGAAAAAAATAAGAATTTGCTTTAAAAGTTGTATTAGATTGTGTAGAAGAAGAGGGATTTTCAATGTTATCATGTTTAATAAAAACAGTTTTTTTCCACGGGCCAACGGGTTAACCGCCGCTCGCGAATGTTTGACCTGTGAATCCCACAGTTCACAATTTCTTGACCCGTGAACCGCCTGCACGGGTCACGGGTCGGCCCGCAGTCCTTGGTCGATCCTGACCGATTTTCACGGGTCTGGTCGGCCCGTCCGTCTTGACACCTCTAGCCCAAATTTTAATTATTTAAATCCAATTCGACTTTTCGCCCAAAAATCTTATTTCTTTTAAATCCAAATTTATTATAGTTCAAATCTCAATTTTATTATTGTCAAATTAAATTGTGGAAATTACACCCACACATACATTTTAACTTCTCAATTCAAAAATCAAAACTCAAACATTTTAATTCAGAAGTCAGGTGTTAGTTAATATTAATAATTTTAACTATTATATTAAAGCAAACCCACCATCTAACAGCCCTTAACCTATCAATAGATTCTCTCCCAAATTCTCCCCATCTATAAACCACCGCCGAGCTAGGGTCAGTACCGGAATCATCAAACAAAACAACCTACAACCTGCACCGAAATCGCCGTCCAAACTACAAGTTCACGACCTCTAGGGGCTCTTTCACGGTCAAAATTTGAGGCACCATCTTCGGCCATGGTTCTGTTCTGCTGCTTGTTGGAGATGGTGAAGTAGTTGGTCCAAATCTTGTCCATAGAAGAAAGCGATGACAAACTCGATCTCTTCCACCTCTAGTTAGATTCGATCTGAAATTTGCAAATCTATACTTGTCGAAGAGGGTGAAATATCTGGTCCAAATTTGCAGATTTTTCTGAAAATATGTTGGTGTGTGATGTAGACTGATACCGGAAATCTGAACAATTCCAATCATGATCTTCCAGTGTTGGTTTCCACTCCTTGGAATCCTGAAAAATAAGGGCGGGGCTTTGTCCCCCGTTTTAACTCCGGCGTGGCAATTAGTATTTTCTTAAAAGAGTATATAAATTGATGGGTATTTTAAAAGTGCATACCTTTGTTCAATGGACCCATGTGGATATATATAAGAGATCAAATGTAACCATCCTTGTTGTAACCGTCCTATTTTTGAGGCGATAACTGCCACGTTTTAATTTCCCTTCATTATGGTGTCAACCGCTCCAAAGATGAGAGATTTCAGGGTAATGGGGAGTTATTATTCCTATAATTTCGCTGCCACGTGGACTGCGACCAAATTTGTTTGATTGTAATCTAAATGATCGATCCATGATCGATCATTGATGCTCGTAGATCGTCATTCGACCATTGACACCTATATCATTTGTCCCCTCAGACGATCAGGATTTGTATGAATGGATCGTGATCAGATGACTATCATATTCGAATGACTAGTCAACAAATAACGGCTAACGATGTGGTCTTCCTCATAGGCTTACATGTTACTTATCTGTTGAAGTTTAGGTTCCCAAGAGGCGTGTTTCATCTGAAGCGGCGCATCAGTCAGGCGTCTGGTCATTTCAATGTGTCAGTAAATGGTGTATGAGAAAGCGGGAATATCTAAAGTTTTCAAATTATCTTGGAACTCCAAATGTCACTTCATCGATACATATACACGCTAAACTCAAAACTCTCCAACTTTCTCTTAATCTTTTCCCATTTCACATTCTGGTTTCATCTAGTATCCGGCGTCTGGTTTCTGAAACAATCTCCGGCGACGGGTCCTTGAAACAATCTCCGGCGAATTCCAAACTTCGAATCAAAGGTATAGCACCATTTCTTCCCTTTTTGAAGTTGTAATTATTGGTTGGGGTGAGTATTTTGCAAGTTCGCTGAAATTCCACATTTTTCGCCATATGCTGTCATTTTAAGCGTAATATTTTTGATTATTCTGGTATTTTGAGAGGAAATGGAGCCTATTATTATATTAGATAGTGATGAAGAAGAGGGAAGGTTGTTTGAGTTATTGAGTAGGGTAGATGGTCATTCATCCTCTTCTCCTTCTTATAACCAAATGTTCAATCGTGCAACGAGCCCATCTTCACCCCAATCTCATTCTTTTTCCTCTGATCGTACCGTTTCTGATAGTTTGCCTCTTTCACCTGGAATGCAGCATTTTATGGCTCGTGCACGATCTACTCGTCAAGAAGCTTTAGCTATTCCTGATTACAAAAGCTGTTATAATGACCTTCGACTGGTGGAGGCGCTTAATTCGTTCGTCCTCTTTTCCGATCACACCTTTCGAGCCCCTCTTGAAGGTGAATGCATTGGAGGTGGGGAAGAAGGGGAGGTAACCGTTTACTTAGACTCGATGAAAGGTGGTCTTCGATTCCCTCTTCACCCTTTTCTAGTGGAATTTCTTCGTTTCATCGATTTGAACCCTGCACAGTTAGCTCCCAATTCCTGGAGGATTCTTATATATTTTCTGATCGTTTGCATAAAAAATAACATCGATCCAACTCTGAACCTTTTACAATCCTTTATCGTATTAAAGCCACATCGTGACTATAACAGCTTGGTCGTTTTTAATACTAAAAACGATTTCCAAATCCCAAGCTGCCCCTCCTCCCAACCTGGATGGAAAACCAGATTTTTTTATGTGAAAAGGAAGAATGGTCCTTTCCCCTTTCCTATCTCTTGGAATCGTCCTGATTTTGCGAAATTCAACGATTCAATCACTTTATCTGACATAGAGGAGGAAAGTTTTTTAACGATTCAAGCCTGCGATCCCCTCAGCAGTCATATGAAAGATATTCTCGTTGATACTATCTTGATCAAGCATCGGATAAATTTTCCCGAGGGTATACTTTCTGTAATGACTCTCGTTGATCTTTCTCATTATCGAAAAATCAAGCTAAACGAATTTATTATTATTATTTTTTTTTCTTTCAGACGAGATGAGTTTCGACTTCAATAAAGTCGATGCACTATTGAAGGAAAAAGCCAGAGGGAAAGGTGCAAAAAGTAAAGCAAGCGATAGGGACGTCGCCCAAGATATACCACTGGATCAATCGACTCCTCGTGTTGCGCCAGCACTGGTTTTGACACAACAGCCTCCTCCAATACGATCTACTTCTACCTCTCAGCTGGGGGGACAAGAGGGTTCATCTCAATTATCTGTTCGTGTAGATGAGGACGTTCAATCGATCGCCCATGCGGTTGACCACAACCTGTTAGAGGACATGAAGAAGAAAAGCGGCGTGGCTATTCATCGATCTTTCTCTGTTGAGATGCGAAGGGTAAGCTTAAAGAACTTTAGGTCATGGTTTTATAAGTTTGTACTGTCCTAACAAATGACCTTGCATTTTAGGTTTTGACCATGGAACGAGCTCTACTCGATTCCCTTGACACGACTTCCCACAGTTATTCTGAGGTCGTCAATGCGAACTCTCGACTCGAACGAGAGTTGGCTGAAACCAAGAAGCTCTTGGCTCAGAAGGACATATCATTGGGAGAAAAGGATGCGATGATATCCTCGATGCGTATGGACTTCGAACGACAGCTCAAATCCCACGATCGTGAGGCGGTCGAGGCTTTCAAAGCATCTCCCGAGTTTAATGAAATAGCCGGAATGTTTGGTGTTAAGTCTATGATTCGTGCATACGGGAAAGTGAAGGAGTGGCTGCAACAAGATCATCCTGAGACCAATCTTACTGAATTCGAAAGTTTCGCTGATGCTGAAGCTTTGGAGGAGGAGCTCGAGCACAGTGGCGACACTTCTCATCAACCTCCTCCAGAATAGCATTATTGACTTGTACTTGATAGGAAATGCTTCTTTTGAGCTTGTAATCGTAGTCGTAGTGATGAACATTATTGTCGTTTTTTGTACTTCGAACGATATCAATGTCACCTGTTCTAGTTAGATCCTTTTAAACATCGATGCACAATGATCTCCTTGCTAGTTTCCGTGATCACACGACATAAATAACTTGTACCGCCGAGTTGACGACAAGAATCTTTATATTTGTAACTAACGAGGCGATGCCATGCTCGTGACAAGGTCTTTGTAGATCGTTATTGATGTTGACGATGACCTTGCTTGTGACAAGGTCCTTATAGATCGTTATTGATGTTAACGATGTAATGCCTTGCTCGTGACAAGGTCTTAGGAGATCGTTATTGATGTTAACAATGTAATGCCTTGCTCGTGACAAGGTCTTTGCAGATTACCAGAAGCAAAAATATCATATTGCATCATAAGAACAATTACAATGAAAGGAGAAGATAATATCTTCTATCTCACGGGGTCTTTTTCACTGGTAGAATTTTTTCAAATGATTAACATTCCATGGGCGAGCCAGTCTATCCCCACACATAGTCTTTAATAAATACGCACCATTTCTCAAGACCTTATCAATTTGAAAAGGTCCTTCCCATTTTGCTCCCAACTTTGTAGGATTATGACCGGCTGCTGAAGCAGATCGAAGAACTAGATCGTCCTTATCAAAACATCTGATTTTAACTCTTTTTTCATAAGCGGCTTGTGACTTTCTCTTTAGTCGAAGCATCCTACTCTCGGCCTCATCCCTATCCTCGTTGATTGTGTCCACCTGGAATTTATGATACCCAAAATCAATTGGATCAACAGTGATTCTTGAAGAGGGCACAATGATTTCTTGTGGCACCACGGCTTCTAGCCCGAAACACATTTTAAAGGGAGTTATCATCGTGGATTCTCTAGGCGTCGTGTTGTATGCCCAAAGAACATTCGGTAGCTCTTCAGCCCATTCTTTTCCCCTTCCTTCTAATCTTGTTTTCAAATCCCACAAGATGCTTCTGTTAGTGACTTCCACTTGTCCATTAGTTTGAGGATGCGATACTGAAGAAATTCGCAACTCAATGTTATAACTTGCACAGAAATCTCTGAATTTATTGTTGTCGAACTGCCTTCCATTGTCAGAGACGATCACCTGGGGAATTCCAAATCGACAAATGATTTGCCTCCAAACGAAAGCCTGGATTTTTCGAGAAGATATGGTTGCAAGAGCTTCCGATTCGACCCATTTAGTGAAGTAATCGACAGCCACCAGCAATAATTTTCTTTGTCCTGTTGAGATCGGAAGTGGCCCTACGATATCCAATCCCCACTGATAAAATGGTCGAACTCCAAAGATTGCATGTTGAACTTCTGCTGGAATGTGGATCAAATTCGCATGTTTCTGAAAAGTTTCACATCGCTTGACTAACTCCTTTGCATCATTTTTCAAAGTAGGCCAGAAATAACATTGCCTTAGCGTTTTGAATTCCAACATGTTTCCTCCCAGATGATTTCCACAAGCACCAGAATGAATTTCCTCAAGGATTCGATGGCCTTCTTCCTTCGTAACACATTTCAAATATGGCATCGAAACTCCCTTTTTATACAGTTCCCCATTAATCAAACAGAAATTTGCTGCCTGCAGTTGTAATTTTCTTGCTTCCGTACGATCTTCAGGTGTCCATCCATGGAGCAAATTGGCTTTCATACGATCCATCCAAGATTCTTCTCGAACCTCCATCGTCATTACGACGCTAGGCTTCATTATCGCTCGAACATTAACATTCGTAGGCAGTGATTCCCAATTAGTGATTTTCGACAAGTGATCGGCCTGCACATTTGATTCTCTTGGAATTTTTTTAACCTGACATTGTTGAAATCTTCTTTGCAAATCTCTCACCTTCATCACATATTCCAGAATTCGGTCGTTTTTAATGTCAAACTCCCCTGTTACTTGGCCCACCACGAGTTGGGAATCACTGTATGCGATTACTGACGATGCTCCCATACTGCTCACCATTTTAAGACCCAAGATCAAAGCCTCGTATTCTGCTTCATTGTTGGTGGTATCAAACATTAGCCGTATTGCATACTCATGCTTCAATTCCTCTGGAGATATTAACAAGATTCCCGCTCCCGCTCCTTTTTGACTAGAAGATCCGTCCACATATAACTTCCAAGGTTGATCATCATCTCCCCCTTTTGGTGTCAATTCAGCAATGAATTCTGCCAACACCTGCGCCGTTATTGCTGTTCGAGGCTTGTATTTGATAGCATGTTCTCCTAATTCCACCGCCCACTTGGTCAATCATCCAGAAGTTTCAGGTCGATGTAGTATCTGCTTCAAGGGCTGATTAGTCATCACCATTATTGAATGAGATTGAAAGTAAGGCCTCAGTTTTTGAGCTGCTAATACTAAAGACAATATAAGTTGTTCCGCCAACGAGTATCGTTTCTCGGCTTGCTTCATCATGTGGCTTACATAATAGACCGGTTTCTCGACCCCCAAATCATTCTTTATGAGAACGGCACTGACAGCGTGTTCTGAAACAGCAAGATACAAGGAAAGACGATCTCCAGCCGTTGGTCGTACCAATACGGGTGAGGATTGTAGAATCCTTTTCAAATTCTCCAAGCTATCGTCACATTCTTTGTTCCAAGAAAAATTTGTCCCCTTTCGTATAGCTCGAAAGAATGGGGAACAATAATCAGCAGCTCTTGACATGAATCTATTAATCGCAGCAATTCTCCCTGTCAAACGCTTAACATCTTTAATATTTTTCGGTCTTTCCATGTTGAAGATTGCCTTGATCTTATCGGGGTTCGCCTCGATCCCTCTCTGTGACACCATGAAGCCCAGAGACTTCCCTCCGGTTGTTCCAAAGACACTTCTCTGGGTTGAATCGCAATTTTCGATCAATTGCAATATCAAAGATACGCTGTAGATCTTGTAAATGTGTTTCTTTCTTGTTGCTATGAACGACCATGTCCTCTACATAAGCTTCAATTGAAATTTCAATCTCTTTTTCGAACACCTTGTTTACCATGCGTTGATATGTCGCACCTGCATTCTTTAGTCCGAAAGGCATTGACGTGTAACAAAAGGTACCACCATGAGTAATGAAAGATGTTTTTTCTTCATCATTCTTCGCCATCTTCACTTGCTGATATCCTGAAAATGCATCCAAAAAACTCATATTTTCCATTCCAGCAGTTGCATCCACCAGGGCATCTATTCGAGGCAGCGGATAACAATCTTTTGGACATGCACGATTCAGATCCGTGTAATCTATACACATTCTCCATTTCCCGTTTGATTTTTTCACCAACACCACGTTTACAATCCATTGAGGATATTCAACTTCCCTAATGAACTTTGCTTTCATTAATTTATTGACTTCCTCCTGTACGATGGTTTCACGATCAGGTGCAAAGCTTCTCTTCTTCTGTCTTATCGGCTTTGATCCAGGAATCACACTCAAAAAATGTTGCGCAATGTTTCTTGGTATCCCCTCCATTTCTTCCGCCGTCCAGGCGAAGGCGTCTCTTCTCTGTCGAACAAGACTTAAAATTTGCTCTACTTCTTCTTCACTTAACGACTTGCTGACACGGATGTTCCTATCTGGTCCAATTTCTTTTTCTACTATTTCATCAATCGATTCGAAGCGGGGCATCATCGTGCACTTGGAATCTTCGATGGCTAGCATTGCTCGCCCAATTCCCATACTCTCCAAATAGCACCTCCTTGAATCCATCTGATTTCCTTTAACTTCACCAATCCCTCTGGTCGTTGGGAACTTCATTTTCTGATAATAAGTTGAGGCGACCCCTTCTATTGCATGAATCAATGGACGACCATAAATGGCGTTATATGCCATTTTTGTGTCCACGACTAGGAACTCGGTTCTGATGGCAATGGTCGCAGGATAAGAACCCAAGCATACAGTCAAGCATACTGAACCTTCAACTTTCACGATCCCCCCTCCAAAGCCGTGTAGAGGCGTCGTAACTGGTGCCATATCGTCTCTTCTGAGATTTAGAGCTTTGAAAACTTCGTAAGTCATCACATTAGCCGTGCTCCCATTATCGACAAGAACCCTTCTGACGTCGTAGTTGGCTATATCCCCTATGATGACCAAGGCATCGTCATGAGGATATGCAACACCTACTTTGTCTGCAATCCCAAAATTGATCTCATCCTTACAAAGTGGTCGTGCTGCAATGGCATTAACATCTATTGATCGAGCATACCCCTTTCGTGAATTCTTTGAATCTCCACCTGATGCTGGCCCTCCTGAAATGACATTTATCACTCCTGCTCTCTTCCGATCTTCTTCGACTGGTCCTGGGCCTTTGTCCTTCGAATTCCGATCCGCGACATATTTGCTTAAGGAACCTCTCTGGATCATTCTTTCATTTTCATCCCTCAGGACCTTGCAATGTTCTGTATGATGTCCATGATCTTTATGAAACTCGCAATATTTGGTCTTATCTCGTAAATGCTGTGGCGTGGTCATTTGTCGTGGCCACTGCAGATCTTTACGCCATTTAATTTCCATTAGTACTTTTGCCCTCATCACATTCAAAGGCGTATATTCATTCGTACTTTGAGCCGCTTTGAAATGGTAGTCTCTTCTCTTCTTTGGGCTGGTTCCCCCGTGTTCTTTCCCTTTCTCATTCTTCCTCTTTGAACTTTCAATCCCCTGATCTTTGAAACCCCTAGTGACATTCAGGGTCTCTTCACAATCGATATACTTCTCGCTTCTTTGGAGAAGTTCTGTCATATTTTCGGGTGCCCTTTTCGATAACGACGTGCGGAATCCATGATTTCTTAACCCGTTAATCATGGCTGTTATAACGGAGGGCATTTGTAAGTTCTTCACTCCCAACGCAGCTCTATTGAATCGAGTAATATAATCCCGTAATGATTCGTCTTTATTCTGCACAATTTGCATCAGACCTATCGCACTCTTCTTCTGGCGTGAACTACTGGCGAAAAAGGCTGCGAACTTGGTTGCAAAATCAGGGAACGACTTTATAGATTTAGGAGGTAGGGTATCATACCAGTCCCTGGCCTCTTTTCTCAAAGTTGGAGGAAATGCTCGACATGCTATGGCGTCTGAGATTCCATGTAAACGCATCAGGTCCTAGAAGGCTCGTAAGTGGTCGATGGGATCCATTGTTCCATCATACTTTTCGATTCGAGGATTCTTGAAAGAATCAGGGAGGGGAACCACCATGATTTCTGGAGTGAATGGATCCTCGCTGATTATTACTGGCCTAGGTGTCTTCTTTTTCGGCAAGGCCTCGTCTAATTTACGATCCAAAGCTTCGAGCGTAGCCTCCAACAATATATCATTGAGCTGGGTACTTTTTCGTTGTGATGATTGTACGGCCTGCGAGGTCTGCATGCTGGCGGTTTGATCGTGTTGGTCTTCCACGGGGATAGTGTTCTGCACGTCTTGCCCTTGGGGGGCATTTTCTCCTTGATTATTGACTTGAACTCAATCTATCAGGAGTTGTATTTGTGCCTGCAAGGTCTGAAACTGTTCCTGCGTTACATAGGGATTATCAGGAGGTGGCGCTGGCGGCACTGAATTCTCCAGGTTTCCTTGGTTCCGGCGGGTATTCCTTCGTGACATGATTATGATGGTAACTAAAGTCGTTCTCACAGACGGCGCCAATTGATGTAGAATGATACCGGAAATCTGAACAATTCCAATCATGATCTTCCAGTGCTGGTTTCCACTCCTTGGAATCCTGAAAAATAAGGGCGGGCCTTTGTCCCCCGTTTTAACTCCGGCGTGGCAATTAGTATTTTCTTAAAAGAGTATATAAATTGATGGGTATTTTAAAAGTGCATACCTTTGTTCAGTGGACCCATGTGGATATATATAGGAGATCGAATGTAACCGTCCTTGTTGTAATCGTCCTATTTTTGAGGCGGTAACTGCCACGTTTTAATTTCCCTTCATTATGGTGTCAACCGCTCCAAAGATGAGAGATTTCAGGGTAATGGGGAGTTATTATTCCTATAATTTCGCTGCCACGTGGACTGCGACCAAAATTGTTTGATCGTAATCGAAATGATCGATCCACGATCGATCATTGATGCTCGTAGATCGTCATTCGACCATTGACATCAGTGTGGTTGTGCAGTTGTGATGATGCCTGTATGCTCTCTTCGGTGTGCGTGGCTAGGAAACATGTGGAGGCGAGGTCATTGTTTTCTTCTACTTACTGTAGTGATTGGTTTTTGTTGGTGGTGTTTGTGTTGGTGTCGATGGTGCAGCGGTCATAATGAGGTGGTGATGGTGCATGTGTGGCATTAGCAGTGCTAGAGGTGTGACGATGACATATGACTCTGTGTATCCCCGGTGATTGTTGGTTGTCAGTTGTGGTGGAAAGGTGAGGTGAGGTGGTGGTGTTGATTGTTGGCGATTGGTGTCGGCGGTGTTTGCAGCCGGTGGTGGTGTTGATGGTGTGTGACCAAAATGTGCAATTTGTGACTAGGAAATAGTATACGTGACCTAAGATTTGAGAATTTGTGACCTTAAGTTGTATTATTCTATATTTATCTGTTAAATAGTTAATTTTTTTTTTCGATTAGACTAGTTTATTTTTCTCCTTCAAGAAAATGTAATAAAAATTAAAAACTAAAGGCAATCCTATATCAGTCTATCATTATTCAAAACATATACATTCTGCTGTTTAGACCATGTTTGCTAACGGGATTTTTTTCATTTTTTTTTCTGTAACTCATTTTCAACCACACATTTTTACGAGACTCACAACTTTTCATACTTTTCAATCGCACATTCCCCAAAAATCATTTCTTTTCCCTTTGCCAAACAAGCTCTTAATCATGATATTAGCATCTTAAAATTGGGCTCAATCAACATAAAGTCTTATGTTTTAATATATTTGACATCGAGTATAGGAATCGAGATTAAGAACAAAGCACCTCATAAAATAATTATTATAAATTTTTAATCCAATATAAATCCTCTGATGATTGCTTAAATTAACAAGCCTAAGAGTAACCATCATCTTTTTATTGTCATTGAAATATAGTTCTTTTAATTTCAATCATTCTCTTCTTTCAGAAGCCTTAAAATCTTACACAACAGAAAATTGTTATTTACACTTCAAGGCATGCTTGGTGCAGAATATTGAATACGATTGAATAGTTTTAATTTATTTTTCTATTTTAATTCATTTAAATACCATGAAATGGAGATCCTATTTCATTTAAAAAACGAAAAGTTCTACACATTTGGATTGGATTTTTTTTTTTTTTTGAATGCAAATACTATTTCATAATTAGTTCTATATTTATAGAATGAAAACTCCATTCTCAATTCTACGAGAATTTTTATGGAAGTACATAACTTGCTAGTTGCTACTCTTCTATAAAAGTTTGATTTCCCATAATGTATCTTAATTTTGGCCATATTCTTAATGTTCAATCGATCTTACAAAACAAGCTACCAATTTTCGTCTGCCTCGTGTAATCAATCATATATATTCTATAATTAGGAAAAAAAAATATGGGTTAGCTATCATTTAGAAGAAGCCCTACTAAATTTGAATGAGGTGGGAGCAAATGTTTTGCAAAGACAAACAAGGCTACCCCTCAAAACTACAAATACTTCTAAGAGTAATAATTATTAAGTGACCTACTTAAGATTCTATACTAATTGTGCTTCCTTGAGGTTCCCAATGCTCCTATATTTAAAATGATCGCTCAATGAGTACTAACATTATAAAAAAACAAAATGCATATATAAATGCTTCTAATGGGGTGGGGAGCATTTAATAAATTTGGTTAATTTGTAATCCAACTTCCAAAAAGTTGGAATAAAATCTCATTATGATTGTTTTAAGGGTCCATAAAACAATTAATTCTGTCGTGATATTTGTGGCTTGGATTGCCATATTTGTTTTAATTATTTATGGAACTATAGAGATAATTCGAAAAAGGGGACCTCAAGAAGTGATAAAATGAAAATTTTCTTTCGTCAAAAAAAAAAAAAAAAAATTCAGGTTTTTTTGGAGGTCAATAATACAGTTAGTTAATTTAATCCAATAATAATCAGCTGAAAAGTCTGATATATAAATTCATAACTAGAGGTAGAATGATTTCAAAATATTTCTCATATATATATATATATATATATATATATATATATATATATATTCCATATACTGCATTTTGCGTAGAATTTTAATATATTTAAAGGACTACGAAGACGAATAGCGTCATATCCAAAATAAAATTGATATATTAATTATAGCTAAAAATATTCAAGATACAACTTTATAATTTGTAATTATCGTAAAATTTTCTTTTGGTTTTAACTTTTTTTAAAAAAATTATACGTAATTTCTTGTTTGTGTACGAACTTCACATACTCTAAAAATTGTCGGTCTCAAGCCCAAAAGAGCTGAGTTTCAAGCATTTTAGCCTCTGTTCGGATATAGGGATATTTTTTGGTTTTTTTTTTTTATTTTTAAACCAATTTTTAAATCATACAATTCCTCAAATCAATCTCTAATCCTACACATTTTCTCTCTCCATTTTTTAACCATCCAATTATCTAAAAAATCAAAAAAAAAAACTATTTTTTTTGGCATGACAGTCGCCGAACAGGGGCTTATTAATCTACGAAGAAAGTCAGATCATTGAATCGTGGACAGCTTGACTTGATTCATGAATCTCAAGAGTCAAAAGGATTGAATTGAGCATCATTTATGAACATGATCAACCGAACTCATGTGTCTAACCAGCTCGTCAATTGCCAACCCTAGGCCACGTTGAAGTCTACACTGGAATTAATTATGGGCAGAAGGGATTGAGTTTGGCAAGGGACATCATGTCTCAATATTGTTTGTGTAAAGATAATGAGCACATTGATTTGGAGTGCCACTTGTTCATTATTAAATAGACTTTGAATTGACAAAAATTGCTTCCGTGCCTAACTTGTGAAGAATCTAATAGCATGTTTGTCACGATGCATTAAATAATGTTAAATACTCTCTCTGTCTATAAAGTTAAGCATATTTCTATTTTCGATATTCCATTCGTTCCAATTATATAGACTTTCTTTCTTTTTTTTTCTTATTTCAATTATATAGACTTGTTTCTTTATTAAGAAGTATTTATTTTTTTGTTTATTAATTTACCCTTATTTATTTCTTCCAATAATAATAATCTTGATATTAAATAAGGATAAGTTGAAAATTTTCTTTACAAAAATTATTTTTTCAATGACATTAAATATGTTTTCTTAATTTGTGTGGAAAGTCAAACAAGCCTTCCATCCCAATTATATAGGTGGATTTGACTTTTCACATAATCAAGAAAACATATTTAATGTCATTAAAAAATAATTTTTGTAAAGAAAAATTTCAACTTACCCTTATTTAATATCAAGATTATTATTATTGTAAGTAATAAATAGGGGTGCATTGATAAAAAAATAAAATAAATGTTTCTCAATAAAGAAACAAGTCTATATAATTGAAACAAACGAAAAAAGGAAAAACAGCCAATATAATTGGACGGAGGGAGTATATGTTAAAACTATAAATTTACTTACTTTTTACTTAATATACCTTACACTGAATGATGTGTAATTTATATTTATTGATAATAATGCATATTAAATAAGGATAAATTAAAAAATTAAGACATTAATATATTAGGAAAGTGATTATAATTTGGAACAAATAAAAAGGAAAGTGATCAATATATCTTTGTGGGATAGAGATGTATAATTAGTAAAAAAACAAGTTAAAATTATATTATTTTATAATGCATACAAAACGAGCTCGAAAGGCTTGAAATCAAATCAAACAAAATCAATATACATTTGTATAGAATCATTTTTAAGTTATACTTTATATATATGCATGAATCGTCTAGTAATACTTTCACTGTCTCATAAAGATAGACTCGTTTTATTTTCACACATATTAAGAAAATATAATCAATATATATTGGAACTATAAATTTACTTATATTTTTTCAAATATACCCTCACATTAAATAATTGGATAGTTTATATTTGTTTAACAATGCTTGCGCAAATTCGGGTAACGACTACAAGGGATATATTGGAAAAATTAAAACATTAATATTAATATACTCTCAATAAGGAAAGTGACACATAATTTGTGACAAACAAAAAAGAAAAAAAATATATTTTTGTGGGACAGGGGGAATATTACATGTCATGAAGCGTTGGATGCCAATGCTATGAATCTATCAAAAATTTGCATTCTTTTACTAAACAAGACAAGTATATGAATAGAAAGTGGCAAAAGAATTGAAGCTGGATGAAAACTTTCGTTGAAGGTCCCGATCTGATTGCCGTATGAGTTAGTCGGTCTTCAATCCTTAAAAACTAAAAAACGATCCCCATCATTTCAGTATTGATGCACAGCCAGTCTCGAGTGATTGAAAATGTCCAAAATTCTATTAAATCATAATGCGATCGTTGCATACATGTCTAACTTTATGAAACTAGTTTTTGCTTTCTAACTTGAAATTGGAAGTGAAGCATATAATGACGAGGCTCAGGTAACAATTCGACAAAAATATAAACACTGATTGCATAATTATAGTGAATATTCCATATCAATTTACTTTTTATTTTTATTATTATTTTTTTTTTAAAAAAAAAAAGGTAAATGCCAATTTGCTACTTGAATATAATATAATAACTTAAAGACAAGCTATGCATATTCTGTAAAACTTATTACAAAAGACAGTTTTTTGTGATTTGAAACATGATAGTTTCATATTGCATTTAACCTTTGAAAGGTCAATGTCATGCTAAACATGAGGTTCCACTTTGAGGGAACAATGTCCAACCATTTCTTTTACTTTGCTCTTTTTTCTGAACCTTTTTATTTTTATTTTTATTTTTTCTTCATAGAATTACAAATTATTTGAAGCCTTTATTTGTCATAATTATATAACCACCTGAGAAAAAGATTAGACACTAAAGCAAAAGCATGATAATTTCTGGGGTAGGTAAAGTGCTTGAAAAAAAGGATAATTATTAATAACTAATAGAAAAAAATCTGTTGTTAATTTGTTGTTTATATTTTGTATGACAATGAAAGGAATTTATATCGATTATTTCTTCCTATATAAATAATGATAAAGAATTAAGAAAATGCCCCGATGTTACATAAAATCTTTACATAATTTTTGTATTAGCATCTATTATATCTAGGCTAAATATATTCACATCACTTTATTAACAAATGTGTCATAATTTAGGCTATGTTTGGTAAAGTTTTTGTGTTTAAAAACATTTTTTTTTATATATTTTCTAGATTGTTATAAACTAGAGAGAAAAGTAGAGACACGAATAAACTTGTGTATTATATTATGAACCAGAGCCCCATATATATAGGGGAAGAAAGGGATATACAAAGTAATTATAACTAGGGTTTTAGGGGTACAACTGTCATTCACTAATATAATATAATATTTACAACACTCCCCCTTGAATGACATATGATATTACAAAATATCTGTCTCATTAAAACCTTGTTTGATAAAAACCCAATGGGACAAAAATATCAAACGGAGGGAAAAGAGTACAGTTGTTCTTGGAGTATTAAGATGAATGCTGCCTTGTTAAAACCTCGCCAGGAAAACCCAATGGGACAAAGCCTTGGCTAAGGAAAAAGAGTACAGCTACTCCCCCTAGTGTTGATCGTTGTAAATCATCGAGTTGATGTATCCCAATCTTGTGAACTGGTTTCTTGAATGTAGATGTTGATGGTGCTTTTGTAGACAAATCAGCTTCATTGTCACTTGAGTAGATTTGTTGAAATTTTGGAGTATTTTGATGCTGCCTCGTTAAAACCTTGTCAGAAAAACTCAGTGGGAAAAAACCTGAACGAAGGAAAAAGAGTACAGCTACTCCCCCTGATTCAATATGTATTGAATCATCCATATAGTTACTCCCCCTGATTCAATCTCTATTGAATCATTCATATCTTGATCTCTTCAAGAGTTTCGTATAGGAGAGTATATCAATAGATATTGATGACAGCTACCTCATTAAAAACCTTGCCAGGAAAACCTCGTGGGATAAAACCTCGGCTAAGGAAAAAAGAGTGTAGCGTATATTAGCTCCCCCTCATTGGAACATTACAATTATATTGATACTGCATTTAATTATTTCAACTGTAAATCGGTGCAATATCGAATATGTTTACCAAACATATATAAATGGTGCATATCTTGTATTATTTGTTCTTCGAATATAAATTCAATTATTCATTTGAACTTGAAGAACTATAAAATATTTCCAATTATTTGAACATGCTACATCGAATCATGTTCTATAATCAATATTCATCAATGCATTTAATGCAGTTCTCAAATCTAGAAGTGACTTATTCACTTCAATGAACAATTAACTTATTCACTTCAGGTGAATAATTAACCATGAATTTGAATTTGAAAATCAATTGCCACGATTTTTATTCACAGTAATGGTACATCTCAATTTCAACACTTTGTCATATAGAGTCATTTGTACCATTCTTCATGTAATCTAATTTCATACTATCTATCACATTCCATTGGAAATTGAATCTATTCAAGGCATATGATATATTTAGATCGCAAAGTATCTTTATACTTTGATCAAACAAGTTTCTTAAAAACTTGAATTATATATTTCAAATATATTTAATCCTTCAAGGATTATACTGTATGCTTCAAGCATCGTATTGCAATTATCAAATTGCTACCACCAAGTTTAAGTCGTGAAACATTAGATAGGTAACGATTCCTATATTTCAAATAGATTTTCTCTAATTATTTCACCGCAATCCCAAAGTACCGAGGTATTGATTACCCTTTTTAATCTCACTCATTGGTACTTCAAAGAATACTCCCAACGTACCGAGTTGATGATCATACATTTTGATATCACTCATTGGTACATCAAAGAGCGCAAGCTAGTAATCAGAGTAAATCATTTTTCATTATATACATTTCTAATAATCATATATTTATAGGCACTTATTATGCATTTTCAGGCAAATAAAATATTGTATCTATGCCAGATCTTTGAAACATTCGTTGCGCAACAAGTCGTGTATTACGACTATACCTATAGGTATTTTACTGGCTTTACACTTTTATGCGTTTGGACTTCAGGTCCCAAAACTTCAGGTTTTGTAGTAAGTTTAATTTAGCCTGAATGCATATTTTTACCAACTATTTTTATGTCAATTTTCTTCGACATATTTTCTTTTATTATCCTCGCTATCATTCAAATTATGATGCGGCTATCTTTGCAATTTGCTTTTGCATAAGTGCTTTAAAAAGTGTGTCGACACAATTATCATCTCAATTTGACTTCTTTCCCCACAAGACATAACTATAGAGATCTCAATTTTCAATATTTCAAGTACTTAAACCTCTTCTGGAGATTTACAATTAATTATGTCAATAAATACTCTCTCACGAGTATATGCCTCCTCAATAAGACCATTATAATCATTTGCTCTATTTTTATTTATTTGGGGATCTTTATTCGAATCAAATATCGCTACGCTTCAGGCGTGCTACATATCAATATAAGATAGAGCATGAGATTTTATTAATCTCTTATGCATCTTGTAATTATGTTATCTTTGAACGTTTCGTTCATATTTTCAATCGAACTTCTGGTTCGTATTATTAATCGCGAGGATATATATAACATAATATGATGCATTTGTTTGAATTTAAGCTGTTCCCCCCTAATGTTGAGAAAATTGTCCAATCAAATGGACAATAACTTTTTTTTTTCGACGTTGTAAAATATCACCCATTTGGGATATATGTTCAAACAACGCATTTTTCTCAACATTCTTTATTTCCCATATCAGTGCATTGTGGTGGATCAATTGCACTATTAAAAAATTATATGAAAAAATTAGGCTCTAACCATAAGCCAATTACAATAGGGAGAACTATGATATTGGCATGATGCGTGATAAAATTCCCTAAACAAAAAGGGAAGTATTTTGTTCTCAATTAAATTAATTGGAGGCGTTTAACAAACAAAAATGTTAAACCATTTATCGACATCCCAACTAACACTTATTAAAATGTTGAGATTCGTGTCCACTAACATTGTCAAGATACATTCTTGATTATATAATCTGAAAATTATGCTCATAATTCATAATTTGAGCAATAATTTCGCAAACTTCAGGTTGCGAACACCATACAATCATCTAGTACATGTATCAAATCTATTAGATACAAATAATATTTAGATGATCAACGCGGATGATGATGGGTCCCCATTTATCACCCCAATTAATTTTCAGAAATATAGGGAATTTAATCCCTATTTTAGCTAGTGATAATGAAAACTTTCATGAAAGAGAACAAACATCATATATGATTGAATTGAAGAATCTTCTAGTTCTTCATTGAGTATCAATTTTAATTTCACATCATAATTGATCCAGTGATGGTCCAACTGGTCATGCCAAATAATAAAATCAAATTGAACTTCTGGATCAATATAAGATATGATTCAATGATTAAATCATATATTATTCAAGTAGTCAAACTAGTCAATGTCATTATGACATAAGTTATATGTTTTCCTTCAGGGATAAACATGAACTCAAATGAGATATTTTTTGAAACATATGCTACTTCGAAAGCACGTTTTTATTGCTCATTCATAATCAATATGTCAATATTCTTCTGGAATATTGAAATTATAATATCATATTCTTCACATGAGCAATAAAATAATATTCTTCTAGAATATTAAAACGTAGCAATAATGCAATATTCTTCTGGAATATTGATCCGAATCTCATTCAATTATAGCAATAATTAATATCTATTGTGCTATTTAGGAGCAAAATAACAAATTATTTTTCTGGAATAATTATATTGCTAAAATTGCAATTCTTCAAGAATAATAAGTCAATATTCTTCTGAAATATTGATATTAATGATTCATTCTACCTTTCAAGGTAACAATATTTGTACTCTACACGAGTGACATTAAAATATTCTTCTGGAATATTTAACTAACGTGGGTTGTGTTTATTTGAGAACACCAACACCATATTCATTTAAAACATATTTTAAATTATGCTTCTTCAAGAGCATTGGATCAATATTCTTCTAGAATATTGAAATTGTAATATACTGCTCGTGACAAGTAAGTAATATTCTTCTAGAATACTACTATTGTTGTCCTACTTCGTGAGCAACAATATGATACATTATTAAATCAGAATTTATGAATGAACATCTACAAATATTTAATCATCTTAAAGAATATTAATTACCATATAAACGTAATATGAATTTATATATAAAAATGAATTACCAAACATATATCAGGAAAAAGAATCTCCATATATAGAAGTTAACAAAATTGACTAAATCCTTTATTGGCTAAATCTTTTACCAATATGTAAAAGATACTAAACATGCACGTGAATTCCATATATAAAAATTAGATATATAACTAATATATGGTAGAATCAAATCTAATAATGTATTTGAGAATTCAAAATAACATAATGATTTTCAATGACAAAATTGAAAGAGTAAAAAAATAATAACAATAATAATTTGCTGAAAAAATGTATACTTTAACGAATTTATTTCGATTCTTCCAAAAGAAATAATAAATCAATATTCTTCTAGAATATTGAAAATTATAATTCATGCTCTTCAGGAGCAAATAACATCCTTCTAGGATATTAATTATAATGTTGTACTACTTTAGGAGTAACAACAAATTATTTATAATAGACAGATTTACAATTAATATTTTTCTGAAATATTAATCATTCGTTATGCTACTTCAGGAGAAACAACAAATTATTGTTAAAGATTTTAGATATTTGCTCTTCTGGAGCAATTGAATAATAAATCTTTCAAAATTATGCTCTTCAGGAGCAATTAATATTCTTTACAAATATTATTATAATAAAAATTGTGCTACTTCAGGAGCAACCATAAATTATTCTTCTAGAATAATTATAGTTCTAAAATTTCGATTATTCAAGAATAATAAATCAATATTCTTCTGGAATATTGAAAATTTAATTTATGCTCTTCGGGAGCAAATAATAATCTTCTTGAATATTATAAAGTTGTGCTACTTCAGGAGTAACAACAAACTATTCATGATAGTCATATTAATATTCTTCTGAAATATTAATTATATACAGTTGTGCTACTTCAAGAGTAACAACAAATTATTCATGATAGTCATATTAATATTCTTCTGGAATATTAATTATACAGTTGCGCTACTTCAGGAGCAACAACAAATTATTCATGATAGTCATATTAATATTATTCTGGAATATTAATTATGATGTTGTGCTACTTCAGGAGCAACAACGAATAATAATCAATTCTATGATTAATATTCTTCTGGAATATTAATGTATTGTTGTGCTACTTCGAGAGCAACAATATAATGAATAATCAACTTAAAAAAAATTAAACAACAAAATAATTATATACATTAAACACACATAAAAAAAAGTTAATGTATGGAGTATGTAGCAGAACTTGACTTGCATCCAAGTCACAATTGTTATACGAGCACAAATTATTGGTTGGAGTATGGAGGCAGATGAAATTGGAACAATTATTGGAATTGAAGCAACCTCCTGGAATTGGAACAATTCAACCACGATTGGAACAAAAAAATTCATATGCTGTCAAATTGATTTCGACGCACATGATTTTACCTTCTAACTAATATTTTAATATATGGGATTTTGAAAAAGAAATTTCTAACTCAATTTGGTAGAGACTCGTGCTGATAACGTGTTATAAACTAGAGAGAAAAGTAAAGACACGAATAAACTTGTGTATTATATTATGAACCAGAGCCCCATATATATAGGGGAAGAAATGGATATACAAAGTAATTATAACTAGGGTTTTAGGGGTACAACTGTCATTCACTAATACAATATAATATTTACAACATAGATAAAATATTTGGTTAAGAAGAGAGAAAAAAATGTGTGATTAAAAAGTAGTTTGAGGATTTGGATGATAAAAATGTTAAGATTTGGGGTTTCATCGTAAAATATCAACCTTATTAAGAGACGTAACTCAAACCTTTATAAATTGGTCTAGATTTACATCTTTATTCGATGTGGAATTTCATTTCTTAACATATATACCCCCTTAATATGGTGGCTCGTTTGAGCAAACCAATCTTAAAAGGGAAAATTACATAATTACAAACTTAAAACTATCGCTTTTTAAAACTAACAAACTCAGGAATATTTTTTTTTTTAAAATCAAGTATTAATTAGCAATTAATAAATATAATATTGTGTAATATAAAAATAATTATCCATTATATATTAAATTAATACTAATATAATATATAAAGCTTTGTTTGAAACCCATTATTTTGGAAAAATTATGGTTTGATATAATATTTTTGGGAGGATGTGTGGTTAAAAAAGTTTAAAAGTCAAAAATGGTATGCTTAACTAAAAATAGATGATTGAGATTGAGTGTTAAATAAATTTAGCTTACAAAAAATGGGGGCCAAACAGGGGCTGAATAAAAAAAGTCATCAAACAATAACTTGTGTCCGTCAACACAACTTCCTCACCCCAATCCTAGACCCGACCCGACCCGACCCACCTCACCCACCCCACCACCAACTTGCCCCACACCACCCAAAATATTAATTGTTTTCCTTCTACTATTCCGTACCCCCACCCCAACCCGACCTACCCCGCGCACCCAACCCAACCCTACCCCACCTCACCCCACCCCCACCCAAATTTTTTTCTTCCACTTTTCCACACCCACCGACCCCATCTCACCCAAAATCACAATTAAGTCACAATTTGTCACACAAAGTCACATTTCAGTCATAATAACAAATTTAGTTGCAAATTTCACACAACCCCGCACCCCACGGCACTCGCACCCACCCACAAAAGTCATAGTTGGTCATACGAGGTCACAGTTTGATCATACAAGGTCACCGTTCGGTCGCACAAAGTCACAAGTTGGTTGCACGAGGTCCCGGTTCGGTCGCACGAGATCATGCTTTGGTCACATGAGGTTACAGTTCTTCAGTCACACGAGGTCATGGTTCGATTACACAAGATCACATTTCATTCTCACAAAGCCACAACTCGGTCACACATGGTCATATTTGACACAATTGTAGATCACATAACGTCCTCGTCCATTGGTCACACAAAGTCACAGTTAGTCGTAATCTTTAATATAATTGGTCACAATCATCCATAATTGATCACATATTATTTGTTTATTCTTCACAACTTAGACGTTTCTTGATCACAATTAGTCAATATTTCTTGTCACAAGTCACAAAATATCACAATTAATCAATATTTTTATCACAATTACCTAATAATTGGTCACAATCAACATTGGTCGCAAGTCACACAAAGTCACAATTAGTTAATAATTTAGTCACATTTACTTAATAATTGATCACATTTTATACTCGTCACAAGTCGCATAAAGTTACAATTAGTCATATTTTGGTCACATTTACCTCACCTCACCCGACATGCAAATTCATATCTGGTCACATAAAGTCACAATTGAGTTACAATTACAAATTTAGTTGCAAAACCCCACCCTCCCTATCTCACCCCAAAGTCACAATAGGTCACACAAGGTCACAGTTCGGTCACACAAAGTCATAATTAGGTCACACGAGATCACACTCCACCCTAAAAATGATTTTTTCTCTATGTTTCCCCACTCACTCAACTCAAACAAAAAATGATTTTTCCTCTATTTCTCCCACCCACCCCTGTCGGTCCACCAACCCCACCCCACCCTGCTCCGCAAAGTTACAATTGATCACACAAAATCAAATTTCTTTCCCCGCCACCCTCCACCCACCACCACCACAAGTCCACTAACCCCAACCCACCTACCCCGTAAAGTCACAATTGATTACACAAAATCACATTTCGGTCCCCCGTCACCCTACCCTACCCTACCACACACCCACCTACTCTACCCTACCACACCCCACCCACCCACTACAAAGTCACAGTTAGTCACACAAAGTCACAATTCGGTCACATATATAAATTTAATTGCAAATTTACTCATCCACCCACCCACCCACCCACCCACCCCACCACACCCCAGAATCGACAACCTCAACATCCCAACCATCACCGCTCCACACAGGCAACACCACCACAAGGTCTCAGCCATCATCGCTCCACGCAGGCAACACCTCCACAAGGTCTCAGCCATCACCACTCTACACAGGAAACACCACCACAAGGTTTCAGCCATCACCGCACACAGTTACAGCCAATGACACCCTACCACAACCACTTCACATAGGCAAACCTTTCAAAATCTAACACCACAACCTGCACCCAACTGCACCGATCAAGCCACCGCCTGCACCCATGGCACTAGCAACACCACATGTACCCAATGCAGGTCCACCACCTACACTAGCACCACCACCTACAGCGGCGATGTAGTTGCTTAAGGCTGGCAGTGACTAGATTGTCGCTGCTACATTTGAAAGCGTCACATCGGTTGTAGAACGTGTGTAGCGAGATGGTAGAGAGGGAGAGGTCTCTGGTCGCTAGGTCGTGGGTGATAGATGAGGTTTGAACTTGGTAGATCTGAGGTTGCAGTGGTGATCTCGAAGGCAGCTATCTCACCGCTATGCCGCAGTCGTCTCTGTGAGGACGGTAGAGAGAGATAGGTCTCCGGTGATGGAAAATTCTTTGATGCATGATTAATGATGGTGATTTCAGGTTTGATTTGGTTGTATTGATTAATAATAATTTAGTTAATAAAATATTTAGTTAATAAATTTTAATTAGGTAATTAACACCTGATTTATAAAAAAGTAAACTTCATCCCCTTCTTTTTAAAACTTGATCTTTAAATGTAAACCTCCATGTAATTTTTCCATATTAAAATTTAAGTACTCATTTTTTAGTCTTAATTGAATCGAATTGCTCGTTAGATCTTAATGGACTTTGGTATCAAGTTAAGATTTTGGGGTCTATCTTAAAAGGTCAACTTTATTAAGAGAAGTAGTTCAAACCCTTATAAATTGGTCTATATTTATATCTTTATTCGATGTAGGATTTCATCCCTTAAAAAAAAAAAAAAAAACATGGTTTTTAACATTTTTACCAAACATAGGCTTAATTTCATTACAAGTTCCTAATATTTATTCATTATGTCCCCAACTTTTTTATCACATTTTCTCAACTCAATCATAAATGGAGTCAATTGACCTTTATGAACTATGTATATTACACACTAGACGTTTGGAAAACAAAGTGAAGATGTGTATCAACACGATATTCAGCAATAAGAAGAAAGAAAATGATTGAATAGAGGAACTCTCGAACATTTAACGATGTTTAATCTTCCCATAGTTAAGACATAATGTCCATAGTAACATTTTTCGTCAGATTGCTAGCGAGCTTTAAAATGAGGACTAAATATTTAGTTACAGTTTTTATTTGTTAATTTTTTTGTGTATTAAGTACGAGGGGCAAATTAGTTTTTTTACTATATTTTATGACATTTTCAGCTGAATGTGCTAGAATGTTAAAGATAGTTTTTATAATGAGTAAATGTTAGGGTTATATAAAAATAAGAGAAACTTACAAAATACACCTTTTGTATGTGGTGGACTGTTCAATTGATTATGTGAGTTTACTGATTGTAGAAGTAATAAAGTGATACTAAAAGTCCCAATATCGTTCTTACAAATACTAATACTTACTATCAATTTTTATTCTAATCTAAGTTCAATCTGAATTGACACGGTAATCAAATTCAATTCAAAATTCAGATTTATAACTCATTTATTCTAAAGTAACCTAACTTAACCTAACCTAATTTTTGGATACTTGTGAGATTAAGTAGTAAGGAATTCTGAATTCACTTTGCTTGTTTAATGGTCAATCAATTCAAATTCATTCAGCCTCTTTTCACGTGTCAACACTTGAATCAATCAATTTTATTTAGTAATATCTCTCGAGTAGAACAAATCATTTTCACATGACCGAAATTACTATATTTCTATTTAAATTCATATTCATGTAAAATAATTCAATTGTAGGAATTCTATCAAGATTGCATAACCTATAAAAATATCTCTCGATCTTTTATATCACTTATGTTGCTAATTGCACGAACTATACAAATATAAATCCTCTCGATCGGTCTCAATATTGTCCTTAAACTAATCAATTTCTGATTAGACGTATAATGAATAACAAACACATAATCAAGTTGTATGAAATCTTGGAATTAAATAAATATTAAACATAAGCTACATTTTTCGTCTTAACAACCAATTATTCATTCAATCATGATATTGGAATTAAATAACAAAAGAATAAAAAATATCATCGGGTACCCTATTGTAAAGGAAGAAAACGTTTCATAAATTAATGTTCTTCGGCACTCAATTCCCAACAGTACATATTCAAACTCGTCTTCGATTATTGCAAATCTCGTGGTTAGTAGTGTTCTTCAACCTTCAAATCTCAAAATGAAGATGCAATTTTTGAGGCCCTCGGGCCATATGGTGCAGCGGCAAAGGGCAAAATTTGTGACGGGGTTGTCCTCACAAGGTCACAGGTTCGATTCCTGACTTTACATTGCACATCATTGAATTTACCTCATCCAAAGGGTCCTAGGGCAGGTGTTGTGGGGGGCACTCATGATGGGATGTTACCAAAAATAAAAAAAAATACAAATCTTGAAGACCATGTTTGAATGTGTAATTATCCTCAAGATTGTATCTCTAGTCTCCCCTAGTTTTTGAATGAAAGATTCATATATATAGACCTAAATTAGGTCTAAAATAGAGTTTCAATAGGATAGGGAACCATAACTTTAGTAAAATTAGGATTTTGCAAATTGCCGAAATTAATCTTTCCTTTTGGAACTTGATCTTTGTTTCATCTCCTTACCTTTATTTTATTTTTATTTTTTAAAGAGAATTATCCGAGCTTGAAAATTCGAATAGGATAAGATTTATTAATCAAACAACAAATACAAGCAGGGGAACAAATGCCTTACCTCAACATTTTTCAAATAATCCACAAGCTAAAGGACAAAATCATCCAGAACTCAATTAAAAAACAAACCATTACACTTGAAACAATAGCAGTACTCTTCAAGCAAAAAAAATGATAAAGACAAGAACAAATCCGAGAACAACACTCTGTTTCAGGCAAGATCAGCAAACTATCGACTTCACCAACATCGAACTTTGATCCTAATATTACAAATTCCAGATTTTTCCAGTCGAACATCAGCTTTCCCCAGTCCCGTAAATTCTCTAGCAGTAAGTACGCAACCTTATTTCCCTCTCTCCAAATATGCGAGATGAGTATTGTTGGCTAACCTATAGTGAATGATGGATTCGATGGTATGTTGTATCTTCCGAGGACCCCTACCTTCTTTATTTATAATGTCAACTCCAATCTTGGAATTGGATTCAACCCAAATATTGTTGAAGTTTAGTTCCTTGTTCAAACATGTGGCAATGGCTTTAAGCTCTGCCTCCAATATAGAGACTTCTCCATAAAAATTATGAAATCCCGATATGATCTCTCCCTTATGATCCCTTGTAACTCCTCCCCCAGCAAGCAATTTGTTCTTTTCCAGACAACTATCACAATTGAGCTTTACCCAACCTTGTTTTGGCTTTAACCATTTTACAATGATGGCTTTATTGAGTACCTGCAACTCGTTGTTTTTCTTTAGCTCCATACATTGAATATTACTCGGAAGAATTTTAATTATCTTTATGATCCTTTTAGAACTCATGAGAGCACCTTGATTCTTAGCCAACTTTCTTTCTATCCACAAATACCAGAATGTGATAAGAGGGATTATAGCTTGGATGTTCTTATTCACTACTGTTGCCTGTGATAATACAATTGATCTAATAAACTGAGTACTGGAGATTCCATATTCTTGATTAAGATCAAACCACACTTCCTTGGCCACTTTACCACTGATTAAGACATGTTCAATGCTTTTCCTCATCCTAGCAGCAATGACACTTGGAGGGAATTTGCATGTTCATTTTTTGTTCCAAGACATCATCAGTGGGTAAAAATATGTGCCATAACTTCTAGTTGAAAATGGAAATTTTAAGAGGTATGTATTGATGCCAGACCAGTTTATAAGAAGCATGTATGGTGCTTTTTTCTCTAATCATTTGCAAAAATGATTGGACATTGAATTCCCCAGTTGAAGTTTGAGTCCAGAATATTTTATCCGGGTGGTTTCTGAAGAAAATCTGTTTAATATCCATCTTATGACCAAACAGTTTGAGCTTGAGATTGAGGATGTCCCAACTTTCATTGATCATGTTATCTTTTGCATAACTGTTGTCCAGGTTGTGTTCAGACTAGTGACTGGAAAGGGGACCTGAAATTAACCATTTATCATACCAAAAGGATAAGTGACCCCTGCTAATATGCCAAGCAATGCTTGCCTGTTTGGTTCCACAATGCGTCTCACAACAAGGATTCTCCTCCAAACTAATAGACACAATATTTAGGCTCAAAATCATGTATTTTCATTGACGTAGGAGAACATATATATAGTGTACAATATCTTGAATCACAAGTCAAGAACAAGATTTACATAAAGAAAATACAATGTAAATATAATCCTTCTACAATTAGAATTCTAAATATGGTTAATGAATTGATAACTTTGATTCCACGATTCTAGGGCAATCCCGAGATTCTTGATTTAGCTCATGATTTTCACAATCCTTTACAGGCCCCCGCAAGATGGAGCTCTGATAAGTGTGATATTTACGTTTATTTTATACACTTATATTCTTGATTAAGTCATAATGGGATTCTATCTAAGTATTATTAATGCATTTTATATTTCATGTTGTATAGGATCCTAAAAGAGGAGAAAAGAAGAAAAAAGGACCAAATTGCACTAAAAACTGAAGTTTGGGGACTTAGGTGCAAATAGAGTTACGGCCGTAAGACAAATCATTACGGCCGTAAGAACATGTTGAATCAGAAAAAAATAAGCAGAAAAGATGTTACCCCTCAAAAGGTGAAAAATGCGCAGAAACATCTTTACGGCCGTAAATCAGAAGTTACGACCGTAACTTCAATTTTTGATAAATCAGCAGAAACCTCTTTATGGCCGTAAGTCTCCAGTCAAAATTTCCATATTTTAAATTGTTTCCATAATTTTGGGATTTCTTGCTCCCAAAGCTAGGGCACGAAATTAAGGCTATAAAAAGGGAATTTTAGGACAGAAAAAGTGTGAAAAAATATTGTGAAAGAGGCTGGACATTGAGGAAAATTGAGAGAAAAATATAGAGCATTCTTGGAAGATTTTCAAGCGCAAGAATATCAACAACAATGGAATTCATGAAGCAACTTGAAGAATCTACCACAATCATGCTAGGCTAAATTTCATATCTTGTTCAAAGGGGAAGTTGTGTCAATTTAATTATGTTATTTTCTTTTCCTACAAATTAGTAGCGTGAATTTATTCATTTATTTCAATTGTTGGATTATTATGTTTTGAATGTTCAATTGAGTTTATTTGATTAATAGTTTAATTTGTTCAATTGGATTATTGATCTTTGGATTCATGAATATGCTATGTTTAGATTTTTGATCCGTAATTGTCATTGAATCTTTACTTTAGTAGCAAATAAATCTCGTGCAGGTTTAGTAATAATTTGACTTGGATTGTTTAATTCAAGCTTGTGTAATTAACGATCCAATTCAATCTATTCTTCTAAATTTTCATACTAGTCGTGCATTAAATCCTATGAGCTTGTTTAGGATTGTCCTTGGCTAGAATTGGTTCGAAGAGCTTGTTTTGAATCAATACACATAAGGAAGAATTTAGATAATCAGAGCTTGTTGATTATTTATGATTGATAATTGAATTAGGGATAGAAACACGTTACAAGGAAAAGTATAACATTAATTGAGGGCACAACCGAACCCGAGAACAAGATTTCTTCTCATATTAATTCTCTAGTCATATTTAATTGTTTATTTTTATGCATATTTTTTATTCAAGCAATTTCAAACAAAACCCCCCCATTCCATTCTAATTGATCGAACAACTAAAATTAGTTTTCGTTCCTCGTGGGATCGACCCTTACTCTTGCTACTACATTATTAATTAATATTTGACGAGTAAGGATTTATTTATTATTTTGGTGCATTGCGACACGCATCAAACTCCCATTGGAGACTCCAATCTTGGGACGAAAAGAAAGAAATCTGGAGTGGGGAAGTGGCTTGGTGAGGATATCAGCCAGCTGATCATGTGTAGAGATATAAGAAACAGGGAAAGAATTAGAGGAGACATGATGACGCACAAAGTGATAGTCTATAGCAATATGTTTCATTCTAGAGTGGAAGACAGGATTGACAGAAAGATATGTGGCACTAACATTGTCACAATGGATTATAGGTTTTGTAGAAAAGGGAAGATGGGATTCAGAAAGAAGATTTTTGATCCAGAGGATTTCACTAGCACACGATGCTACAGCACGATATTCGGCCTCGGTAGAAGAGTGAGCAATACTTCTTTGTTTCTTAGAGCTCCAAGAGATAGGGAAACTACCTAGATAAAAAATATATGCAGAGGTGGAGGAATGATCATCATGATTGCCAGCCCAATCGGAGTCAGAAAAGGTAGAGAGAGTGGTGGAGGAATTTTTTTGTAGTAGAAGTCCATGGAAAATAGTGATTTTAAGATACCGAAGGAGCCGCTTAACTGCGGTCCAGTGGATGTCAGATGGTCGATGCATGAATTGAGAAAGTTTGTTAACTGCAAAGCAAATGTCTAGGCATGTAAGAGAAAGGTATTGAAGGGCACCAACAGCACGACGATATTCGGTTGCATCTACAGAGGCAGAGCCATCAAATAGAGCGAGAGAGGAGGAGGTGGACATGGGAGTGGAAACTTCATTGGCACCAAGCATGTTTGTGCGGTCAAGAAGATCACGAATATATTTGTGCTGATTGAGGAAAATACCTGTTGAGGATCGAATGACCTCAACTCCGAGAAAATAACTCAGTTGACCAAGATCTTTGACAGAGAATCGAGTGGCTAGGGCGGTGAGAAATATGGAAAGTTCATTTTGATTGTTTCCGGTTACCAAGAGGTCATCAACATAAACAAAAAAGTAGAGAGTATAAGTGGAACAGAATAGGAGGAAGAGGGAGGAATCACTTGTAGAATTTTCCGTAGGAGAGAAGAAAAGTTCGTAATTCAGTATACCATGCACGAGGAGCCTACTTGAGGCCATAGATAGCCTTGTGCAGACGGCATATATGGTTGGGAAATTGTGGATCAACAAAGCCTGGAGGTTGAGTCATAAACACTTCTTCCGAAAGAGTACCTTGAAGAAAGGCATTATAGACGTTGATGCGTGTCGCGATGCACCAAAATAATAAATAAATTTCTTGTTCACTATTACTAAGAATGTAGCAATGGAAGCAAGGGTCGATCCCACAAGGAACGGGAACTAACTTAGTGTCATGTCAATTAGAATCGTAAAGGGGGTTTTGTTTTGAGTTGTTTGTAAATGATTTAACTAATAAAATAAATCAATTAAAATGGTTGGAATAAATATCAAATGTTGACGAGTCCTAGTTCTCAGGTTCAGTTGCATTCTATCACAATGTTATCACTTTCCAAGTAACGCGAGTTCAATTTCTTCTTTGATTTATCACCCGTAAATAGTTAATAAGCTCTAACTATTCCTATTCTCCCTTAGTTGCATTTAATTAGAATAAGCTCTCTAATCAAACATTAGCCATTGAATAACCTAAAACAAGATCTTTAGATTTAAGACAACAACTATATAGTGGTTAAGAAGAATTAGGGTGAATTAGATTATCAATCACACAAGCTCGTGACAATTAACCTAAGTTGGAATTCTCTATCGAAATATTAAATTTCCACTTGCTACTATGATTTGAACAAAAAGACAATTACGGATCCAATCATTCAAAATAGCAAATCTCGATACAACAAGTTAAATGATAAGGCCTTAATCAAATAAAGAATTGCATTGATTGAATTTAAAACGCATAAGATCCAACAAATCAAAGTGAAGAATTTAGAACTACGTTACTAGTTTGGAAAAGCAATAAACAAATTGATATGTAATACAACTTCCCCTTCGAACTAGGTATGGAAGCTTAGCCGAGCATAGTCATGAAGAATTCCGGATTTTTTCTCTCTTGAATCACCCTCTCGAGTCGCTTAATTTCTCTTCCAATCCTTCAAGCGAGCCGCTCCTCTTTCAATAATTATTTCCTCCTTTTCTTGTCATGAAATTCCCTTTTTATAGCATCAAATTCGTGCCCTAACTTTGGGCTCAAGAAATCCCAAAATTATGGAAAGGTTTAAAATATGGAAATTCTTGACAGGAAAGTTACGGCCGTGACTTTTCCTTTACGGCCGTAACACGGTTTCTGCATATTTTTTATAATTGAAGGTTACGGCCGTGAATTTTCCTTTACGGCCGTGAATGTGTTTCTGCAGAATTTTCACCCTTTGAAGGTTACGATCGTGAATTTTTATTTACGGCCGTAACTCACATTCTGTTGATTCCTCTTAATGCATTTAACACTCTTACGGCCGTGACTGCATTACCTTACGGCGGTAACTAAATTTGCACCTAAGGTCCCCAATCTTCAGTTTTGAGTGCATTTTGGTCATTTTTCTTTCTTTTCTCTTCCTTTACGATCCTATACCACATAAAATAAAAGATGCATTAATAATACTTAGATAAAATCACATTATTGCTAATTCAAGGATATAAGTGCATAAAATAAACGTTAATATAACACTTATCAAATCCCCCCACACTTGAACCATTGTTCGTCCTCGAACAAAGATTTACAAAGAAAAGAATAGGACTCAAACAACAGATTACAATTCAAAGTCTTGAGGTTGCAACCCACTTTTCTTTAGCAAGAATGTTCAATTGCATGATCGGATTGTGTTAGTGTGTGCTAGAGATGCAACGCCCTCTATTTCCCATCCCAATCATGGCTCGTTATGGCTTATTTCCTTTCACCTCTCGTGTTCACTCACCTCCCAACTATTTATGAGTGACTACAAGGAAAATAGTTTCACCCAACTCCAGAGGAAATCAGTCGCGTAAACCGAGTTGTTCATGATGTGAATTCAGCCAACATTGTATCCCTGACCACATTTATAGCACAAATCCTAGACCAAGCAATTCAAACCACTCATAAGTATATGTAATGGGTTTTAACACCCTCACAAGATATTTCTCTCTTCGCACAAAGTGTATAAGGGTTAGAATTTTCGGTCAGCTCTCTGCATGGATAAGTCAGTACCACAGATTGCCTAAATGTCATAATCGGAGCCAACAATAACACAAGTGCAAAGCAAATGTCTTTATTTGGTTGTAACGGGGCTTCAGGTCAGGTAGGAAAAAGGATATATTTAGGTCGAGTCGAGAAGGAATTTCGCAAACCAAGTTAATTCACAATGACATTACTTCCTTCACCCCTTAATATGAACTTCATTGTTTCCCGCTACCCGACTTTGTCCAAACTTGAATCTCTTCTCTTCTTTTCTTTTCTTTTCTTTTTTTTTTTCAAAAGTTGAGTGTTTGACATCCTCAACTACTAATTTTCATGACTAAACTCCCTTTTCATTGATTTTTCTCTTTCGATTTTTTTCGAGTACAGACTGCAACTTTTCTTTTCTCTTTTTTTTTCCAAATCATTACGCAGTCACCAATTGGCACAAGATAGAATTACATTCCCCTGAATTCAGTCCATTACACAACCATCGCCCAACACAAGATAACCATTTCAACTTTTTAGACTAAGACCATAGCGCAATCCTCAATCAACAAAAGCTTGCGAATCCCTTCTCTATGGGTTCAAAACAAAGACAATGCGAAAGAAAAGGTATTCGTGGCTTATATTGTGGCATCAAAGATTCAAAGAAAAGCTATGGCTCAAAGGGGCTTCTATTGGTCCATGTAGCAAGGTAGGCTCTTTTAGCAAGTCAAATTTAGCTTAACTTATTGCCTTAGCTATAATTTACACTTAAGTTAAGAAGCTACAACGGCATGTATAGAAAAGCAAATCCAAGAATAAATCAACCATGCAGGACACACATCAAAGAAATAAGAGCTTAATATAAAGAGTAAAAGCAACTTATAAGCTCAAAAGCTCACAAATTATGGTTTATATGTGTTCCTCCCATCCAATTATGAGTATAGGTCATTGCTTGATCTTCATTTCAAATCTAAATCCATTGGTCGAGGATAGTGGTTAAAAGTATTCAAACCATGACTACTCACAAAAGTATAATAATTTCTGTTGGAATTGGGACGCTCAGGGTTATATATGAATGGATAATCTGTCTATTCTGGGTTGGGTTGACTAGGTTGTAGACATTTGACAATTTTACTCTTCATTTTCAACCTATTCGTGTAGTTTTGGACGAGGTCATCTCTATGTGCTCGATTTATATCCAATTATGCAATGATTTTTCAAAAAAAAGAACCAAAAGTGGGCTGCGTCCTATCAAAGTATAGTTTAAGACCTAAGTGGCATAGATATGTGACAAAAGTATAGAACAAACTAAAAAGGATGCTGATTCAAAATGAACTTAACGATTCGATTACAGAAAGAAAATAAAAACATTAAGCTCATAATCAATTCAATCCCCCCCCCCCCACACTTAGACAATACAATCTCCACATTGAAAAGTAAAACAATAAAGGGGGAAAAGAAATGAAACTCCCTCGGTCTAACGTGGCGGTTGATCGTCACGAGGTCTCTGCAACTGTAGAATCTCCTCCCGAAGGGCTCTCTGCTCTTCCAGAATGAGTTGTTGATCCTCTTGCATCATTCAGTTGAGTCTGGAAGGCTTGCATCATTTTCAGCATCTGCAGCTCAAAAGAGTTGGAGCAATAGAGAATCCTGTAAGAGAAATGAGTAAATTAGTGGAGTATGATAGTAACCTAAAGAAAATGTACTCGAGCAAGTAGTGCGTAATTGTCAAGGCTTAAATCCGAGAACAATGTTGGCATGAAAAGCATAACGTACAATTTTTTATTTTATTTTATTTTTTTTATTTTTATTATTATTTTTTTTATGTGTGTGTGTGTGAAAGAAATGACTAAATAAAATTAACCAAAAATGAAAATACGAAAATAAAGGGTTGAGGGGGTAAAGAAACTCCCTTCTCGGGTTGCCTCCCGATCAGCGTCTTTGTTTATTGTCGTTAGCTCGACCTATTCCTTTCTCCTTCAACTGGGATTAGGCGGATTCCCAAAGCTCCACTTCTTCTTCATATTCTACATTAAGATCTGCAAAACAGGGGGAAACTTCTCATCAGCTACTGGTAAGGTGGTACAAAAGTTTTTACCTAGTTGTGATGGCCCTGGAAAATCGGTAATTATATCCACAGTCTCTTGTGGACCGTCCTTTCCACTAAGTTTGGAATTTTCCAGTACTCGAGAATCAAGCACATCAATTGAGTGAACATGGCTAGTATCATCAAGGTAGTTCACGGAATCATAGATATTGAACTTAATCATTTCACCATCAAATTTCATGGTGAGTGTGCCACTACTGACATCTATCTTAGTCTTAGATGTCTTTAAAAATGGTCTACCTAACAATATAGGGGTAGAACTGGGTGAATGATCATCATGCATGTCTAAAACATAAAAGTCTAGTTGTACTAACACATCCTCAACCACCCCATCCGGATAAGCATTGGAACGGTCGGCTAGTTGAATGATAACACCCGTTCCAGTCAATTTGGTAAGTTTTAGTGCGGTGTAAGTGGACCTAGGCAATACATTTATGGATGCTCCTAAGTCTATCAGTACATGTTCTATTGGTTTACCACCTATTTGACAAGGTATGGTGAACATACCTGGGTGCACAGCTCCTTCAAAAATTTTGCATATCGGGGTACTTAATTAATTGCATCCAACAGTGGAATGTTGACTTCCACTTTTTTAAACATCTCCAGCATCTCCTTTTCTTTGCTTTCTTTGTCTGTCTTTGCTAACCTGCTAGGAAAAGGGGGAGGAGTCAATTTTGCAATTGAATTAGAGTTGGATTTTACCTGCGGGATTCCTGAAGTGGCATTCCCCTTTTCATCTTCTTTCTCTTCTCCCCTTTATTCTCGAAGATTTGTTTGCTTGGTCCTTCAACCTCTTTTCCACTCCTCAGGGTTATGGCACTCACATTTTTGGGGTTCACCTCGGGTTGAGATGGTAGCTTCCCTTCAGATTGTGCCTCAAGTCTGTTGATGGCAGTAGCCATTTGGCTAGTGATGGCAACGGGTCGGGTTCGGGTCGGGTCTCCCCGACCCGCGCCCCGCCCCGCCAAATTTTATTAAACCCAACCCCGCCCCGCGACCCGTGAGTTTTGGTTCGGGGCGGGTCGGGTCGGGTTTTGCCGCCCCGTTTAAATTTTTTTCAAATTTTTTTTTTTTTTTTGCGACATTTTTTTATTGTTTTTCTTTAATATATTATTTAAAATAATATAATCGGGGCGGGTTCGGGTCGGGGCGGCCAAAACCCGTACCCGCCCCACGACCCGCTCGGGTCGCTAAAACATAACCCGAACCCGCCCTGCCAACCCGCGGGGCGGGTTTTTTTCCACCCATTAGGGGCGGGTACCCGTCGGGTTCGGGTCGGGTCGGGTTTTTTTTTTGCTATCTCTACATTTGCCTCATCTGATTCTCCAAATTCTGAATACTGGATTTGGTATCCTGTTGAAATTGAATTCTGTTATAAGCCAAAGTTTTAACCATGTCTTCTAGAGAGATACCTGAGTTCTGGGGCCTTTGTTGATACTGTCCCTGTGAATGGAAATTTCCTTATTGTTGGAAATGCCCTTGAGATTTGTTGGAGGGGAAACCCGGGGGCTTGTTATTCCCATAGCTTAGATTGGGGTGATCCCTCCAGCTAGGGTTATAGGTATTGGAGTACGGGTTGTATTGCTGTTTTTGAAATGGAAACCCTTTTGCAACCTTTACCTGTTCGCCATTCTCCTCTTGCAACACCAGACATGTATCCGTTGGATGTCCAAATTTTGAACAGATTCCGCATGCTTTGACCTGATTCGAGTTCCCTACAGCAAGCTTCTTAACGAGATTGGTTAGTTCATATAATTGACCTTCGATATTGGAACTACTTACCTCGTTCACACGGCGAACTTGCGAATCCCTACTTGAGTTGAATTGCTGAGTGTTCTCTGCCATGTTGGAGATTAAAGCTCGCGCATGTTCCGGCGTCTTGTCCATGAGCGCTCCTCCACTCGCGGCATCTATCATGTTTCTATCCATCGGTGCTAACCATTCGTACAAATACTGCACCAGGAGTTGCTCACTGATCTGATGATGGGGGCAGCTCGAAATGAGTTTCTTGAAACGCTCCCAGTACTCATATAATGTCTCACCATTGATTTGGCGAACCCCGCAAATCTCCTTCCTGATTGTCCCCGCCCTAGATGCAGGGAAGTACTACTCTAAAAACAACCTCTTCATATCATTCCATGTGGTGACTGATCCAGATGGTAGACAGTACAACCAGTCTGCAGCGGCATCCTTCAATGAGAATGGGAAAGCTCTCATTTTTATTTTCTCCTTGGTAATGCCTGTGGGTCTCATACTGTCGCAAACTACATGAAACTCCTTTAGATGTCTATATAGATCTTCACCGGAAAGTCTCCGAAAAGTAGGTAGAAGGTGATTCAACCCGGATTTTAGCTCAAAGGTTCTTCCTTCTTCTAACGTTGGAAACGTAATGCACAATGGCTGCTGAGCCACATCGGGAGTAGCCAGTTGTTTAAGAGTTCTGTTGTTAGCTGCCATTTGTTGCCCTGCTCTCCTTTGCTGTCGAAAAGTCCTCCCAATTTCTGGGTCAAGATAAAAAAGTCCACAATTAGTTGACCGAGTTTTAAGCATATAAACAAAGGAGCACAAAAAACATTATTTTTTTTTTTTACTTTTTTTTTTTTTTTTTTGAAAAATTATATAAAGTGAAAATAAAATAAAAATAAAATATATGCAAAAAAATAAAATTCTAATTGATTAAACACTAAATTGGTTAACCATTCCCCGGCAACAGCGCCAAAAATTTGATGCGTGTCGCGATGCACCAAAATAATAAATAAATTTGCACCTAAGGTCCCCAATCTTCAGTTTTGAGTGCATTTTGGTCCTTTTTCCTTATTTTCTCTTCCTTTATGATCCTATACCACATAAAATATAAGATGCATTAATAATACTTAGATAAAATCACAGTATTGCTAATTCAAGGATATAAGTGCATAAAATAAACGTTAATATAACACTTATCAGACGTCAAGGTGGTGAATAGGACAATCAAAATTTAGAGCAAGTGTGAGAAATATTCGAATGGTGTTGGGTTTAACCACGGGGCTAAAAGTCTCCGAGAAGTCGATACCGGGTTGTTGATGGAATCCCTTGGCAACAAGGCGAGCTTTGTAGCGGGAGATGGAACCGTCCGGGTTACGTTTCACACGAAATACCCACTTGCAGCCTACAGGATAAGAGGTGGAGTTAGGGGGAATGAGATCCCCATGTGTGATTATTTAGAAGAGCAGAAAATTCATTGTACATTGCTTGGCGCCATGCAGGAGATTGCAAGGCAGCAGACACACAGGAAGGTTCAACGAAATCGGGAATTTGGTGACGGGAGGAGGTGCCAAAAACTCTTTTGGGGCAAGAGATGTTGTTCTTAGCTCTTGTGACCATGGGATGTTTATTCCGTGGAGGGGATACAAGAGGATTTGTAGAAGGAGGAGAGTCAGTGGAAGGCAGTGAAGAGCATGGGGAAGATAATGGTGAAGATCCGACCATTTCGGCCGGATGGACTGGGTCCAAAGTGCTGGAGTCACACATCGTGAGGGGCATGCAGTCCTCCCGTGAGGATGTCACCCCACGGACACCAACATCTTGCCCGTCAGAAGGCACACTGCTGGGCGCGGGAGTTGTTAACCCGCTCGCAGCAAAACCTAGCCCGATAGACTATATAGGCATGGTGCTGGGTGCGGGAACTGGAGGGAAGATAGGGGGAATCAAGGGAAGTGGGAGAGGATAGGCTGCCGAAGAAGATGGGTTTGTAATTGGAGGAGAAGAAACTTAGCTGGAGGAGAAAGGGAACTGGTTCTCAAAAGAAGCTAACATGGCGAGAGATGAAAATTTTGCATGTTGCATTTTCAAGGAAAATGTAGGAGTAATGTTGGTGGTCATAGCCAAGGAAGGTACAAGGTTTGGACTTGGGATCGAGTTTGGAGTTGGTATAGGGTTTTAGCCATGGATAGCATAGACACCCGAATTGTCGAAGAGATGAGTAGCTAGGAGAATACCGAAAGAGGATGGAGAAAGGACTTTTGTTGGAGAGAATAGAGCTGGGAAGATGATTAATAAGATAGATCGTTGTGCAGAAGGCATAAGACCCAAAGGTGGGAGGAAGAGATGCATCATGCAATAGAGTTTGGCCAGTCTCGTTGATGTGACGATGTCGTCGCTCGAAGTTGCCATTATATTCAGGGGTATAAGGGGGAGTGATGAGATGTTGTATTCCTTGGGAGGAGAGATATGATTGAAGTCCCAAGAATTCACCACCGCCATCTGTGTAAAGATTTTTAATTTTAGTATCGAATTGTTTTTCCACTTGGTGTTGAAAAATAAGGAAGATAGTACGCACATCAAATTTAAGGCGAAGTAAGAATAACCAAGTAAATTTAGTAAAGTGATCAACGAAAATAGCATAAAATTTATAACCATCCACAGAGGTTACAGGACTTGGACCCCATAGATCTGAATAAACTATTTCTAGCGGACTATGACTAATGACACTAGAATTTAAAAAAGGGAGCATAGTGCTCTTATTACATAAACAAGAATTGAAAGAAAAAGAACTAGGGAGTGCTGATGAAAGAGCTCCAAATGCTAAGACTTGATTGGTCGTCTTGAGAGAGGGATGACCGAGACGATTATGCCAAAGTTGTGACGAGATGGATGATGTGGTATTGAGTGCAAACTTAGGTGATGGAGACGGCGAGGAGGAGGGCCACTCATAGAGATCATTGATGTTGGAACCGCAAAGCAGAGGTTTCCGAGTTTGAAGATCCTTCACAAGAAAATAGTTCAGAAAAAATTCAATAGAAGTGAGATTAGACTTGCAGAATTTGGAGATAGAAAGAAGTTTTCGAGTCATATGAGGTACATGAAGAACATTAGAGAGTAAAAAATTGGATATAAAGGAATTGAACCTGTATTAGAAATGTGAAGAGTAGATCCATTACCAAGTTGGACATCGTCGGGACCATCATAGGATTGTTGAATGTTGAAATCAGCCACATGAGGTGCAATGTGATAAGATGCTCCGGAGTCCACAACCCAATTCCCGCCTGGAGAAGTCATGCTGGCATGATTGATGCTGGGACGAGGTGGACGAAGAGATGGAAAAAGTGTGTAGCACTTATGAACATCATGTCCTTTTTTTCCACCATACTGGCAAATAGAAGGATTAGAGGAGGAGGGCCCCCATGATGCGGGAAAGGGGGAGAACGATCCAGCTGGGGTTGTAGAAGTCCAGGGCCAGGTGTTGGACGAGGGGTTGAGCGAGATTGATGAGATGGGGCCCACCTATTGCGACTAAAGGACGGTCCAAAACTGCTAGGTTTTGAGCCTTGTTTCACAAAGTTTGCAGTTGGAGGAGAAAGCATTGATTCAGAGTCTTTCAAAAAAAATTCATGATCAATTAATTTTTCGAATAATTCTTCAAAGGAGATGGGTGTATCACGTGTTCTAATGGCTGCAATAACTTCTTTAAATGCACGGCCAAGATCACGAGTACAATAGATGAGAGTATCGGCATCAGTGAGAGGAGCACCCAAGGAGGCTAGTTCATCAGCAATTGTTTAAATTTATAATAGGAAGTCGGAGATTGGAAGTGTGCCATGAACAAGAGTGGTTAATTTGTCTTTAAGGTGAATAATATGTGATTGAGATCGTTTAGCAAAAATTCGATCCAGATGAGACCATGCTTCATGGGATGTCTTGGCTGTGGCAATAAGTGGGATGATAGTTTCAGCAAGAGAAGCAATTATGGCATGGAGAATGAGTTGATCGTCTTTTCCATTGAAGGAACTCAGGGTTTGGAAGCTGAATAGGAGTTGTAGATGGAGGAATTGGGGTGGTGATTGACTGGGAGGGGGGTGTGTTCGTGCCATCAATGAATCCCATAAGGTTAGGCCCGAAGAAGAGACTTGTAAATTTGAGTTTCCATGAAAAGAAGTTGGACATTGTGAGACGAATAGGTAGATGTGTAGAAGCATTAATTTGAATTAGAGAAGAAGAGGAAGCTATCATAGCAGAAGCAAGGACAACAGAGTTGGTTTTGGAAGTGGCACTGTCGGTGGTAGACATTGGAGATGACAGTAAAGAGGTAGACGAGGGAGTAGAGAAGAAGACACGGAATGTGATTCTAGTTTTTTAGACAATTATATGGCTGGAATATAATGGACAAAATTAATGGCAGACAATGGTGATGGAGTAGAATTTGTTATATATAGTCAGCAACTTCTAGGAATTAATGGTAGAAGGCTTTGTTGAACAAAGGTGGTGAAACAAAGAAGGGGAAGGAGATTATGGCAGACAGTAAAAAAAAAATGGACAGGAGTAGAGGGGGAAAAAAAAGATGAACTTGGCAGCCGGATCTTGGAATTACTCTTTAGAGTATGTATGGCTCTGATACCATAATAGACACAATATTTAGGCTCAAAATCATTTATTTTCATTGACGTAGGAGAACATATGTGTACAATATCTTGAGTCACAAGTCAAGAACAAGATTTACATAAAGAAAATACAATGTAAATATAATCCTTCTACAATTAGAATTTTAAATATGGTTGATGAATTGATAACTTTGATTACACGATTCTAGGGCAATCTCGAGATTATTGATTTAGCTCATGATTTTCACAATCCTTTACACAAACCAGTGAATCGGTCCGTCTCAATTGAACTATGGAAGGGTGCTCAACTCTGCAATATTTGGACTTCCACCAAAGTTTAAAATCAAAAGCCTTACTCAGATCAACCAATTCTCGACAGTCAATTCCACCCTCCATGAATGGCAAACACATGTTATTCCATGATGACCAGTGGATACTTTTGGTTGTTCAGTGGTATGTTTTGAATGGGTTTGTCTGGTGGGATTATTGTAGCAATCACATACGTAAAGACTTGGTCCTTATGAAAATGTTTACAGACTCGTTTAGGATAATTATACAAGAGATGGGTAGTCTCACAGAAGTATGTGCAAGCATTGGATGATTTCTCAGATTTAGAGTAATTAGTAGCAAGAATGACATTGGACAGATGAGGTTTGGCTCCAAGCCATGTTTCTTCGAAGAGAAGTTCGATGACAACATCATCTAGATAGAGTAGTGTGTTGATGAAGTGGAGAGGATTGGGCAGATTTAAAACGATCACGTAGAGCCATGAGAGGTGTGATAATGCGCTAATGAACTCAGTTGGTAGTTAAGCTGGCAGCGTCCTCAATGTTTTTTCGAGCAGGCTCAAAGAGATCCAATTGATCCCATATGACATGCATATCAGGTAAAAAAATAATTGATGGATTTATCTAATTGTTGAGTTTTGCTATGTAGAGCAATCAAGAGTTGATATGGATGAGCAAGATTTTTAGTGGTTTACCAATCATTGAGAAAATCTCATGCCTCTTTTCCGGTGTTGAAGAGTCCAAAATGTTGATAGATGACATTTATTGATGTGTTCCAGCACCATGTAATAATGTCTCCATTTTTACTATTTCAATCATCTTCCTTAATTGGAAAGTCTTCATCGCTTTAATCCTTTTTGGATACAGGTGTGATAACAAAACCAATGATGATTCTCCCACCCCAACGGGTTTTGAGGAAACTCGTCATTGCTTGTGCCCAATGAATATAGTTAGTCCCATTAAGAATAATGGAGATAGGACGAGAAATGTCAGATTGATCCATACTAAAAACTTTTGGTAAATCAGAGGCTAGAAGCAGATTCAAAAGGGTTAAAAACCTTAGGAACTGATCCGAACCAATTTGGAACTGGTCTAAAAAAGTTAGAACCGGCCGTATGAATAAATTCTAAATCCAGCACACTAAACCGGTCAATGTTTGAATGAGAGCTGACGCAACAGTGACGACGTTGCAGATGTCATGAGGATTGTTGACCAATGGTTAACTTAATCTTATTGTTTTGATCATAACAAATAAGATTATATTATATTCCTAACAATTGTACTTTAAGTGTTTCATGTAATGATAATCTTCGAAGCATTTATAGTAGAAATCATCTCTCGAAGATAAAAGATCAAAAACACAAAATGTCATGTTCAAGACACAAAACATGGTAGCATAAAGACCAAGTAATGAACCCCACAAAGAATTGAGCATTTACAAATAGCTTCTCAATCACATGTAAGGTTAATGCATCAATAAATGACAATGCACTTCAAAAGCTCAAGTAACATTTTAAAGTCACTATTTGGCAAACCAATTAAAAACATGTTTTAAACAACACAATTCCTCAAATCACTTTTTAATTACACACATTTTCTCTCTCCACTTTTCAATCACATATTTTAACTCTAAAACATTTAAAAAAAAAAAACATGTTTTTAAACATGGAACTTTTAACAAATAGTCACTAAAATATCTTTTTCAAAATCAACTTTGATCAAAAAATCTTGAAAAATCAAAATCTTGAAATGCTGATTTTTTATGTCAACCACATGATGCTTTTAGGTTGCTGCAAATTTAGTCAGTTCGAGCGCACTACCTATATTTTTAACTCCAACGACTATTTTTCTCTAACAGCTTTTTCGAGGTCGACTGCAGAGTCAGTATGTGCTAAATTTGCTCTATAAATAGCTTTCTCTCTTGCATTCATTTTTAAACAATTTAAGAAGAGATTTTAAGAAATCTTTCTTGTGAAAAAATTCACCATTCTTACTTGATTTATATTCATCTATCTTTATTTGAAAACTTTTATTAATCTAAACTTTGAGTGTGTTTGGTATTGTTTAAAATGAGTTTTTTAAAATGAATAGTGAATTTTAGGGGAAATGATGGTTGAGATTTGGTTGAAAAGTAAAAAATTGTGGGCTTGACTTTTGATTGATGGTTGAGATTGAGTACTGTAGAAAAATAAGAAAAATTTAATAGAAATCAAACAGGGGCTTTGTTTTATCAAATTCATCAAAGTTTTTGTGAATATTTTTGATTTTTTATTGTTTAAACCCCTTCAACATCTTCAAAATATATTATAATTGAATTGTAAGTCTCTATGTGTTCTAAACTTGTTTTTTATCTTTTAAAGAGAGAGTTTCAATTGATGAACTTTGATTATTTGTACTCTACTTTTTATTATCATTTGATTCATCCAAGTTTCATTGCTTAAACACTTTGAGCCTAACTTATTGTTGGTTATTCAAGTATGGCATCTCTTGATACTTAACTTGATTCAATCATTTAACAAGAGATTATATTCTATGTAAAACTTTGTTTGATTGTATTGAACTTTTCATTATCATTTGCATCAATGTTTTCCCTAACACTCGAGCTTGATTTATTGCTATCTATTGAAGTGTTACCCTAACTCTCTTGAGACTTAATTTGAGGATATCTTTTGTCAACAGAGTTATTTCAATTGTAATTCAATTCATTATATTTGGTGGTTTCGAGAAAACTCGATTGTTGTTAAAGATAAGTACTCCTTGTTGTAAGTCACTTAGGATATGTGCTCCTTGTTATAAGTCACCTAAGAATAAGTACTATTTGTTGTAAGTCACTTAAGGATGGGTGCTCCTTGTTGTAACTACCTAAGGATTTGATACTCCTTCCATGATAGCGAATTTGGCATTACTCGTAATGGAGGACGTAGATCAAGTTGTTTGACAGAACCTCCTTGATCGATAAGATTTCAAGTTGCCATGATGGGCTAAGGGTTTTGGAACCTCATAGGCCAGCCTATCTTGATTGTAAGTTCGGCATGTGTGCCCGGACTCTTTATAGTCATTAATCGAAACAATCTAGAGGTTGGGCAATAGTGCCCGGGCAAGCATGGACCAAGCCTTTCCCAGAGTAGTTAGATTCTTCAATACGCTTACTCATAAGCCAGCTTATGTGCCCGGGCTATATGTCATAAGGTCAGATCTTAAGGTCGGTCCATTCCGGCCACTTTTTTCCTAGAGGCCCAATACCAATAGGACCCTAAGCTTTCTTCGTTTATGGGCTACATCCTTGGGCCCCAAAAAAACATAGCCAATAAGAAAACCTCCTAAAAAAGGGGATCTCAATTCTAGTAACATTAGAACTCTTCCTAAAAGGTAAGTTTATACCAAAAGGACTCCTTCTTTAACTAAAGAAGATTACGGGCTTTTCAACCCTACAAATACAGTTCATTTGATCACATATAATTCATTCACTATTCTTTACGTCTCTCCAGTTATATTTTCTCTCTAATTTTCTCCAGAATACTAATTCTCACACCGAAGGGGCAACGGGGAGAATCCTCCTCGCCCTTTTGCAGGTCATCTAAGGCGAATCCATTCATCTTTTCCAGTGATCAAGCAACTCCATATCTTGCCACGTCAAGGTTAGAATTTTTTACAGCATCAATTGGCGCCGTCTGTGGGAAGAGATACAATAAGCCATGGTGAATAGACGTCAAGGTCGTCCCTCCGCATCTACTGGACATCTCCTTTCGGCCGATACCACGACTGAAGGGGAGAATCCTCCACCTCTTGAAGATATTGGGGAAAAACCAGACCCAAAAATCACGTCTGACAATGAACCGGTTAGTTGAGAAGATATCAATGAACTCCAATAGTAGCTCCGTGAACTCCGTCAGGCTCTTCAACAACAGAATAATAGTCAAGTACAACCCGACCTAAACACTCCAGGAACGATTCCTAGGGAAGATCACAGACCAGCTAATCCTGTAGATGATAATTCCCCGGGAATCGGGGGTGCTCATCCCATGACTGAGGGATCTGCCAACTTAACAAAACGAGAAATCTAAAGAATTATTTAGGAAGGAATCGCCAATGGTATAAGGCAAAACACACAAGGTCAGACCTCTTTCACAAGAAGAACCCCTTTTACTCTTGAAATAAAATCGTTTCCCTTACCAGAAAGATTTAAGCACCCTCGAATAAAGGAATATGATGGAACAACGGATCCTAACAACCACTTGAATACCTACACTGATGTCATGTACATGCAAAATGTTCCTGATCAGATTTTATGTAAGGCCTTCCCGCAAACCTTAACAAACTCAGCCCTTGAATGGTTTTCTACAATACCATCAGGATCAATCTCTTCCTTCGCTGATCTTACAGAGAAGTTCACGGCTTTCTTTGTAAGTAGCAAGAGGATCAAGAAAACATCCGCTTCCCTCATGCAGTTGAGGTAAGGACATAATGAAACACTGTGGGAGTTCATGATTCTTTTTAACACCGAAAGACTATAGATTCCAGATCTTCATATCTCATCCCCCACTTCAGCCTTGACCTTAGCCATCCGAGGTCCGAAATTCAAAATGCCCTTATCTAAGAATCCCCCTACAAACGTGACAGAACTTCTCAGAAGGGTTGAGAAGTACATAAATGTGGAGGAGACATTGTTGTCGGTTAGGGCACATGATCAAGTTCACGGAGCAACAGTACAGCCTTCAGAACTCGTCAAACAGGGGAATAAGAGATCAAGGCAAGAAGATGAAAGGGATTCTTTTGGGTCCAACACAAAGGGAAGCAGTTATGGGCATCAGAACTTGACTCCATTAAATGCGTATTGATCACACATTCTCATGGAAATCAAAGGTCGTGAAGATTTGCGCTGTCCAAAGCCTATCAAGGGGAAGATCGATGAGAAGAATAGTCATAAGTATTACGACTTCCAAAAAAGCTCGGGTCATACCACGGATGAGTGCATAACACTTAAACAGGAGATAGAAGCTCTCATGAAAAGAAGCTTCCTGGGATATTACATAAAGAAGGAAGATAAAGATCAGGGAAAAGGGGAAGAGAAGAATAGATCAGCTGGTACCATAAACTTTATCGTCAGATGGATAGCTTCTGGAGTCGATTCAAATAACGCAAGGAAAAAATTTTCCCGGGCATTGGGTGATCAGGAAGAAAGGTCGGGCAGTCATGTCCATGAAATTTCAAACAGCATCAGCTTTAGTAACGTTGATATGGAAGGAATTTCATATCCCCATGACGATGTTGTTGTCATCAGTACCACAATTGCAAATTTTGATGTAAGAAGGGTGCTTGTTGATAATGGAAGTGCACCCAATGTTTTTTCTTCGAAAGCTTTCAACAAGATGCAACTCCCCAAGGATCAGCTTCGACAGGTCATTACTCCGCTAACTAGCTTCGGTGGGGGAATAGTGAAACCCGAAGGCCTAATTCACCTTTCTACTTCACTTGGATCAGAAGAAAAGTTGGTAACAAAGATGACTTCGTTTCAAGTCGTGAAGACCCCTATGGCCTACAATGCTATCTTGGGAAGACCATTCCTAAACAGCTTAAAAGCAATGGTATCAACATATCACCTGGAAATCAAGTTCTTGACTTCCGCAGGCATATCAACAGTATAGGGAAATCAGTCAATGGCCATAAGTTTTTATATCACCTGTATTAGGAAAGGTAAATAGATCTGATGTCAATTGAACTTCCTGTAGAAGAGCGCATGTCACCAGTAGAAGAATTGGAAGAAGTTCAAATTTCAGAAGGAAAGAGTTTCACGATTGGGAAAGAACTCCCCAAATTAATGAAGGAAGAACTGTCACAATGTTTAAGGAGAAATATCGACATATTTGCATGGAGTGCAAAAAATATGCCTAGGATCGACCCCGCACTTGTTGAACACAGACTTAATGTCATGCCCGATAAAAAGTTTGTAAAACAACGAAGAAGACAGTTTGCCACAGAAAGGAGGCAAATAATAAAGGAGGAAATAGATAAGCTTCTGAAAGCAGAATTCATCAAGTAAAGTATCCATAATGGCTAGCCAACGTGGTATTGGTCAAGAAGCCAAATGGAAAGTGGCGAGTCTGCATAGATTTTACTAATTTAAACAAAGAATGTCCAAAAGACAGTTATCGTCTTCCCTGAATCGACAAATTGGTGGATTCCACATCAGGTTCTGAACTTTACAGCTTCCTCAACGCATTCTCGGGGTATCATCAAATTCAAGTAGCACAGGAAGATCAGGAAAAAACTTCCTTTATGGCTGATGAACGAATATATTGCTACAAAGTCATGCCCTTTAGATTGAAGAATGCTAGAGCTACTTATCAAAGGTTGGTAAATATGATATTTTCCAAACACATCGGGCTGAACATCGAAGTTTATGTCGATGACATGGTTGTAAAGAGCTTGAGAAAGAAAGACGACATAGCCAACTTGGAAGACATTCTGTACACTCAAAAAACATCGAATGAAACTAAATCCTGCCAAATGCGCCTTCGGAGTAAGCTCGGGAAAATTTTTGGGGTTCATGATCACCCAGGGGGGCATTGAAGTTAACCCAGATAAAATTGTGGCCCTTACATCAATAGAACTTCCTAGAAACATCAGGGAAGTACAGAAACTTACGGGAAGAGTAGCAGCATTGGGCCGTTTCATGTCAAGGGCAGCATTTAAATGTTTCCCGTTCTTCAAGACTCTTTGAAGAAACAAGAAGTTCAGATGGAATGAAGAGTGCGAGGTCTCCTTCAGGAAGCTGAAGGAATATTTGGGAACTCCTCTAATATTGGTAAAACCTTATCCGGGGGACAATCTGTTCTTGTATCTAGCAGTTTTAGATCATGCAGTAAGCGCAGTTTTGGTCAAAGATGAAGGAAAAACCCAAAAACATGTATACTATGTTAGCAAGATGATGTTGGAAGCATAAACCCGATATACACTAGCAAAAAAACTTGTACTTGCCCTGGTCACAGCAGCCATAAAGTTAAGACCTTACTTTCAAGCCCATAATATAACAGTCCTCCTGAATCAGCCCTTGAAACAGATCTTGTAGAAATCGGATGTCTCTGGTCATCTACTCAAATGGTCAATCGAGCTTGGAGAATATGATATTGAGTTCAAACCCCGACCTTCTATAAAGGCACAGGTCTTGGAAGACTTCGTTGAACTCGCCCCAAGACCTCGGGAGCTAACATGTCATGACAGGGAAGTGGTTAGATGGACTTTGCAAGTTGACGGAGCATCGAATGCCGCTGGCTCGGGGGCTAAAATTATACTAAAAAGGGATGATGGCACAATGAAAATTTAGTGCACAATTAGGTTTGACTTCCTGACAACTAATAATGATGCAGAATATGAAGCCGTTATCGCCGGACTTCAGGCAGCTCAACATCTAGGGGTCGAGCATGTCAAAGTCTTGAGTGATTCACAATTTTTGGTAGAGCAAGTGAATGGCACTTTTGAGGCAAAAGATGAAAAAATGTCATCTTACAGAATGATGGTTCTAGAGTTGCAAAGGAAGTTCAAATCCTGCCGCATAGATAAAATTCCAAGGTTCGCTAATCATAAAGCGGATGCTCTATCAAGACTAAATTTTTCCAATCTAGACCACTTAGAGAGAACTGTATTCGTGTGAACTCTTCATGAGCCCAGTATCACACAGCAACCCGATGTCATGGATATTTCAGATATTGAGCCCAGATGGATGGATCCAATCATTGAATATTTAACGTCGAGAAAGTTTCCAGATAATAAGGCAAAGGCGAGAAGAGTCAAGGCAAGGGCCCCAAGGTGTACCATATTACAAAGTACTTTGTTTGGTCGAAATTTTACACTTCCTTACCTTCGATGCCTAACTCCGAAAGAAGCAGCTCTTACTATGGTCGAAGTTCATGAAGGAATTTGTGGAGGATATCAAGGAGAAAGAGCGCTAGCTATGAAGTTAATACGGTACAGATACTATTGGCCATCCATGAGGAAGGACACACTCAGCTATGTGAAAACATGTGATAAGGGTCAAAGGTTTGCAGCCCGATTACATCAACCAGCAGAAGAACTATCTTCAATCATGTGCCCATACCCCTTTGTACAGTAGGAAATTGACATACTTGAGTCATTCCCCATAGCTCGTGGTCAGGTCAAGTTCCTAGCAGTGGCTATGGAATATACTTCACAAAATGGGTGGAAGCAGAACCTCTTGCCATAATCACATAACAAAAGTTGGAGGCATTTGTTTGGAAGTCAATTATCTGCCATTTTGGTCTTCCTAAAACATTAATCACTGATAATGGGCATCAATTCGAGTGCCAACCCTTCAAACAATTCTACTAGAATCAAGGAATAGTACACGGGTTAACTTCTGTTTCGCACCCGCAAAGTAATGGATTAGCTGAAGTTACAAACAGGCCCATCTTGCAAGACTTGAGGACTCGCCTTGACAGTGCCAAGGGTGATTGGCCTGATCTCCTTCCAAAAGCACTTTGGACAAACTGAACAACATTCCAGACTGTAATAGGGGAAACTCCATTCATGCTAGCCTTTGGTATGGAAGCTGCTGTACCAGTAGAAGTAACAATTTCCATCTTCTGTGCAATGATTGCAGAACCACCTTACCAGATTGAGGGACAGAGAGAAATCTGGATCTTCTGGAAGCAGTCAGGGAATATGCCGCCTTAAGAATAGCTGCTTATCAACAGGCCATGGCCAAGAAGTTTAATATCCGAGTGAAGAAGAGAGAAATTAGAATGGGAGATCTTGTCCTCTATCAAAGTGAGACCGCCGGTCATCAACCTGGGAAACTTGGACCTACTTGGGAAGGACCATATGAAATCATCCGAAAAGTGGGAAAGGGCTCGTACAACCTCCGCTCAATGGATTTAAAACCTCTTCCTCGGCCATGGAATGTGGAGAATCTAAAGCCTTACTACAAGTAGTCACATTTTCATTAATAACAAGGTCATCTAGTAACAGAAGAGTCGGGTCTGTGAACCCATTTTTTCTTTTAATTATGTTGGGACTTGCACGTCCATCAACAATTTTTAATAAGGTCGGGCCTACGCGCCCATCGTACTTTCTTTTAGTGTCAGAGACGGACACTCTTTTTCCTTATCCATATTTTTCCCCACAGGATTTTTCTGGGTATGGTTTTAACGAGGCCGATCGTTCAGTCCCCTTTAATAAAAATATTTCTTTCAAAGAATGAGCACCAGAAGACAAAATACTGGAATAACTTACAAGGTCACCCAAATGATTTTACAAGTTACTTCCCAACAAATAATTTACAATACCTCATGGCAAGACGTTACAAATTATTCTTTCACGAATAATTTACAATGTCTCATGACAAGACGTTACAAATAATTTACAATGCCTCATGGCAAGACGTTACAAATTATTCTTCCACGAATAATTTACAATGTCTCATGGCAAGATGTTATAAATTATTCTTCCACAAATAAATTACAATGTCTCATGGTAACGCGTTACAAATTATTTTCCAACAAATAATTCGCAATGTCTCATGGCAAGGCGTTACAAATTATTTCTCAACAAATAATTTACAACATCTCATAGCAAGGCGTTACAAATTATTTATAAATAGATTATTTCTCACATTTACAAAATAAAAAGTTCGACCCCTTCCTTGTAAATAACTCAACAGCTCGGTACCACCCGACCTTACTAAAACATTCCTCTTAATTTCGCCAAATCAAATGCTCGACCTATTCTTTGTATAAATTGTCAAGAAAGTCGACCTTGCCTGACCTTAGTAATCAAATATCATCAATCCAATGTTGATGCTACAAAGAATTAAAGTTCGTTTGTACAACCAAATTATAAGACCGTCTTTGCTCGACCCTATACTTTTCAAAACATAGGATCAATAAGACTAAACAAGGTCAGCTTGTATATTCAAAACAACAATGATTTTTCAAGAAAACACTGTAAAAAAACACGAACTATGAGAAAAGATTTCATTTATAACAAAACTTGTTACAAGAGGTCCTCGAGGTATACCTTGGGCTATACATCAAAATCTATTTAAATTCCTAAAAACCTCTACTGCTAAGGGTCGTGGTCAATGGCGTCATCGGCCTCCTCATCAGACACGGCCTCAACTTAGTCCTCCTCCTCCAAGAACGGGGTAAGGTCAAGTCCTTCCGTCCCTAGGGGAAATTGGGAGAGTGGGTTAGTGTCAAGATCAGGCACATGGAGCCTAATCCAAGCCCTGGCCTGCATCATTCCCTGAAAGTATGACTCCAAGGCATAGTTTCCCAAGGTCAGATCATACTCCTTCGATTTCTTAAAGGCCTCAACAGCCTCGACCTTAGCAACTTCGATCTCTTCCCGGGCCCGACGAAGGTCCTCAACAAGTTTAGCATTCTCTGCCCGAGTGAGATCCCGATCTTGGGTCATCAAGGCCAAATCTGACTCCACCCTGGCCAGCTTCTCCTTAGCATCCCGAGTCTTGGTGGCCTCGTATTGAGCAGAATGAACAAGTTGGCTTGAAGTCTCTCTGCGTTTGACACCCTGGTTGATCAGGCCCCGGCCAATATTGATCAACTGATAATTGGGATAAACAATTAGTGATATTTTAAATATTGTTTTAAAGTATTAAGTACAAACGTAAAGACAGAAATATACCTTCACCGCGGTGTTCATGAAGTGGTCCGCCCCTTGCTCAAGCACCACTTCTTCAAAATATTTTTCTAGAAGGCCGGGATGAAGACCTCCCTCCATCTTCTCCCTAAGATCGGCCAACGTAGGCCCCTCGGGGACAACTTCAGACACCGGCTCTTCCCGAGGAGGCTGGCATCTTGCATCTCGACCACTCGCTCTTTGGGGAGGGATATCCTCGTTCCTCCTCGAGGTTTCCCCTACTCCTGACTGATCCATGTGAGGTCTTTTCTGATAACGGCACAGCACGACCCCACCATCTTTTCTTTTTTGGGCAGCATTTCGTGCCATTTCCTCGGCCACCTTTCTTAGCTTGTCTCCTTCAAAAACCATCCCTACAAAATAGTAAGGAAGAAGAGGATGAGTATTGGGACAGGCTAAAAACAATAAAAATTGTAAAAGAATGATATATATTACTTAATTTACAAGGCCGAGGCCTACTGGGCTGAAGGTCAAGACTGGCCTGGCTCAGAATCTCATTTGTTGTCAAATCAGAGGCCTCTTTAGCCAACAGGCCAAAATCACATACCCTAATAGCATTGGAAAGAAGGTCGGCCATCTCCTCCTCACTCTTATTCCCCGTCCTATTAAAGCTATCTACATCTGGCTTTCTAAAGGTTGACAAAAAAAGGTTTCCCCCACCCGGGGCTTCACGTAGAAGAATCTCTCCTTCCAATATTTTAGGGAGGAGGGAACCCAAGGAACCTCAAAACGTCCCTTCCCGCTCAAATAGTAAAAGCAGTTGCACCTAGGCAAATACTTCAAGTCCAAAAGACATTTACATAGGTCTATGGTAGGTTCAATTCCTAGACTCCTACATAAAACAAAAAAATATAATAGGATTCTCCATCCATTAGGTGGGAGCTGACCCGGGACTATACTAGCAGTAAAGAGGAAGTCAATAAAAAAATGGTGCAAAGGAAACCTAACTCCAGCCACAAGGGATTCGTGAAATACCACCATCTCCCCTTCCCGGAAGTGGTAAGAAACATCGTCTTCCTCCAGAACCCAGGCTAAGTATCCCTCGGATAGCCTGAACTTACTCATATTGCCTCGACCATATGCTCCTTCATCCTACTATTAAAAGTCAGGAGCTCAATGTCAGCCTCGCTCGATCCTCTTCCCAAGTCGGGGTTATCCTCTACTCCCTCCTCACTACCCGACTCCTCATCGTGGGAAGGTGGGGGCTGGTAAAAGCCTATTGGCTCGACCTCTAAGGGATCGTCTAGATTCTATAATTCCCTAAGGTCTCCTACAGTCACTTGCCTCACCATATTTTTTGAGAAATAAGTTATATAATCAATAAGATCGGGAAAGGTCGAGCTTACCTAAAATGTTGTTTTTGCTGAAAGGGTAGATCGCGCTACTTGCTCGATGAGTTCTCTGGCTTCTCAGAAATTTTCGCAAAGTAAAATGAAAGGGAGCATAGGGACCACCTATAAATAGGCAAACAATGACGGGAAAAATTTCAAAAACTCCACCTCTCACAGTGAGACACTTGTCCAAAATTTGATGCAAAACTCCTGGCCTCCTCACATTGATTAAAAAGAAAATAATTGGCAAAACACGTCATTAGCTATCAGAAATAAATGAGATAGCTTTCAAAAATTAGATACATTCAGAGATCTATTACTGATCCTTGATGCACGAGGCCAATGATTGGTACGATTTCAAGCTACCAGGAAGGGCTAAGGGTTTTGGAACCTCACAAGCCAGCCCATCTTGATCGTAAGGCCGGGCTGTGTGCCCGGACTCTCTATAGTCATTAATCAAAACAATCTAGAGGTTGGGCAATAGTGCCCGGGCAAGCATGGACCAAGCCATTCCCGTAATAGTTAGATTCTTCGATACGCTTACTCATAGCCAGCTTATGTGCCCGGGCTATATGTCATAAGGTCGGTTCTTCCGACCTTATTTACATCTGTTCCTTTTTAAGATCTTAAGGTCGGTCCATCCCGGCCACATTTTTCCTGGAGGCCCAATACCAGCAGGACCCTAAGCCTTCTTCGTTTATGGGCTACATTCTTGGGCCCCTGAAAAACGTAACCAATAAGGAAACCTCCTAAAAAAGGGGAGCTCAGTTCTAGTAACATTAGAACTCTTCCTAAAAGGTAAGTTTATACCAAAAGGACTCCTTCTTTACCTAAAGAAGATTATAGGCTTTTTAGCCCTATAAATACAGCTCATCTGATCACATATAATTCATTCATTATTCTTTACGTTTCTCCAGTTATATATTCTCTCTCTAATTTTCTCCAGAATACTAATTATCACACCGGAGGGACGACGGGAAGAATCCTCCTCGTCTTTTTGTAGGTCATCCAAGGCGAATCCATTCATATTTTTCAGTAATCAAGCAACTCCAGATCTTACCATGTCAAGGTTAGGATTTTTTACAGCATCACTCCTTAAATATCGTTTGCATCATCTTATCTCTTTTACTTACTTACTTACATTACACATTTCTATTCTATCAATCCATATTGTGCAATACTATCTCTAAGTGTTATACTTGCTTTATCAATTAAGTTTATATCTTTATAGCACTCTACTTTGACAATTAAGTTACTTTGCATCTCTTCCAACACTAAATGTTTATACTTGTACCAATTGATTTTAAGTTTGAGATTATTTATCAAAAAAGTTTTATAAACTAATTCACCCACCCCTCCTTGGTTAGTCACTCTTAGGCTAACAATTGGTAACACGATCGTGAATAAATTGAATAGAAGACAAAATGCATGCACACCGTGTGGGGACACGTACCTACTTCGATGGGGCTATTTCTGGTATGGTTTAGATCATCTAGAGAAAATGATTATGGTACCGTGTTTGATCTGGTGTAAGTTAGATTGATGGTAGTATGAGTTCGAGATAGATTTCGATGGTTTTGAACGGTGTTTGGATTGATCGGGGGTGAGTGAAGGCTGATGGTTTTGAGAGTGACTCTGATACCAAGTTAAGATTATAACGAGAAGTAATGAAGAGAAAGTGTAATGACCCAGGTCCCACTTGACATGCTGTCCCGATCGTTAGATTGACGACGTACTATCCCCCCTGTACCAACATAGGTCTTTTCAGCAAGCTTTGTCCTCACTTGCACACTCCCTGAGAAAACTTCTCAGAAGGTCACCCATCATAGAATTCCTCCAAGTCAGTACGCTTAACGTGAAGTTTCTAACGATGGACTTCCAGAAAAGAAGGTACACCTTATTGGTATGAGTAGTACCTATCAAATCTTTTAAGTTTTTTAGGCTTGGGTGATACAATCACCCCCTGTTAGACTCGCACGTCCTCGTCGCAATTAAACCATTTAAGGATCTATTATTAGGCATTAGGATTCTAAAGGTGGCTCCTACGGGTACAAGAGATGGCTCCCGCCCTATGACGTAGCATTTTGTCCCGCATAGCACTTAGTTCCCGATTTTCGGTTGGCGACTGGCTCGATACCATTTGTAACGACCCAGTCTCACTAGACAGGCTGTCTCAACCATTAGATTGACGATATACTGTCCCCACTGTATCAGCATAGGTCTTTTCAAATAATTGAATTCTAGGGAATTGAATTGTTTTAAGTCAAGGACGCTTAATTATGGAGTTTCTAATGTTGGACTTCTGAAAAAGAATGTGCACCTTGTTGATATGCATAGTACCTATCAAATCTTTTAAACTTCCCTGATTTAGGTGTTATAGAAATTATAAAGATGTGGGAATTTTCTAAATTGAATTAATAGAATAAAGAAATACAATGAGTCCCTTTATACAAGGGTGATAGTCATGTATAAGTATGGAAAAATAAAATTTAAAAAAAAAAAAAAAAAAAGTATCACGTAAATTAGGCATCTATATGTATAATGGAAGATTCAATATATAATTGATTGTTAACCAATTATATTATACTAATCATAATATATTATAATTGATATAATATAAATTATGATATTTTAGAATGTTCTACGATATTCTAGAATATTCTAGCAAATGAGATTTGAACTTTTTTTTTTTTGATTATTTATTACTTTATAAATTAACATAAATAAGTAATGGATATATGTAAGGTGCCATAATTTTTAGATAGTGAGTCGTTACAATGGTCGGTGATGCCACAACACCGACAAAACTAAGCGGGCACTTAGGGTAGCTGATGACGTGGTGACATTTTTTTAGAAAGAGTGTTATTTGGAGAATCAACAATGCTACAAGTACCGTGAAACTGTACCACGAGTTGTACCACACACTCAAATATGGGGAGAGGGGTGAACTAATCATTTCACTCTCATGTGTCTCTGCGGTACATCCAGTGGCGGAGCCAGCCGAGAAGTCCAGGTTGAGCGTTGACCGTTGACCTCGTCTGCCGTTGACCTACTAACGTGAACGATGGCAGTAGCGAGATTGTGAATATTATTTAATAAAATAATATTCAAAAATGAATAAATAGATATAAGAATAAAAAGTCGTAATTAAATATATGAACAGATAGTCCAATACAAACCAAAATAGATGCAAAATACATAATAATGACATCAGTTGGTATTCGTTGGCTCGGACAACTGCATTCTTCGGGGTCTGATATTTTGGAAACGCTGCAATATTGCCTCATTCTCAATATTTTTAAAAATGTCTCGCTCCGTGTACACAACCAAATTGTCATTCAACCATTTACCTACCATTTTGTTGCGCAAATCACTCTTGATTAAATTCATTGCAGAGAATACTCTTTCAACAGATGCAGTGGCCACAGGTAATATCAAAGCCAATGTAATGAGCCTATAAACCAATGGAAAATAACAAGAATTCCCCGTTTCAACCAACTTCTTTTCTACGCATGATATACTGTTGAGATTAAAGAAAGCATTCTCCATTGTGACAAGTATAAAAAACTTGTCAAGTTCGGGTCTAAGAAATAACAACTCTTCAGCGTTGAAGTCTGAAGGATAGAACTCAGCAAGACGTAGCAATTTAGCAGTATCAAAGGCTGCAAATGAATCTTTTGGACTCAAACATGAAATGCAGATAAGGAGCTCAGTAGTTGTCTCTGGAAAAAGATCGTTCAACTCTTGCAAAATTGAGTCTATAACATGACAGTACAAATCAACATAAAAACGATGATAATACGTCACCTGCTGAGCAACTCCACGTCTTGTTGATCGACCTTCCAAAACCATAATATCCTCCATGATAGGCACTCTGATATTTTTACCAACACAAAACTCGATCACCCTATCCAACAATTTATTCCAACCATTGTCCCTCATGTTCTGCAATGAACGCTTGACCACATTTAACAATCCCATAGCATTCTGAATATCCTGCTCCTTTTTTTGTAACGCTTATGAAAGATTATCTGTAATGGCAAGAATGTCAAACATAAAATGGAGACAGAAGACATGCTGAAAGTTTTGCATAGTGGTCATCTGATGGTCGGCCAATGCTCTTTGATCTGCAGTTGGCCCATCTTTTGATACAATATCAAGAACGTCTAAGACATTATTGAACATATTAATAAAACGAGTGACTGTGAGTAAATGCGAGCCCCATCTAGTGTCACCAGGTAGTGCCAAATTCATTTCTTGAAACTTTCCACTGCCACTACAAAGTTCCCCAAGATTGAGCCTCTTCACAATCTCGTCATGATAACTTGCTCGAAGTGCATCTACACGCTTACAAGACACACCCACTAGATTTACAACGATAGAAAGCTTATTAAAGAAATCACCAACCACTATAGTTCTACGTGCCACCGAAACAATTGATAATTGAAGTTGGTGAGCGAAACAATGAACATAAAAAGCATAGGGATTCTCCCTTAAAATCAAAGCTTTTAATCCGTTGAACTCACCAGACATATTGCTTGCCCCATCGTAACCCTGACCTCTCAAATTAGATATGCTCAAATCATGATTAGCAAACATTGCATCGATCGCATTCTTAAGTGACTGTGCACAAGTGTCTTTAACATGTGTTATGCCCAAAAAACGCTCCTTGATTTGTCCAGATTTGTCTACAAATTGCAAAACAACTGCCATTTGTTCTTTCACAGAATTATCACGAGACTCATCAACTAAGATTGAAAATAAAGAATCATTCATCTCATTCATTATCGCCTTGGTCGTCTCAACTGCACAACAGTTCACCAAATCCTTTTGGATAGGGGGTGAGGTCATTTGGTCATTTGCTGGTGCATTACCAAATACCGAAGTCCTGACTTCCTCACAACGAGCTGCATGTCATTCTAGTAACTCAAGTAGATTACCTTTATTAAGTGAATCTTCTGATTCGTCATGACCACGAAAAGGCAACCCTTGCATCAAAAGGTATCTAGTACAATCTAGTACCGCAGTCAACCTTGTCCTATAACTTTTCTGTTGTGTACTACTTTGGCTACACAAAACATAAGAGATATTTTGTCTTTGATTCTTCAAGTTGTTGCATTTCTTAAAAGCTATATTATGAGAACTATCCACAAGACCGACATGATCTCTTAAAATCTTTTTGTGACTCCAATCTCTAAACCCAGTCTTAGTGAATGTATACCCACCCCCTTGATTTCCCCTATCAGGTTTGAACAAATAACAATACAAACAATATGCAGCATCCTTTTCTACACTGTACTCCAACCAATAAAATTCATTAAACCATTCTTTCCTAAAACATCTATTATCCTTTCCCATCAGTCTTCTTGGAAAGTCATGTCCATGTGGTTGACAATGACCTTTCTCTAAGTATGCCATCCTAACATCATCTCTAATGTTAGGATCATATGACTCAATTGGGGGCCGTATTCCTGGATCCGACACAAGTTCATCCATATTGAATTCAGTGCAAAATTTCTTTGTATTATCAAAATCTACTAACTCATTTGCTCTACTAGAAGCAGTTGCAGGACTACTAGAACTAGAACCACTAAGTTCAGATTTTCGTTTCAGTTGAAAAAAAACGTTCCATAATCTGTAAATCAATGATCACAAATCAAATCAGATATTCACCAAATCTCAATTCACAACCTATAAATCAATAATAACAATTCACAAATCAAATCATATTTTCATCATAATAGTCACAATTTACAAATCTAATTCACTTTGCAAAAACTTAAATGTAACATTTATGTATAAATCAATTATAACGAATTAAAGTTTAACCTTAGTGAGGAATCACAAATTGATAAAAAAAATTGGGAAATGACATCTAACTTAACCAAAAAAATTAATAAATCAAATATCAATAATATTTATTAAAATGTTTAAAACTTGGAGTCTTGGACATTAACCTAATTACTTTATAAAATCTGAAAATTATACAATAAAAAAAAATAATATATTCATAATTTTAACTAATTATAAATTGACAACAAACCATTAAAAAGTAAACATTACATATTTACATTTACATTTTACAACAATTACTATTTATAATTTACTTACCTTTACCAAGTCAGAGAGCTAGAGAGAAGACAGAAGAGAGGCAGAGGCGTAGCCGCGCACACAGAGCTGGACGGCTGGACCTGGACGCCGGACGCAGGAGCTGGAGCCTGGATGGACGTGGACCGACCGGCGACCGTCACCGACGTTGGCTGGGAGGAGCGCCGCGCTTGATAGAGAGAATCGGAGTGAGGCAGTGAGCTGAGAGCTTCAGACAGAGGTAAGCTGGGCTGCTGGGTTAGGGATTTTTTGATGATTTTGCTTATTGGACCAAATGAAGATCAATTTGTATGTTGTATTTGTGGTTTGGGCTTGGGCTTGGGTACTAATTTGGGCCAAAAAAAATTTCACAGACAGCAGGCGCCGCCTGTGCAGCGCGCGCGCCAGTGGCTGGCTGGCGGACCACCGGCGGTGAGGTAGCGCGGCCGCGCCACCTCGCCTATAGATGGCTCCGCCCCTGGGTACATCTTGTGATACGTTTTCGCAATAAATTTAACATTTTTATTGAAGGAAATAATGAAACCAATATTGGGTTAATGGTCGTATAGAGTATGCATATGTGATTAAATGTTGGCACTTAGGGTAGCTGATGACGTGGTGACATTTTTTTAGAAAGAGTGTTATTTGGAGAATTAACAATGCTACAAGTACCGTGAAACTGTACCACGAGTTGTACCACACACTCAAATGTGGGGAGGGGGGTGAACTAATCATTTCACTCTCATGTGTCTCTGCGGTACATCTTGTGATACGTTTTCGCAATAAATTTAACATTTTATTGAAGAAAATAATGAAACCAATATTGGGTTAATGGTCGTATAGAGTATGCATATGTGATTAAATGTTGGGGGAATAAAAATCTATGTTTAAAGGTTGAACACGAATTTGCTAGAGGTGCTCAAAAGATATATATTGTGGCTAGATGAGACTTGAACCTGGAGATGCAGTGGGGTGGGGGGAGTCGGGTTAGTCTTTACCATCCCCCACCCCGTCAAGGATTTTCTGAAGGTGGGATGAGAACGTGGACATGATCATTATTAAAAAATCTTCATCTATGTCCCCTTTAATTAGTTTTTTTTTTTTCCTTCATCTATTGATTTGAACTTAATTAATATTTAAAATTCTCATGTTGTGTTTTAAAGTGTCTCGATGTGTTAATCTTGTAATATTAAGAGTTTTGTAACATATGATCATGAATTTGGACAAGCATTAACTTAACAATAATTATAGGAAGATACATTTTTAAGTGATAGTGTGACATGTCATACATTTATTAGATGGTGAAAAAGTAAATGGTGAGGTTGTTATTTTCACAATGTCATATATAAATGTCCCTAAAAAAATGTCTCTCTCGAATTACTCTTAACTTAAAGGTCTTCAAGAATAGTGGAAATGATTTGAACATAATTAATAATTAAAACATCTCTTGTTGTGTTTTAAATTATTTCTAGTGTGTTAATCTTGTAATATTAAGAATTTTGTTACATTTTGAATAGTACAAATTTAATCTATATCCAACTCCTCATAAAAGCCTCAAACCGAGCACTTTGACAAACATAATCTCATAATCAAATGTGTAACCTCAAAGACCACCTTGAACTTGACTCTCATGAAGAGCTCGAACCCTAACATATGAATATTATCTCATATTATATTTTGATACCCTCGAGGAGGTCCTCAACCACGATCATCATTTATACCCTGAGCACACCATTTGTCCTCAACCCGAGCACAACAGTTGTCAATTGTCATCAACCCCGAGCAAAAAACTTGTCCTCAACACCCAGCACTTGAAATAGTTATTAAACTATATATTTTCCTAAAATTATTGCATCTTGAGTTATAGTTAAACTTCCATTTCTACTTAACAAAAATTTTACGCCTAAAACAAATTCATCTTTAATTAGTTCACTAACTAAAGTTCACTAACTGAAATAGTTATTAAACTATATTGTCTTTCTTGTAATTTAATTTTACAATGAAAAAGTCTTTTTTCAAGCTCCATCTTACTACCGTCCATTTGATAATTTCCCGTATTTCATATTCTAATTTCTATCTACAATCACCTGGAACTAAATATTTTCTAATTATATGAAATGTAAATCATGTTTTTACTAAAGCTACAAAATGTGGGATTATTGGCTTAGAATCAAACAAACAAGCCCTTAGAAATGCTATTTTGTTTAACATAAACTTGTGTGGCATTTCGAGGATTACTTCAAGTAATCGGGGGCAAAAATAAAAAAGGGCTTACGACCATTAAAACCATTTGGGAAATAATTTTTAGTAGTTGCATAAATTTGTTAAAATATTTTTACAAGTTAATTTTGGACTTGGGTATTTTTTATAAAAGGGTGCAACAAGTTTTTTAAAAGAGGTGGTTCATATTTTTCTCTAGAAAAGAGTTTTTTCTAGTTTTCTCTCTAAAAATATAACTTGGGGTTTTTCTTCAAAAGAGTCAAGAAAAAGTTTATCTTCTTGATTGAGTTGAGAGTGCATGTGGTTTTGATTTTTCCAATGGCATGGTCGTGAGCCTACATTTCGGTAATCGAATTCATTGATTTTGGCGTTCTTGGAGAGTTATTCTTGGTGTTCTTGATTTCGGAAATCAAGGTAAAGATCCTTCAGTGGTATTAGAGCGAGGAGGAATTACGAAGTGAATCAAAATTGCCGTGTAAAAGTCGGTGGAAAAGAAAACGCAAGAAGAGAAACGGTGACCGAAGGCAAGGAAGAGGCCGAAGAAAGTCAAAAACTGGAAGTGGAAACTGAGACCAAGGAGAAACCGAAACCGTGAAAACAAGAATCGGTGAAGAAGAGAAAAGGCAGTCCGAAGGCAAGGCAGAAATCAGAGAAGGCGGTGAAGCCAGGCGGTGGTACAGACCGGTGAGAAGAAAAACTGTGAAAAGCACAAAGCAAGCTGAAAATCTGTGGAAACAGAGGCCAAAAACTGGAAGTTGAAGCCGACCGAAGCAAGAAGAAGAGTTTCTGCCACATTTTCAAAAATCCGATCTCCAGTCATACAATTAGCGATCCAAGACCACCGGAAGAACCGCAGCGTCGAGGAGAACACTCGACCGGAATCTGGTCAGAAACCGACGGCTGGCAGCGGCGATTTGGCCGGAAATCAAAAGAGAAACCGGAGCTAAAAATTGAAATTCCTGCCGGCCGGTAGGGAGCTCCGATTGAGGAACGGTTTGCGCTATTGGACTCGTGACGGAGAGGAGAATCTTGTAGTGTGTCGGGAAAAAATTTTCGACGGCGACGGTGTTTTTCGGAGAGGCTCTGGCGACAATTTTTTACAGTTTGTTCTAAAGGACCTGCAGAGTCCATATTCGAAGTCCGTTTCATCAAATTCAATTTGGATATTGGTTCAGGTTTGCAAATGGTTTTTTGCATGATTCGTTAGTTTGATTTTTTGAGATTAAACTGTGCATTGAAGACTCCTATTGTAGTTGTACAAATATTTAGGATAATTTCTGAGCTCGGGGTTTTGTGAATAAATCGGGGAAGGGCTAGAAGTTGGGGATTCCTTGAGGTTCGGGTTTGACAAGATTAGGTTTTAATCTTGGGTGTATTGAATTTGACAAGATTAGGTATTAATCTTGAGTTTGATAGGAGGTCTTCTTGCTGACTTGACGTGAGAATTATATTCACGGGGATATTTTGACAAGATTAGGTGTTAATATTGGGGGTATGCAAGGTTACAAGATTGAGTATTAATCTTGGGTAAATTCTGCATTGTATACCGGTTTTGTTGCTGTGGTTATTTTACTTGCTGGAATTTGCAAGGGGGAGTGATAAGTATCATTCGGTGAGCAACGGTGTTTTTGAACAATGGTTTCAAGAATGGGATCTAGGGTCGAGCTGGAGAAGTTCGATGGTAAAGGGGATTTCTCCCTTTGGAAAAAGAAAATGAAAGCAGTATTGGTGCAACAAAGGGTTGCAAAGGCATTGGATGAACAATCCGAATGGCCAGAAGCATTATTAGCCAAAGTTGATGAAGTAGCTGAAATTCAAGAAGTGGCATATAGCACTCTGATTCTTCATCTCTTAGATAATGTTCTGAGGCAGGTAAACGATTCTAAAACTGTTTTAGAAATCTGGAATAAGCTAGATGAAATTTATGCTGCTAAAACTGTTCCTAATAAAAAATTTCTTTTAGAAAGAATTTTTGGTTTCAAAATGGACCCCTCCAAAGATCTTGAAACAAATTTAAATGCATTTTCTACAATGACTTTAGATTTAACGAACAGTGGACAGAAAATCGAAGATGATCAATTAGCTATAATTTTGGTAAATTCCCTTCCAGAATCTTTCAAAGAACTTAAAAATGTTATTAAATATGGAAGGGATACCATCACTCTTGCAAATGTCACTGCTTCGATTAGGTCTAAAACATTAGAAATCAATTTGAAGGAGAAAGGTGTCCATACTGAAACGGCTTATTTTGTTAAAGGTAAATTTGGTAAGAGAGAGTCAAATGCTATGAACTTTAACAAGAATAAGGGTAAGAGTAAGGAACAGTGGAAGGGCAAGGGTAGTGGTAGAGATGGAGATAAGTGCTTTCATTGTGGTAAAACGGGACACTTTAAGAAAGACTGCTACGAGTGGCTAAGGAAGAAAGAGGGGCTGCGGGATGTAGCTGAAAGTAATACTGCTTTTGGGGATTTTGGGAATGATGATGATCAATTGAGAGTGTTAAATGTGACATTAGGTGAGCGGAATCAAGAGTGGATACTTGACTCAGGGTGTTCCGATCATATGACCTCCCATAAAGTTTGGTTTAAGACCTATAGAGAGATAGATGGGGAGAATGTGTATTTAGGGAATGGTGAGTCTTGTACTGTGATGGGAATAGGTGAAGTTGTGGTCAAGATGTGTAATGGGGTGGTTAGAGTTCTAACTGGGGTGAGGCATATACCTGCTTTATCCAAAAATCTTATTTCTTTGAGCACATTGCATATGTCTGGTTTTCATTATGAAACAAAGAATGATAATAATGTAAAGGCAATAACATTGTGATTAAAGGAATATTGAGAAATAGACTTTATTATATGCTTGGCACAACAGTAATTCAAGATCATTCATGCTCACACATAATTCAAAAGGATGACACTCAATTGAGGGACAAAATGATAGCCCATGAAGGAAATAAATTTCCTTGTTTTTCTGTTGCTACTAACAATGTTGCAGGTTTAACTTCAAATTCACTTGAAAGTGAGTTTTTGGAGGGTAAGGAGTTTGGAATAAACTCAAGTGACCAAGGAACAAGTGGTCAAAGATGTGAAGTTCAAAATCAGTTACAAAATAGTGATTTTGAATCTATTGTTGAGGAAGTTCAACAAGAAAATGATGAAGTTGTTGAAAATGATGGAGTTCAACAAGAAGCTACTCAAGATAGCTTGTATGACTATCTATTAGTCATGGATGGTGAAAGGAGGCAGGTAAACTCTAATCCTAGTTTTTATTCCATTAGTCTAAAAGAGTGTTCTCTTTTGACAGGTATTAAGGAATCTACAAGTTGTGGAGAAGCTAGGAAGATTCAAAGTGCAATGCAAGTGAAGATGTTTTCTCCTGAACCATCAAATCAAAAGGCTTGGAAGGATGAAAGCTTCCAAGAGGACTTTCGGAATAGGTGAAGATAAATTTAGATTAGGTGGAGGTTTGGTTTAAGCCAAGGTGAAGGAATGTGGGATTATTGGCTTAGAACCAAACAAACAAGCCCTTAGAAATGCTATCTTGTTTAACATAAACTTGTGTGGCATTTCGAGGATTACTTAAAGTAATCGGGGGCAAAAATAAAAAAAGGGCTTACGACCATTAAAACCATTTGGGAAATAATTTTTAGTAGTTGCATAAATTTGTTAAAATATTTTTACAAGTTAATTTTTGACTTGGGTATTTTTTATAAAAGGGTGCAACAAGTTTTTTAAAAGAGGTGGTTCATATTTTTTTCTAGAAAAGAGTTTTTTCTAGTTTTCTCTCTAAAAATTTAACTTGGAGTTTTTCTTCAAAAGAGTCAAGAAAAAGTTTATCTTCTTGATTGGGTTGAGAGTGCATGTGGTTTTGATTTTTCCAATGGTATGGTCGTGAGCCTACATTTCGGTAATCGAATTCATTGATTTTGGCGTTCTTGGAGAATTATTCTTGGTGTTCTTGATTTCGGAAATCAAGGTAAAGATCCTACACAAAATATAATTTAATTATTTTATTTATTTGTACTTTTGTCTAATTCTAATACTTTTAGTTGTCTTTATTCTAGATACATGACATATTATTTCTTCCGAATCTTTTGCTTCTAAATAATTATTTATTTGTAATTATCTACAGGTTGTTTTCCCTTTGTTTCTAAATTTCTAATCATATATTATATTTCTCCTAATATTTCATGTATCATATCTATTATATTATTTGTATTAACTATTCTATCTTTCTTATTTTTGTGTGGAAAGATTGATACAAGTGTAAAGTTAGGGGACCAACTTGTAAAGTCGCAATACTGAAACCACGCCCTATTAATTGACAAAGGCGTGATTCTTGGCCTTTCAATCTGAATCTATTAGTTGAACTAAGTTATATATTTTTTGTGAAATTTGCTTGGTTGTATTTTACTTGTACTCCCTTTTACACTGCTTTATTCTGTGTGTGTTTGTGATAATATGGGTGCTAGTAATTATGATCTTGAGACATTTGATGGGAGGGGTAATTTCTCTATTTGGAAACAGAAAATGAATGTTCACTTAGCTCAATTAAAAGTGTCTAAGGCTATAGAAGGAAAATCTCCTACTAATATGATTGGTGCTGAAGAGAAGGAGATGGATGAACAGTCCTATAGTTCTATGATTTTGCATTTGGCTGACATTATTCTAAGGAAAGTCAGTGAATGCAAAACCACACCTAAACTGTGGAACAAACTTGAGAAACTTTATCTTACAAAGTCTCTTCCAAACAAGATTTTTCTACTCAAAATTTTTTTGGTTACAAAATAGATCAATCTGTTGATCTTGAAACCAATATTGATCATTTTCAAAAACTTTGTCAAGATTTGATTAGTTCTGGTGAAAAATCTTCTGATGAACGCCAAGCTATTATCCTTCTAAATGTCTTTCCTGACACTGTGAGAAATGCTATTGAATATGGTAGGGACACCCTTACTTCTGAAATTGTTATTAACTCTTTGAGGACCAAAAATCTGAATATCCAACTGCAAAATCAAGAAAATGTAAGAGGAGAAGGATTATATGTTAGGAGCAAACCTTTGCACAGACATTTTGATAACACGAATAATCTAAATTATTTCAAAAAGAAGTATAGAAGTAAGTCTAGAAGCAAGTCCAGACTTGGGATTAAAAAGTGTTATGGGTGTGGCAAGGCTAGCCACCTTATTAAAGATTTTTTTAAAAGAAAAATGATTTGATAGAAAAAGGAAAGGAAGAAACCAATATTGCCTCATCCCATACTTCTGATCAACCTTTCACTTCTACTTGTGACTTGTCTGAAGTATATATCATTGTTTCTCAATCTGTAGATAACTGTGAGTCTAATATAACCTATCATGGTAAATTTGAAAATGAATGGGTGATTGACTCTGGTGTTTCTTTTCATATTACCTCCAAGAAGGATTGGTTTAGTAATTTTGAGTCTAAAGATTTGGGTTCTATGACCATGGGAAATAACATGACTGGTAATATAACTGGTATGGGTGATATTACTTTAAAGTTTGATAATGGTTGTGTGCTTAATCTGAAAAATGTTAGATATGTTCCTGAAATGAAAAGAAATTTGTTGTCTATTGGCATGCTTGATGATGAAGACTTTTCACAATCTGTTAATAATGGTGTTATAAAAATCATTAAAGGTTCCCTTGATATTTTCAATGGTGTGAATATAAATGGTATCTATGTTGTGAATGTTACTGTTTTAAAAGATCAACTTGCTGCTTGCAATACCGTCTGTAATGTTGATGATACTTTAAAATGGCATAAAAGGTTGGCTCATGTGAGTTCTAAAGATCTTAAACTTTTGAATAAAAAGGGAGTTTTTGGGAAAGGTTCTGTGTCTGACATTCCTTTTTGTGAAACTTATACTTTAGGAAAACATCATAAATTACATTTCAATATAGGTACCCACAGATCTAAGAATGAACTAGACTATAGACATTCGGACCTGTGGGTACCTGCACCTATTCCTACTATGGGGGCAGCAGATATTTTTTTATCAATTATTGATGATTTTTTCCGAAAAGTTCGGGTTTATTTGTTAAAGCAAAAATCCGAAGCTTTGGATAAGTTTAAAGTTTGGAAGCTTCAAGTTGAAAACCAAATTGGAATGAAAGTTAAGACTTCAAGAACTGAGAATGGTTTAGAATTTTAGAATTCTGAATTTGATAAATTTTGTAAAAATTGTGGCATTTTAAGACATTAAACTACTCCATATACACCATAAAAAATGGAGTAGCTGAAATAATGGATATGACACTTCTTGATAAAGTTAGATGCATGATGGTTAGCTCAGGCCTTCCTAAAAGTTTCTGGGGTGAAGTTGTTATAACTGCATGCTATCTTGTTAACTTGACTCCTGTGTCTTTAAATGATAAAACACCTACTGAAATGTGGAGTAATCATCTTGTTGACTATTCTCATTTAAAAGTGTTTGGTTGTGCTCCATATTCTCATCAGAATATAGGTAAGTTGCATCCTAGGGCCAAAAAGATATCCCCTAGGAGTTAAAGGGCACAGCCTGTGGGCTGGAAGTTTAGGTGAATCTAAGGTCATAATAAGTAGAGATGTGACTTTTAATGAGAATGAGATGCCTTGCCTTAGGGAAAAAGAGCCGATAGAGTCACCTACTGTTATAACTAAAAATGTTTTGCCCATTTCTGATTTAAACTTACCTATTGTTACTGAAACTGTTCAGATGGAGCCAAACAATACTGAACCTGAAACTATTGAACCTGAACAGCAACTTCCTCAAACTAAAACTTAGGAAATTGACTTAGAAACTGGTCCTGAAATAGGTGAAAATGATTTGAGGAACTATTAGTTAGTAAGAGATTGGGTTAGAAGAGATATAAGAGAACCTATGAGGTCTGGATATGTTTATAATGTTACCTTTGCCTTCCTTAATTTTCAGGATCTCTATGATACTAAATCTAAGACATTTGAAGAGGTTGTGTCTAATAAATACAATAAGGAGTGGCTAAATGCTATGAGTGAATAAATGAAGTCTTTAAGTGACAATAACATCTGAAAATTAGTTCTCAAACCTAAAGGTAAATCCATAGTGTAATGTAAGTGAATTTATAAGATAAAAGAGAGTGGAACTAAGTATGAACTGTTAGGTTTAAGGCTATTTTTTTTGTTACCCATTCACAGTTTATCCTCGTGTGGACCAGAAGCTAACATTAAAATGAAATAATACATGTAAGGAGGGGGCATAGACCTGACCTCCAAGAAAGAGATTGTGTAGAAAATAACGAACTGAAAGAAATAAATGGGGAAAACATACCCCGTACATCAAAAGTAAAATAAATAAATTATAGACTATAGTCCTCTGAAGCTGGAAGTCCATGTCTGTCAATCTACACAAGTACTCTGATGCTGCATAGTAGATCCTATGGTCCATACTCTCGGTACACTCTTTGATCCCATCTCTCAAAATCAAGTGAGTCAGCAACCCAATTAACCTCGCAAGGATGTGAGAGATAGTGCACCTGTCTAAATGAAGAATATCTCTAATCTGTCTAAGAATCCCTTGAATCAACCAAGGTCACCCATCCTAATGATGCAATGAATAGCCGCTGTGGAGCCAAGCTCAATCCAAATAGATGTAATAACCAGTCGGCGAGCAAGAAGAATCCCATCAAGAATAGCTCGCAGCTCCGCCTCAAATATAAGAGAGTCTCCATAGAATGTGAGAATGCCCTGATACACTATTCCTCATGGTCCCTGATGATACCACCCTCCACTAGTAGAGACATCATGAACGCATCCATCAGTGTTGAGCTTGTAGGCTCCCAATAATGGAACATGCCGAAGGACCAGAATAGGGGGTGAAGGGGTAGAGAGAGTAAGTGTAATACCAAATAATGGAGCAATAACTCTATCCCCATACCAATGCTACTGTCTGATGAGCCACCCAATGTGGAGGAATGAAATAATACGATACACCCTCCAAATAATCCTTTGGGGCTCCATCCGAATACCCTTGTGTTTCGCGTCTTTCTTCTCAGTCCATAAAAACCAAAATATCAATAAAGGAATGATGGTGTGAACATGGCCAGCCTAACATACTGTCCAGAATATCTCCATCTCTGGAATCTTTGTCGAACATCCTCACTTGGACTCATAGGCACATGAAAGATGTCTCCGAAGTGGCTCCATACCTGATCTGAGATAACACTACCTGTAAAAATATGCATTATAGTCTCCATTTGTGGGAAACATTGACACCGTGATGCTAAGTGACAACCAATCCTCCTCTGAATAATTGTGTCAACAGGGATAATCCTTTGCCAAAGCTTCTAGCTAAAAACAGAAACAGTAAGGGGAAGAGTAGTGGTCCATAACAGCCGATAAGAATCTTGTGACTGATGTCCCGTCTAAACCAACTCCCAAGCATACCAGGTAGAGAATCTGCCATCTAATTTATCCTCCAAACAATTTGACCAAGGATGTCAACAGATAAAGGAATAGCACCAATCTACTCTGCCATAATGAGAGGGAGGATCTGAAGCAGTCCGTCAAAATCCCATCCAGTGTCCTAGTACAAGTCCTCCACCCTCTCTGATGTATGATGTCTGTCTGGAAAGAGCGCATCCAATGTAGTGTCCCCATCTAATAGTCATGTTAAAAAAATATGTCCAACTCTAAGATGCCTTGTAATGTGTGACTCAGCCTGTGATTCCGCACTCTTCAACCTCTTCCAAATAGGAGAGGTTGAGTATGGGATACCAGGAAGTGTAGGATGTGTCTACACGCAATAATTTCCCAGTAAAAACGAGTCCCGAAGAGATCTCTGGGACCGAAAAAGACACCAAAGTTTCAATAAAAAAGCATCCACTGTATCCTGCAATCGTCTAAAGCCGAGGCCCCCTCATCAGTAGGAAGACATAAATCCTTCCATCTACACTAGTGTAATCGGTGTGCATGATCCTTAGAATCCCCAAGGAAGGAATCATGCAAAGATGCTCTCAATCTTCTTCAGTACAGCCTTAGGAGGCTACAGGATCTAAAGAAGATATAATGGGAGAAGGTTTAAGGTTAAATTGGTTGCTAAGGGATATACACGAAAGGAATGTGTAGATTATAATGAAATTCTCTCCAATAGTTAAGTACACTACTATTAGAGTCATGCTAGCTTTAGTTACATATTTTTGCTGGGAATTAGAACTGTTAGATGTTAAAACTGCCTTTTTACATGGTGAGTTAGATGAGAAAATTTATATGAACCAACCTTTAGGTTTTATTGAAAATGTAAAACTGAGCATGTTTGTTTTTCGAAAAAATATCTCTATGGTCTGAAACAGTCTCCCAGATAGTGGTATAAAAGATTTGATACTTTACTGTTATCTTTGAAATTTAAAAGAAGTGAGTATGACCACTGCCTGTATTATAAATTGCAATCTGAGACTGATGAATGTGTGTTCTCATTGCTTTATGTGGATGATATATTGTTGATTGGTCCTTGCATGAATCAGATTAATCTTGTCAAATATGCTCTATTTTTTGAATTTGATACGAATGATTTAGGTAATGCTAAAAGGATTTTAGGAATGAAAATCCTTAGGGATGGACCTAAACACATGCTTAGGTTAATTCAAATATCTTATATTTTGAAAATTGTGAATAAGTTTGGTATGACTAATGCTAAAACTTGTAGTGCTCCATTAGCTAGTCATTTTATTTTAACTAAAAATGATTGTCCCAAATCTAATCATGAGTTTGAATGCATGAAGAATGTGCCTTATTCTAATGTTTTAAGGTCTATTATGAACACTATGGTCAATACCAGACCTGACAATGCACATTCTATTAGTATGTTGAGTAAATATATGTCCAATCCTGGTCTGAATCATTGGGAGGTTTTAAAATTGTTCATAGGGTTCTGTAGACTTAGGATTGATTTACAGGAGAAGTACTGAAGGCATAAAATTGAAAAAGTTATGTTGATCCTGATTATGCCAGTGATAGAAATAATAGGAAATCTATTACTTCCTATGTTTTTACTATATGTGATGCTAGTGTTAGCTGGAAATCACAACTTCAACACATTGTTACACTGTCCACAACAAAATCTGAATATATTGCAATCACTGAAGTTGTTAAAGAATTACTTAGGTTAAAAGGTTTGCTTAGTGAATTAGGATTTCTGTGTGATATACCTGTGCTATATTCTGACTCTCGATCTGCTATTCATTTGTGTAAGAATCCTGTTTTTCATGAAAGGACAAAACATATTGATGTGAAGTTACATTTTATTAGAGATGTTATCTAATATGGCCTTATTATTGTTGACAAAATACCTTCTCAGTTCAATCTTACAATCATTGGTACTAAGATATTACATGTAAGTAAGTTTGAAAACTATTTAAGTCTTTTAAACATTGACAAAGGGTAAGTTTGAAATTTCTAATTCATTTTACCTTTGTTTATTTTTTAACAGATTTCTTCTTTAGTTGTTCATTTTGTTTTACTGCAGGTATTATGTGTTAATGCCCGACTTGTATCAAGGTGGAGATTGTTGAAAAATTGATACAAGGGTAAAGTTGGGGGACCAACTTTTAAAGTTGCAATACTCAAACCACGCTTTATTAATTGACGAAGGAGTGATTCTTGGCCGTTTGATCTGAGGAATTTATCCAAAATGTTGTTGTGACATATACTTTTGGCTCTTCGTCTAGGTTCTAGATACTTCTCTTGTTCTCTCATACGCTAGCCCTAGTCTCTCTCTCTCTCTCTCTCTCTCTCTCTCTCTCTCTCTCTCTCTCTCTCTCTCTCTCTCTCTCTCTCTCTCGCCATTTCTTCTTCAACCCTCTCAGTTGAATATCTCTGTGGTTTCTTCTTGTTTCCGAGTGAATCCTTAATTAATCTTTGATTTATTAAGTTTGTAGAGTGATTTGAGTGGTTGTAAGTGAGGTGATAGTGTGTTCTGTTGTGCGAGATTCTTTGAGGTTTCTGCTTAGTGTTCTTGGGTTATTCTTTGAGTGATTTTTACATATTCGTTTGTAAACATTTATTACATCGTAATTCTTTGAGGATACTTAATAAATCGAAGCCATAATCCACGTTAGTGGAGCTTCAACGAGACATAGCCAAAGGTTAGGTGAACGCAGGCCTTCGGGCATAATAATATTGGTGTTCTTTACATTTATTGTTATATTTCTTGTTTCGCTTCCGATTTTGGGTTATTCGCGAACCTTTTTTATTGTAACTATTCGCTAAAATCGTATACCGGAAGTGCACGGGTCATATTTAAGTAATAAAGTGTATTTTTTAGTCCGGATTGTCGATCCCACGAGGAATGTGTATTCAATTATACTTTAGCTAATTTAATTTTAACAATGAAGTCACACAATAAGTTTTTTGAATTTTTTAGTGAAAATATAAAATATAAAAAGCAAACTTTAAATTCTAACAACAATAAGGAAAATGGAAGATTAAAAAGTTGGGATTCTTGTTTTCACTTAAACATCACTTAATTAATTTGCATTTTGTAAATGAAATTAATTACTTAAGATAAATAAATGCGAGGCAATAATCATAAATTCAAATACTCAAAAATAAATAACCCAAAATAAATAAACAAACTTAAAATAACTAAATGAAGTTAAGCTACATCAATCATCCCAACAAAATACAAGTTTAGCTCATAATGTAAAAATGATAAAAAAAAAATACAAAGGTTTAAGAAATACATCACCAAACTCATGAAATCAAAGAGAAAAAGGAGGAAGAGATTCTGCCATTTGGGCTTTCCAAATTTTTTTCATCTTTTTTTACTTCATTTATCTTCTAGAGCTCCCAACCAAAAGCAAAATAACAAGAAGAAAATAAAGGAAATGACAAGAGGAAGCAAGCAAAACAATAAGGAAATAAAAAGGAAACAACAAGAAGATTAAAGCAAGAAAAAGTTAAAAATATTAAGGAGGTTAAGGTTTGAGAGAGAAATAAAATCTAACCTAATTCTCTTGAGAGTTGGGGAAAGTGAAGTATATATACTCCCCAAAAATTAGACCTAAAAAGGTCCCAAAAAGGCCAACAATCTGATCCAAACACGTCCTTAAATCAAAATAATTAAAACTGAAATAAAAAAAGGAATTGGGCAACATATTTATAATCTGTTGATTTGCTAGGGGGCATTGTGGCGACCAACAATAAATGTAATGGCATGAGCTTTTGCCCATGCCTTATATAATTGTGAAATATGGATTAACAATGTTAGACAACTTGCAAATTATTCATGAGTGAATTGTATAATCAATTCAAAAATATGCTTCCAAATAATGCTACCAAAAGAAATTTAGCTTATCCAATGTTCAATTGGTGTGTATGTGTGTGTGATAGCCACTTTCAATCTTCAAGTATGTTTAAAAAAAACATTGAAGAGAGGAGAAATTTCAATCTGATCCTAACCCATCATTAGTGGTCAATTCTTTCCTTTCTTACTCGTGACATTCATCTCTCAATAGATTTTTCTTTTCTTGCCCAAGATGCAATTCTAGAGGGTACTCTCAAATTACTCATTTCTATTCTCCCTCTATTTTAGTTGGGCTTTACAGATAATTTTGATAATCTAAACATGTAATAATTCTCCACTAGATAAGTGCTTTGACATTCAAGTTTATACCAAATAATTCAAATTCACTATTAATCTAAGCCCTTATGCAAGTACAAATGCATGATTTTTGGAAACTAATATGATGATTGCTTATACTTCCCCCACTCCCTTAAGTTTTCTAATTGACCCATGTAACTAGCTTTAGGTTGATAATTCCCTGATATTTTTAGGATCAAAGGGTATCGGGTTTTGAAATACCCCAACGGACTTATTAACTCGAGTCAAAAAGGCTACGATATGAAATAGACTTATAAAGCAAGTGCTATTTTTTGTACCTTACTCATTAAGCTTTCTAATTGACTCATGTAACGAGCTTTATGTCAGTGACTCCAAGTTTAAAACTTAAAGCATCAAGTTTTTAGATACTCCAACAGGCTTAATTATTCAAGTAAAAAATGCTACGAGATAAGGTAATGCAATAATTAAAATGGGCTTAGATCTCTAGCATTTGATCATTACCTAGCTTATACTTGACATCAATGACACTCTATACAAATTTTATTAATCATACATGTAATCAATACACATCTAGACCATCTCCTTTACCGGTTCAACCAACCCCAAATTTATCTCACAATAGGATCAAGAGGTTTGGAGCATTAGAAAAATTTGGATAGGTTGGTAAAAAAAGATTTTAACGTATAAGCTCACAACCTAATTCTTCTATTAAATCAACCTCATTGTCCTTCAACAATTCTCAAACTTCACCAACAATCAATCATGACTATTGTGTTAAAAATGAATATGGTCTTACATGGATAAGCACTTTATAGAAAATAGCACAAGTAATGCATTTGGTCATAACTTATGAATTAACAACAATTTCAAACATAAAAATCTCTTAAGCCAGCAAAGCTATCTAACATGTCAATACATAATAAGAAATTCACCCCCAAACTCGAAATGTGCATTGTCCTCAATGTGTAAAATAAAATCAAAATAAGAGGAAAGATGCTACTAGACATCCCAAGGAGTGGTGGGGCACTCATAAGTAGTCTTGGACATATAAAAATCTCATTGCAAGCACCAAAATTCACCCCCAAACTTGTGTTGAAACCTCCACTTGATTGAACAAATTTTTCCAATGAGACGTTTAATCAAACACCTTGTAAGCATCTTATGAAAACAAAAGAAAAGAATAAATATTAAATGGTGAATGACTCAAAAATTTACATCACATTCAACTTATTCATTCCACTCATAAATCAATTATAATTTTCCCAACCTCCTCAACATTAAATCTCAATTAAAGATAAAATACAATACGCATCATATGATCTAAAAATTGAGAGTTAAGCAATTTTTTTACTTGGAAAGCTTGATATGAGTAAATGTTAGAATAAAATTAGAATGTATTAGAGTTATTCCATACTACCCAACTTCGAAAAAATAAATGTGGAAGATGAAGATTTGAGTCTAACCAACTTATTTGCAAGAACATAAATAAAGTGCAAAATGTAAAAATGAACCAAGTAAAGGGATAGAGAATGGGTTGCCTCCCATTAAGCGCTTATTTAAAGTCATTAGTTTGACTCTCTGCACAAGTACTTCATGGCACTCTAAATGTAACTTTTGATGTTATGCCCATTTTTCTTCTTTTGACTTTGCTCCACTCCTCATTTGTTCTCCACACTTGCAAATTGCGAGTTTCAATGTCATGGGACTTGCCTACATCTAATTCAAATTCAACTATGTAGACTTGCACTTCCACAAATGACTTAATCACAAAATCAATTGTTGGACAATCAATGAAGTTGAGAAAATATGATTTAATCTCTTTCTCATTAATTGCTGCTTCCCCTTGTGATTCTTTTATGATTAAATTGTCTTAACTCTTCAAGGTCATCTTCAATAATTTCTATCTCCTCAGATTGAATGACCGATTCAAAGTTCGAATCCATGGGCAATGGAAAGTTTTTCCTATTAATTCCAAAGAGTAGATTATACCCCCCCCCCCCCCACCTCTTAAATCCTTCCCAAAATGTGGCATCTCGCATAGACATATCATCTTCATCTAATTTAGCAAGCTCATTGTAATATTTTACAAGTACCCTTTCATTCAATAATGGGGGATCATCTCCCATAAGAATAATGTCATCATCCCAATCTTCTAGTATACAATCTCCCAAGAGCATGTAATTAGCATGGGATGTGTCAATTTCTTGTTTCCAGCATTCCAAGTATATTGTCTAAATACAATAATGTTTGACATAAAAAAAAACTATTGTCCGAATACAAACATTGTCCATTACAATGCATCTTGTAACAAATTTCACAACTTGAATATTCTCCAAGCTTGCCTTCTTTACCCATGTTGAGATTAGGGATGGCAATGGGTTGGGTTCTGGGCGAGTCGGGGCCGCACCGCACAACCCCGAAAACGCATAACCCTGCCCCGACCCGCGACTGTTCATGGGTCGGGTCTCGGGGCGGGGCGACCTCCGGCCCCGCTAATGACTCGAAAATATGTATATATTTGAAGGAAAAAAATCAATAAACAATATAATGGTCTAGTGGTTGTATATTCTCATATCCCTAAATTTCACCAAGGTTCAATTCTTCTGAACTTCATCAAATTTATTTTAGTTTCTCATTTCAATATTGAAAAAATAAATAAATAAATAAATTACCGGGTCACGGGGCGGGTCCGACCCGAAATCCTCAGTGGGGGAGGAAAACCAGCCCCGAGGACCCGACGGGGCGGGTAATTTTCGAGGCAGGTCATTTTGGGTCCTCCGGGTTTCGGGTCCTTCGGATTTTTTTGTCATCCCTAGTTGAGATTGTCCATTGCTAAAAATCTCTCCTGCTTTGCCAATGTTAGAATCATATATACATAAAAAGAAAATCAAATATCAGAAAGATTAGAATCGTGGTGGTTAACCAAAAGTAACAAAATAAAACATTAAAAAAATGTTAAAATTAAAATTAACTAAAGTAGTAATCAAAGTAAAAATATGCCCCGATAATGGCTCCAAAAACTGGTTCGCTAAAATTGTATACCGCAAGCGCACGAGTCACATTTAAGTAATAAAGTGGACTTTTTGAGTTCGGGTTATCGATCCCACAAGAAATATCTACTTAATTATAATTTTGTTAATTTAAATTTAACAATTAAGTCACGAAAAAAGTTCTTGGATTTTTTAGTGAAAATAAAACATAAACAAGTTAACTTTGAATTCTAACAACAATAAGAAAAATGGAAGATTAAAAAGTTGAGATTCATGATTTCATTTAAACATTACTTAATTAATTTGCATTTTGTAAATAAAATTAACCACTTAAATAAACAAACTTAAAATAACTAAGTGAAGTTAAGTTGCACCAATCATTCCAACAAAATATAAGTTTAGTTTATAATGTAAAAATGAAAGAAAATAGAAAGGTTGAAGAAATACATCACCAAACTCATGAAATCAAAGAGAGAAAGAAGAAAGAGATTCTTCCATTTGAGCTCTCCAAATTTCTTTCATCTTTTTCACTTCATTTATCTTCCAAAGCTTCCAACCAAAAACAAAATGACAACAAGAAAATAAAGGAAATGACAATAAGAAGCAAGAAAAACAACAAGGAAATAAAAACGAAACAACACGGAGATTAAAGAAAGAAAAACTTAAGAGAAAACATTAAAGAGATTAGGGTTTGATAGAGAAATAAAATTTGACATAATCTTTTGATTAGGTTAAATTATAATTTGTTGATTTGCTGGACGCCTAGCAACAAATGTAAGGAAAAAGTACGTAACTACAAACTTAAAAATATTACTTTTTAAACCTAACAAATTTAGGACTTTTTAAAAAAAAAAAAAAAATGAAGTGTTAATTAATAATTAATAAATATAATATTGTTTAATATAAAAATAATTATCAATTATATATTAAATTAAAACTAATATAACATTTAAAAAAAAAAAAAAAAAAGTCATCAAACATGGGTCCGTCCATCACAACTCATACCCCGACACCACCCCACCCCACCCCACTCTACCCTAAAAAATGATTTTTTTCTCTTTTACTTTTCCCAACCCCAAAGGCAAAGGCCAACCCCGACACCGACCTCAACCCAACCCAACCCACCCCATCCTAAAAAATAATTTTTTGTTTCTTCTACTTTTCCCAACCCCCACACCGACCTCGATCTCACCCACCCTACCCACCCCGATCCCACCCTACACAAAAAAAAAAAAATGATTTTTTTCTACTTTTCATAACCCCAACCTCGACTTCGACCCCACCCTACACACCCACCCACCCCGACCCCTCCCCACCCCAACCCAACCCAAAAGATGATTTTCTCTTCTACTTTCTCAACCCCCGCCCCAACCTCGACCCCATCCTACCCACCCCACTCCACCCTAACCCACAAAAATGAGATTTTTTTTCTTTTCTCACTCTCAATATTTTCCTACCCTACCCTACCACCCTCACCCCACCCCACCCCACCTCATCTACAAAGTGACTATTAATCACACAAAATCACAACTCACAATTACAAATTTAATCACAAATTTCACCCCAATCCCACCCCACCACACTCCACCCAACTTCAACCCACTTACAAAGTCACATTTGATCACACAAAGTGACAATTCAATCACAATTACAAATTTAATTGCAAAATTTACCCCACATCACCCCACCTCACCTGACATGCAAATTCATAGCTGGTCATATAAAGTCACAATTACAAATTTAGTTGCATAATCCCTCCCCTCCCCTCCCCTCCCCACCCCACCTCACCCTAAAGTCACGATTGGTCACACAAGATCATAATTTGATCACACAAAGTCGTAATTAGGTCACACAAAATCACACTCCACCCCAAAAATGATTTTTTTCTCTATGTTTCCCCACCCTACCCCATCCCATCACATCCCATCCTCACCCAGGCTCAAACAGATTTTTCTTCTCTATGTTTTCCTACCCCACCTCACCCAACCCGCAAATTCACAATTGGTCACACAATGTTACATTTCAGCCACAAATCATAATTGCAAATTTCACCGCACCTAACCCAGCCCCATCCCATCCCATCCCATCCAAATCTACCCCCACATGCAAATTCACATTTGGTCACACACGATCACAACTGATCACACAAGGTCACAATTCGGTCAAAATTACAAATTTAGTTGTAAAACCCACCTACCCCAAACCCAAATTCACGATCACACAAAGTCACATTGGTTACACAAGGTCACAGTTCAGTCACACAAAGGCACGGTTAGGTCAAACGAGCTTACATTTAGGTCATAATTGGTCACACAAAATCATAATTAGGTCACAATTACAATTTAGTGGATAATTTCACCCCACCCCACATGCAAAGTCCTAGCTGGTCACACAAAGTCACAGTTGGTCACACAAGGTCACAATTACAAATTTTGTTGCAAAATTCACCCCACCTCACCCCACATACAAAGTCACTGCTAGTCACATAAAGTAATAGTTGGTCACACAAAGTCACAATTGCAAATTTAGTTGCAAAACCCCACCCGTCCATGCCACCCTAAAGTCACAGTTGATCACAAAAACTCACAATTGGTCATAGAAGATCATGGTTCGGTTATACAAAGTTGCAGTTAGTGCACATGAGGTTACAATCCAGTAACTTGAGGTTACAATCAGATCACGAGATCACAATTCAATCACATGAAGTCACATATACACAATTTAGTCACACACAAGGTCACAATTTGACCACACGAGGTCACAGATCGATCACACAAGGTCACAATTCACTCACACAAAGTTATAGTTTGGTCACACATAGTCATAGTTGACACAATTGTGTATTACATCACATCCTCATCCAATGATCACACAAAGTCATAGATGATGACAATTACAAATTTAGTTTCAAAATTCACTCCCTCCACCCCACCCCCAAAATCACAGTTGGTCACACAAAGTCCCAGTTAGATCACATAAAGTCACGGTTCGATCACACAAGGTCATAGTTGAATCACATGAGGTCACAATTTGATCACGCGAGGTTACAATTCAGTCACAATAAAGTCACAATTTGGTCACATAAAGTCACAGTTAAATCACAATTACAAATTTAGTTGCAATTTAAAATTTTTTTAGGTCACATGTTATTTACTCGTCATAAATAGGGGTGGGCGTGGGTTGGGTTGGGTCGGTTTTTTGCCCAACCCGAACCCAACCCACCACGGTCGGGTTGATAAAAAATCAACACAACCCAACCCAATTACGAATTCAAACCCAACCCAACCCAACCCACCAAATTTCGGTCGGGTTGGTCGGTTTGGGCTTTGGCCCAATTAGTAAAATTTTTGAAAAAAAAAAAAAAAAACTCATGAATCTATCTTTAATTCAAATCAATTATGTACACTACAATAACCAAAAATTCAATAAATTGAACACTTGCTAATAAAATTAAAATATATTCAATCAATATTTAAATAAGTCAAGTTTCATTACAAAAAAAAAAACTGTATTTTTTTTTTGGGTTGGGTTGGGTTGGGTCGGGTTATTCACCCAACCTGCAACCCGACCCAACCCGAAAAAAAAATTTAAAAAAAAAAAATCCAACCCAACCCAATTTTCTTGAAAAACCGACCAAAACCGATCGGGTTGGGTCGGGTTGGGCGGGTTCGGCGGGTTGGGTCGATTTTTGCCCAGCCCTAGTCATAAATAAAAATTTTTTACAATCCATCTAAACCTGCCCTACCCTACCCTACACCAACACACCCACCCCCATATCATCTCCAAACCACTACCACCACTACCAATCGGCAGCAAACAACACCAACACAACCACCACAAGCCACCACCACCACACATCTGCTCTAAAAATTTGCCTAGGATTAGATATAGTAAAAGGCACCTGTAGATCCAAAAACCACCAATCGCAACCTCAATCGCCTCCAGATTGCACATCACATATTAATGAAATTGATCAATTCCAAAAACTATTAGGACAGAATGAAGATCTTTATCGTGTTGGACCACAAATTATAACTGAAAATTGATCCATAGGAAAATACGGAGATTGGAAAACTGAAAAAGTATGATGCTCACATTCACTGCCAAACCCCCTTTGTCCTAAATTGTTTAAGATTTACGAGAAAATCAGCAGGCCAGAATTAGCAGCATATCCATATTTTGAGGTACCGTATTTCTTAAGCAAATTGTATGCACGAGCTATCAAGATCTATTCTAGCCGCTAACGATCGCAGCCATCACCCAACGCACCACAAACCACCGCCTGCACCTAACGTAGGTCACCAACGCACTAGCACCACCGCCTACACCCAACGCAGGTCCACCATCGCACTAGCACTACCGCCTGCACCCAACTCATCACAAAACCATCGCATGTACACCCACAAAGCTAAGGATTCGAAGATACTACCTCCGACAGACCTCCAACGACTCTGATTCTCATTGTCAACGTCTATGAGAATTTTTAGTGGAAGATTGATTTGAATTGAGGAGTTACGTTGAATTGGTGCTCCATCTCTTTGCTTTAAGAATGAACAGTATGGGGTGGAAGACGGGGGTTAATAGGTTTAATTTTTAATTAATAAATATTGATTTGGAATTAGCACCTGATTTTTAAAAATGTTAAACTCACCATTATATTATTACAATATAGTGTTTAAAAGTAGGAATCCATGTAATTTTCCCTAAATGTAATGGCATGGGCTTTTGCCCATGCTTTTTATATATACTACTAGTAGACATACGCATGCAAAGCACGTGACGTTTCATTTTTATATTAATTCAAGTGAGATTAGAAGTTAAAAAATTGTTATTTGGACATAAACAAGTTCAACATTTTCAGCCCATGCTTTTTATATATACTACTAGTAGACATACGCATGCAAAGCACGTTTCATTTTTATATTAATTCAAGTGAGATTAGAAGTTAAAAAATTGTTATTTGGACATAAACAAGTTCAACATTTTCAGTTTCAATATTTATAGTTATTTTAAAAGATTGGAGTTTTAAATGTCCAGTGTACTTCACAAGTTTCCACAACAGCAATTCTCCCCAAGTGTAAGCATCAATCATCAATACTTCGTCACCCCTTAAAAGTCATTGATCTAAATGTAAAACACATAAATAAATAATAAAAAGAAATAATAAAAACTGAATTGAATAAAATTGAATTCGAGTTCAATACTTTATGCTGCTTCATATCATTGCGTACAAGAATTTAGCCATACATTTACAATTGCTACTTGTATAATTTCCAACAATTCCATGAGATAACGCAACTTTATATTTACTGGGCAAGGCAAGTTTGACTTTGATCAAGCTTTATTTAAATTATTATCTTCTTTGGAGATCCTTAGTTCTTATTATCAAAAAGAGTGGGATGAGAACATGATGTTTTAGATAAAATCCCTATCAAAGATGTTGAAGAAGAATATACAAAGCCAAAAAGAAAGCCACGGGCTTCTGTTGTCGGCTCATGGGAATGACTGAAGATCTATTAGGCATGACAAACTACACGATGCCCCTATTAAAAATAAGACGTTTAATAAATCTTATTGATAAAAAAAATGAAATTTGGTTGAAAAACTGATAAGAATTGTAATCTTCTTTAAATGTGTGACTAAAATTAATAGTTAATTTTAACTTAAGTTTTACCGGTATTAGGGATGAATGTCTAGGTAGCTTTTATGGAACTTCTTCCAACAAAAGAGAAGCAATCATGGCATCCTTTTTGTTTTGATGAACTCCATGTGTACTTGGGTGGAACATTTTACATTGATCTCTGTATTGTTTACTAATTGAAATGATCAGTAGGAAAAGAAGACACGTACCGGCCTAATATCCGAAGATAAAGAGGAAGAAGGAAAATTGAGATTAGTATTCTCATTTCGATAATCCATTACAAAAATAAAATTTTGGATTACTACTCCCATTATATAAAAGGTGACAAAGAGGAATGTAGTTGCTCAATTGACCCAAGAAAACAAATTAAAACAAAATAAATTGAAACAATAGATGAACAAGAAAATCAAGTATGTCACATTATAGAGATGGAGTCATGAAAGCTTTAAGAAGTAAGGAAGCAATGGACCCTACAATAGGTAAGCTCTATGGCATCATAAAACACAAAAAGAAGCGCAAAGTCAAAATCAAAATTGGGTCAAGCAAGCAACTACCTCCTTCATTGTCTACAAACATAAAGATATCCAACTTTATGTGCAAATACCATTTATTTATGAGATCATTTATGTTTGAACAAGTCAAGGATTCTTATAAACTTTTTCAAATTACAATTTAATAAGCAAACGATAAACTTAAGAGTACGAGAAATAATTTAGGAGGGACTATAAAATACTTTGAAGAAGCTACATGTAAATTCAATTGAAAAGGGCTACAATTGATGCAGGTGCGGTGAGTTAAATCCTTCAGAAAGTTAAAAATATCAACTTTCTGATGCCAAATGATAAAAAGGAATAGAAAAAAATCTTCCACAAAAATATATAATTTTTAAAGCTTAATATAGGTAAACCAAAACAAGTACCTACATGGATACACGAAGGCAACCCAATGCAAGCTGCACGACTTTAATGTTCAGTATGTGCTCCTCTTAAAGTATGCCCTTCTCCGATCACTATTGCGTGCTGAATTCTTAAATTTGCATTTTGATATATGCATTATTCATATAAATTCTGTTTCCATGGTGGATGATTGAAGAAAAGATTTAGTAGCTTATTCACTTTTGCCATTGATGGATACTTCCACAACATAATTTGATTATGGGAATATCAATGAGTGCTTACCATTTATTTTATATTTTTATTCCAAGCTGGATTGCATACCTACAAAGTAAATTACTGGATTGTATTACTTATCTACCCAGCTACCTCAAGCTTTCTGAAACCACTTCACTATAAGAGACATGAATTGAATTTGATTGTTTGATAAGCGAATTAACTTTCAATTAAAAAAATTTAGATTTAAAATAAATTATTCTTTTTTTTGTAAGAATTTAGAAATAAGAAATATGGTAAAAGTAAATTCTTTTACTCTTGGGGCTAAGCTTAAAAGGTTAACGTTCTTTCTATGTCAAGATAAGTTAAAAAATTTATTCAGTACAAAACCTAACTTAGCTCTAATTTCTCACTGATCTTAGGTGCATTTATTTAAAATTGAAACTCTTGAGAGGTGACAAACATGCTTTAAACCACCTTAAAATTTAAATCATTCAGATTGAAGAATTTTAAAGTCGAGAAGCAAAATTTGGACAATCATTCCTTTCAAGATTAAAATCAATAAACCAACTGAATCATCGATAGACAAATAAATCCTAGGATGGTGATCATCAAATAAAAATAAGCAAAACCATATCATTAACTCAATTTAAAACTAAATTCAAAAAATAATAAGGGTGTGTTTGATTGGGAAAATTTTAAAATGTCAAATCAAGGAAAACAATTTCTATTTTTAGTGTTTGATTGAAAATTTTGCTATGAAAAATTTTTACTAGGTACAATCAATTAAAACTTGTTTTTGTCAATTTCCAAGAAAATGTTTTCTTATGGGTTGAGGTAAGAAAATTTAGATGGAAAAGAAATATATTTTCCATTTCCTTTTCCAACTTCTATCAAACACACCCTAACAGTCAAATCATGGAATCGCGTTTCAAGCAACTCACCTCTGATTGAAGTAAAAGATTTTCTCTTCTTCGCTTTGTGTACACTTTGAGAGAGAGAGAGAGAGAGAGAGAGAACAAGTGGGAGAATATTTGAGAGAAAGAAGTTGGTAAGGAATGCGAATCCTATAATCGCAAACCAAAATGATGGTAAATTAATTAACAAAGAGTCACGTACCATTCAATTAGAGAAATGTTGATTCCAAATAACTTCAATCCTTTCATACTCATCAAATGCTTTATATGTGCATACATAAGTCAAATTAAGATCAGAAACTTGCTGCATTTTGATTTGAAAAATCCCACTAAAAAAAAGAAGTGTTGATCTTTATCAGAAAAATAAGTCATTTTAAAAGAAATTTCATACACTATCATTGAAGCTCATTTGCCAAGAATCTCATTGTACTGCAGCAAAACAATTAGAGATGAAATCCTAAATTTCAAGTCCAAAAACAATTAAAAAAAATTGGTGGAAAAAAGGGAAAAGTGTAAGAGGAAGAAACTAAAAGAGAATACAAAATACTCAAACCAAACACAATATAAGCAGCAGGAAATAAAAAAGGGTACAAAATACGCAAACCAAACCAAACCAAACATAATGTAAGTAGCATGAAACAATATAAGAAGCACGAAGAACCCATGTCTACTCAAACCAGACACAATATAAGCAGCAAGAAACAAATAAGATTACAAAATACTGGGAAAAAAACAAAAGCAATCAAGAAATCGTTAACTAAAATCCTGATATAAATCCTAACTGAGATTAAAAAAAAACGATGTCAAAGTGGGAAGACGAAGTGTCACCTCAATTTTTTTGTTCAAATATAAGTGGGAAGGTGATGACGCTGAAATGGAAGCAAAAATCGAACCAAATAACAAAGAACCCCTGTTGATACTCAAACAAACACCAATATGAGCAAAAGGAAAAAAGAAGAATACAAAATACTGGAAAAAAAAAAAACAATCAAGAAATCATAACTAAAAATCTCATGTAAACCCTAACTGAGATAAACCCAGCATCAAAGTCCGAAGAGGAAGCTTCACCTTGATTTTTTTGTTCAGAAATAGGTAAGACAGAGATGACGTTGACGACAAGACAACGGGGACAAAGAGCCGATGTAAGGATTTGAGTCACCAGAAGTCACGACAAACTAATAACAGAAACAATAATCGCAAGAACACACAGAATTTTACCCAAAGGGTCCGGAGGTTCAGCGACCACTTCCAGCGCCTACATCCCCCGTTGAGTCTCCACAAATGTGGATCTGACTCAAGAACTTTATTGATCACGCCAAAAATACAGATTACACAACTCACAAGAAGTTCTTCCTCTTTCAACCCTAAATCACGCTATACAATAGAATTTCAGAACTGAAAACAACACTTTACAGTACAAATGTCTCTCAATAGAGACTATGAAAGACAAACGAGATTATATCAAAAAAAAGGGCACCAAACTGGTTAAAGAGAAGAAACAAAAGTGAAGGCCCAGGCTTCGTATCAAAGAGTGCAGAGAGAAGAGGCAAAGAGGCGTATCAGGGATGAAGTCAGAATGAAACCCTAAGCCGGTTACAAGCCTTTTATAAAGCTTAGTCAACTGATCCGTTCAGATTGTACCAAGTGGACAGTACTGATCAAAAATAGATGTTACAAAAATCTGAAAACACGCTTTTGGTATCTGATAAAATTGGCACACGACTTCACAATCTCCACCTTGCCAATTTTGAAGTTCACCTAATAGTTCCTGAATCAGCCAAATCATTATCATTGACTCCTCAATACCTGCAAAGAATTCAAAACAAAAACTAATAAACAGATTCAAATATCTACACGTATAAAGATCAGTTTCAGCACAATTTAATTTTCAGTAATATTCAATATATCCAGACAGCTTTTAAATTTGTTTAAAGGTACAACTTTTGTGCCAAAATCTGAAGGGTTAAATTGAGTAGGAATTTTAACCAATTTAACAACTCCCTTCTCAACCATATCCCTAACAAAATGAAATTTTATATCAACATGTTTAGTCCTATCATGATGCACAGGATTTTTACTAAGATGTATAGCACTTTGATTATCAGTATACAGAGTAAGTTCAACATTTTCAAAACCCATTTCACTTAATAAACCTTTAATCCATATTCCTTCTTTAACAGCATTACAAGCAGATATATACTCAGCTTCAGTGGATGACAATGCAACCAATTTCTGTAACTGAGATTTCCAACTTATACAGGCATTACAGAGAGTAAAATTATATGAAGAAGTAGATCTTCTTTTATCTAAGTCTCCTGCAAAGTCAGAATCACAGTAACCCTTTAACACAATGCCTTCAGAACATTTCTTAAATTTTAAACCAAGTTTAAAAGATCCATAAAGATATCTGAATACCCATTTAACAGCAGTCCAGTGTGTCTCACCTGGGTTTGCCATAAATCTGCTTAGAACACTTATGCAGTGAGCCAGATCAGGTCTAGTACAGACCATCATATACATAATAGAACCAATAGCATTAGAATAAGGCACATGTGACATTCTTTCAAGTTCGGCTTCACAATTAGGAGATAAGGCTGAAGATAATTTGAAATGATTTGCCAGAGGCAGAGACACGGGTTTTGCATTGGACATAGAAAAAATTTTCAAAACTTTTTCAATATATGCAGATTGATTTAGAAATAAAGAACAGTCATATCTATTTCTACAAATTTTCATTCCAAGAATTTTCTTAGCATTTCCAAGGTCTTTCATTTCAAATTCAGCACTCAATTTATTTTTCACAGATTCAATTTCAATTTTACTTTTGCATACAAGTAACATGTCATCTACATACAGTAACAAATATACAGAATTTGGACCTCCAGTACCTTTACAGAATAAACAGGAATCATATTTGTTTTTATGAAAGCCAAGACTTTGGATAATGGTATCAAACCTTTTATACCATTGTCTTGGGGCTTGTTTGAGTCCATATAAAGATTTTTTCAATAAGCATACATGGTCAGATTTATTTTTCTCAATAAAACCTATTGGTTGATGCATATAAATGGTTTCTTCTAAATATCCATGTAAAAAGGCAGTTTTAACATCAAGTTGGTCAAGTTCCCAATCAAATTGAGCAGTTAAGGAAAGTAAGATTCTAATAGAGGTATATTTTGCAACAGGTGAGAAAACCTCATTATAATCAACTCCTTCCTTTTGAGAAAATCCTTTAGCTACAAGTCTAGCTTTAAATTTCTTTTCAGTTCCATTTTGCCCTATGTCTTTGATTTTATAAATCCATTTACAATCAATAACATTTTTATTCTTAGGTTTTGGAACAAGTAACCAAGTATTGTTCTTATACAGGGATAGCATTTCATCTTCCATAGCATCAATCCAAAGTTTAGAATCAGAACAATTAACAGCTTCATTAAAAGATTCAGGTTCAGCATTCAAACAATTTTGAACAGCACAAAATGTCACAAAATCATCATGATTATATCTAGTAGAAGGAATTCTATGTCTTCTACCTCTATCTCTAACAAGTAAATAATCATGTAAAGGATTCTGTTCCAAATCAAATTCAGGTATATCATTTTGATTTCCAGTTTCAGAATCAGAGTTACCTGCAATGTGCTCATTTGTAACCTGAGGATGCTCCACCTCAATTTGAATATCATTTGGTAAACCAAAATCAGTTTGTACTTCAGAAATAGTTTTTCCTTCATCAAATGTATTTGATTTGCTAAGAGGTTTTTGAAGATAAGGCATTATATTTTCATTAAAGATAACATTTCTACTTATTATAACTTTAAATCCTTTTGTATCAAATAACCACAGCCTATAACCTTTAGTTCCTTCACCATAACCTAGAAAAATACATTTTTGAGATCTAGGTTCAAGTTTTCCTTCACTTTGATGTGCATAAGCTGCACAACCAAAGATCCTTAGGTGAGAATAGTCAGAAGGAAGATTAGACCAGACAGATTCAGGGGTTTTAAACTTTAAAACACTTGAAGCACTTCTATTTATAAGATAGGCAGCAGTTTTTGCAGCTTCACCCCAGAAAATTTTTGGAAGTCCAGAGCTTATTAGCATACATCTCACCTTGTTTAAAATAGTTATGTTCATCCTTTCAGCCACTCCATTTTGTTGAGGAGTGTAGGTAACAGTTTTATGTCTGAGTATGCCACAGCTCTTACAAAGGTTATCAAACTCCAGATTACAGAACTCAAGACCATTATCAGTCCTGAGTGCCTTAATCTTTTTGTTTGTTTGATTTTCTATAAAAAATTTCCAAAGCTTAAAATGTTGAAAGGTATCAGACTTAGCCTTTAATAAAATGATCCAAACTTTTCTGGAGAAGTCATCAACAATGGACAGATAGTACCTGAATCCACTAAGAGTACAAACAGGAGAGGGTCCCCACAAATCTGAATGTAAATAATCAAGAATTGATTCAGTCTTGTGAGTACCCTTCTCAAAAGAGGATTTACTTTGTTTGCCCAAGACACATTCTTCACAAAAACCAATGTTTTTGATGAGATCTTTACCAAATGCTCCTGTATTTTGAAGATGTTGCAGAGATTTTATATTTATATGGCCCAATCTTTTATGCCATAAAATAGCTTTGTCAGAGTCATTGTCAGCATGGGCAGCCAGATTTTTAATAACAGGAGAAGCCTTAAACAGATACAGGCCATTCTGTTTTGGTACTTCAAACAAAATGTTTGAATCTTGCATGATCTTACAGCAGTTCTTAGCAAACAATATATCATAGATTGAATTTAATTCACCAATAGAAATCAAATTCCTTCTAAGATCTGGAATATATCTAACATATTTCAAATTGATCATATTATTATTATTTATTATGAGATCAATATTACCAATGCCTTTAATGTCACAAGACATGTTGTTACCAAGATGTACTCTACCTTCATTTACAGAAGTAAAGTCAGTAAACCAATTCAGATTAGGACACATATGGAAAGAGCAACCAGAATCTAATATCCATTCAAAAACAGTATTATCATAGGTAGTAGCAAACACCAAACCATTTGCTTCAGTATTATTGGTCTTGTTTGTGGCTATCATAGCAGCTATTTCATTACTGGATGCCTCTTTCATATCATTTATTCTTTTGAAACAATTTTTCATTAGGTGTCCAGGTTTCTTACAATAAAAACATTCCTTGGTCTTTGATTTAGATTTAACCTTTCCTTTACCCTTCCATTTTGTTTTATCCTTTTCTTTTGGCTTAAAAATATCTCCAGTATTATTGTACTTGGTGTATCCTCTTCCTTTGGTAAACAGCCCTACTCCTGACTTAGAATCTCTCATATCTGATTTTATTTCTAATTCTCTAGTTCTAAGGGCACTAATAACATCATCAACAGTAAGACTCTCCCTACCATATTCAAGAGCAGTCCTAAGTTCTTGATACTTATCCCCAAGTGAATTTAGAAGAGCAACAACCTATTGATCTGCAGAAATGGTTTCATCACAGGATTCTAAGTCTTGTACCAATTTAATAAATCTATCTATATTCTCTTCTAAACTTAAGGTATTATCAAACCTAAAATTATAAAAGAGTCTCAGCAGATAGCATTTATTGGGCATGGATACATCTAGGTAAAGGTTCTCAAGTTTGGTCCATAATCCACCAGCAGTAGTAGTATCACCTACCTTTCTTATTACACTATCAGATAGATGTAAGAAAATTGAACTCCAAGCAATTTCATCAAGTTCAATTCTTCTAGAAGCACTAATTTCTGCAGCATAAGTATTTGTTATAGCACCTGCACATCTTTGTTGTAAAAGTAAAGCCCTCATTTTACGGCGCCAGAGACCAAAGTCTCCAACCCCAGTCCATTGTTCTACTTCAAATTTTTGTGCAGTAGTCATTTTGTTTTTATAAAAAAGGTTTAAACAAACTTTTGCTGCAGAAAGTGGACCAAACAGATATAATACAAGATATCGCAAAGATTTCAAGAATATTCAAGAAATCAAATATGCACGTATATGCTCAAAACAAAGTAGTAGAATACAGAATTTGAGAATATAGCAAAGTATATAATCAAAAGAAAAACAGAAATAAAAATAGAGAATAATAAATCACACAGGATTTGTCTAAGGGCTGAAGGGCCTTGTAGTCCCTTATCCCTCAGATTCCCGGGTCCTCGCAGGAGACCCTGGACAAAGGAAATAAGGGGACCCTATTACCTTAACGACGAAGGAGGAAGGAATTTCACCCAAAAGAAGAAAAGATTTTACCGTATGTGAAACCCTAGGTTTCACAATTTTTACCAAGAATGAATATATGTCGTTCCCAACCAGAAAGGTTTTCAGATCAGTTGAAAAAACCACAGATCATGAAGAGAGAACCACCAACCAGTCTCACGTATCAGTTTGAGGAAGGCTCTGATACCACTTGTAAGGATTTGAGTCACCAGAAGTCACCACAAACTAATAACAGAAACAATAATCGCAAGAACACACAAAATTTTACCCAAAGGGTCCGGAGGTTCGGCGACCACTTCCAACGCCTACATCCCCCGTTGAGTCTCCACAAATGTGGATCTGACTCAAGAACTGTATTGATCACGCCAAAAATACAGATTACACAACTCACAAGAAGTTCTTCCTCTTTCAACCCTAAATCACGCTATACAACAGAATTTCAGAACTGAAAACAACACTTTACAGTACAAATGTCTCTCAATAGAGACTCTGAAAGACAAACGAGATTATATCAAGAAAAAGGGCACCAAACTGGTTCAAGAGAAGAAACAAAAGTGAAGACCCAGGCTTCGTATCAAAGAGTGCAGAGAGAAGAGGCAAAGAGGCGTATCAGGGATGAAGTCAGAATGAAACCCTAAGCCGGTTACAAGCCTTTTATAAAGCTCAGTCAACTGATCCGTTCAAATTGTGCCAAGTGGATAGTACTGATCAAAAATAGATGTTACAAAAATCTGAAAACACGCTTTTGGTATCTGATAAAATTGGCACACGACTTCACAGCCGAACAGAGGATGATAACGAGAGTAAATGGAGGAAGATTTTAGGCTACTCTAGATCAACAGATGGGAGAGTAAACTCAGTGATTGACAGCAGGAAAACATTAGTGCATATTCTTTTGCGGAAAGCGTGTTTTTTCTTTGCTGAAAGGATATATATATACATTGTTTCCTTTTCTTTTCTTTTTTAATTTTTTATCTATTTGCAAGTTAAGTTCCACAGCTTTTGATCTTCTTCAATTTTAGTCCCCATATTTTGAGTTTCATTACAAAATACCCCTGAAATATTTGCACTTTAGGTCCTCCATCTTTTTGGAGCGTTTTAATTGAGTCCTTAAACTTTTGATTTCTTTCAATTAGGTCCTAGACATCAAATTTGCTCTTCTTTTAGCTCAATTTCTCTTCAATCTTGTCCCCTTTTTTTTCAATTGAGATTGTACCTAAATGTACAAAATAAATAAGATTTGTGGGTAGAAATTCACTCAATTTGTCAATTAAAATATCAATTTAAGACCAAAATAAGTATGCAAAATGCACTTATCAATACTACTTTCTATAATCTCACTGTGGTATTTTGGTATGTTATCATTCTTTCTTTATTCCGAAGCAATTGTTATGTTGAGTTTCTAAGCATTTTTTATTTGTTTTCTATTTTTATGTCCTGGATATATTTTACATATTTTACATTTATCCATCATTGTTATTTTACCCATTCATGAATGCATTCTATATTCATCACCTTTATCTATTAAATTTAAAATTCTAATTCTTCTAAATTAAAACTATCACTGTCTTCATAACTACTTGAAATTTCTAAATTGTCCAATTGTTCATCTGTGTAAATACTATATGCTGAACTACAAGATTCATTGTCTAATAATTCTACAATATTACATCTTATTTCTTCTTCTACTATTATAGATTTATTTATAGTTTCTCTACTTCTATTTTTATTGGGATATTTATTAGCAAAATATCTAGGACATCCACAAATATAAAATTTACAGTCTTTTCTACTTTTTAACTTTTCAACATATCTATTATAATTAGGTCTTCTATTTTTATAACATGCCCTACTTCGTATAATATATATTATGCTTTTCCTTATTTTCAAATATTCTTTTATATTTATGCTTTTTATCTTTTCTATATATTTTTTATTTCTTCTATAATCGTAGTTATGTGGTGTATATAAATCTGAACGAAAAGTGTAATCTAATTTATTTATTTGCTTTCTAGCTACTTCTATACAATACTCTTTTAATTCATTAGCTATTAATTTTATAGTGGAGCTAATAGTTGTTCCTTTTAATCCAGTTGTTGATTCTATATCATTTCTGATCTTATCATTTCACGTGTTAGAATAATTAGCACATTCTAGAATATGCTTTTGAATATGTTTAGAATATGCTTTATATGCTTTAGAATATGCTTTAGAATATGCTTTAGTTTTGTATGTATATATAGGATTGAGTATGATAATGAATGTGTGGTTCAAGGGTTGTCTCTTCTCTCTTTCTCTTCTTCCATTCTTTCTTCTTTCTCTTAATTTATTTGTAGAACATATATAAGGATATATATGTTATTGTGTTTTCTACATGGTATCAGAGCTATTTGATTCACATTTCCTTCGAAAAACGAAATCAGCGTGCATTTTTCTTCTTCGCGAAAAACCCTAAACCGTACTGTTTCACGAATTTCGAGGCACTTGCAGTAGGAATTCCGGTGATCTAAGACCATATTCAGAATCTGCAGGTGGAGCCGCGTCGACCGGAGTGGCGCGTGAGAGTACACGCGCCGGTGTAAGGAGGCGCGTGAGTCAGGCAGTCGGATCTTCTGGTGGCGCGTGGGGGCGCGTGCGGAAGTTCCTGGCGGCACGGTTGACGGATTTGCGATCGACTATTCATCCTCTATCTGCTTGTGGTGTTGGTTTGCAGTTATCCATTCTTTTTACACACTGCTTTGCTTGACTTTGTTGGTTAGTATCGTTTTCTCTCTTATAATGGCATCCGATGATTCTCTTCAGGCTATTAATGTGCGTTTGAATGGTAAAAACTATGCTTACTGGAGTCATGTTATGAAACACTTTCTTAAGGGTAAAAAATTATGGGGTTATGTCAGTGGAATAGTTGAGAAACCGGAAAATAATGATGCAAATTATGCAACTCTGTTAGATACCTGGGATTCAAATAATTCAAAAATTCATACATGGATAAATAATTCTGTAGAACATAGTATTGGTTCACAGTTGGCTAAGTATGAAACGGCAAAGGAGGTTTGGGACCATTTGCAGAAGTTGTACACTAAATCTAATTTTGCAAAACGATATCAGTTAGAGATTGACATTCGAGCATTGCAACAAAAGAATATGAGCATTCTGGATTTTTATACTGCTATGACATCAATTTGGGATGAGTTAACTCTTACTGAACCGGCAGGTCTGAAAGCAAGTGCGGATTATATTATTTATAGAGAGGAGCAACGATTGGTTCAGTTTTTGATGGCACTTCGTAGTGATTTTGAGGGACTCAGAGGTTCTATTTTGCACCGTACTCCTCTTCCATCTGTTGATTCAGTTGTTAGTGAACTTGTTGCTGAGGAGACACGGTTAAAATCCCTTAGTGAAGATGTATCTCTTCCACATTCTGGGACTTCAGTTTTAGCTTTACCATCTATACAGAATCGAACCAAAGGACATGCACGGTTCCCAAATGATGTTTGTAGTTTTTGTAGACAAAAGGGACATTGGAAGGCTCAATGTCCTAAGTTATTGAAGTCCCAGCAGTCTTATAGATCCAATGCTCACACAGCAGCGATTGTTCCACCTATTGGCTCCTCTATACTTGGTCCACCGCCCTCATCTGATTCCCAATTGACTGATCTTAGTGAGCAGTTTCAGAAGTTTTTAGCCTCACAGCCACATGCCATGTCAGCCTCTACTCATGTAGGTTTGTCCTCTCAGAACTCCTCAGGTAAAACCTCCTCGTGGATTTTTGACTCGGGTGCCTCTAAGCATATGTCTTCTAACTCATCACTTTTTGATTATTTATATCCTTCTATGTCATCTTCACCTGTTATAACTGCTGATGGCACCCCGTTGTCCTTAGCAGGCGTTGGTTCTGTTCATACTTCTAATCTGTCTTTATCAGATGTCTATTGTGTTCCTGACCTTACTTTAAATCTTATTTCTGTTGGTCAATTATGTGATTCTGGTAATTCTGTTCACTTTACTTCTACTACTTGTTATGTACAGGATTCGCAGTCTCGAAAGCTGATTGGGATCGGCCATAGGCAAAGAGGAGGACTTTATGTTCTAGATAATCTGAGACCAGTGCATGTTGCAGCCTCTAGTACTGATTTATCGTCTTTCCTTTTGAACTCTTCTTCTTCTAATTTCTATTTATGGCATTCACGCCTAGGACATGTGTCTGCTAGTCATTTGAAATTTTTAGCTTCTAAAGGTTGTTTGGGAGACTTAAAACCTCATGATATTTCTGATTGTAGTGGATGCAAACTTGCTAAATTTTCAGCTTTACCTTTTCCTCGTAGTATTTCTTCTTCTATTGCATCATTTGATCTTGTACACTCAGATGTATGGGGCCCTGCTCCTATTTCTACTAAAGGAGGGTCCCGATATTATGTTTCCTTTATTGATGATTATAGTCGTTACTGTTGGGTATATCTTATGAAGCGACGTTCTGATTTTATTTCTATTTATCGTTCGTTTCGAGCACTTATTAAAACTCAACATTCTGCTGTCATTAAATGTTTTCGATGTGATTTGGGTGGGGAATATGTTTCTAATGATTTTCGTGAGTTTCTTGCTCTTGATGGTACAATTCATCAAACTTCTTGTACTGATACTCCTCAACAGAATGGTGTTGCTGAACGTAAGCATAGACACATTGTTGAAACTGCTCGTTCCCTTCTCCTATCTGCCAAAGTACCTAGTGAATTTTGGGGGGAGGCAGTTCTCACTGCTGTCTATTTGATAAATAGGATACCATCTTCTCATTTATCTGGTTTGTCACCATTTCAAACCTTGTTTAGTTATTCTCCTGATTACTCTCTCTTAAAAGTCTTTGGGTGCACTTGTTTTGTTCTTCGTCCTACGGCAGAACGTAGCAAATTAACTCCACGCTCAGCTATTTGTGTCTTCTTAGGATATGGTGAGGGACAAAAAGGTTATCGATGTTTTGATCCTATCAGTCACAACTTATATGTCTCTCGTAATGTTGTGTTTCTTGAACACATTCCCTTCTTTTCTATTACAGATAATACCTCTCACATGACTACGTCAGATCTCATTTGTATTGATCCTTTCACTGATGATATTGATAGACCATCTACATATGTCCCTACTATTTGTTCTCCATCTTCGTCATCTGCTACAGGTACACATGCGCCATCTCAGAATGTCCTTCCTTCTCCTATGGATCCCCAAGCACCGTCTGAGGCTGAGGATTCGCAGTCTCCTCCTCCTCGATATCCTCAACGTATACGTAAGTCTGCTCACTTACCCGAGTTTGATTATTCTTGTTATTCTGAGTCCTTTTGTTGTTTTTTGTCTTCCATTCATAAGCTTTCTGAACCTTCCTCTTACAAAGAAGCAGCTTTAGATCCTCTTTGGCAACAGGCTATGACTGATGAACTTAATGCTCTACATAAGACAGACACTTGGGAATTAGTTTCTTTACCACCAGGAAAACATGCTATTGGATCTCGTTGGGTCTATAAGATCAAGACCAAATCTGATGGTTCAGTTGAGCATTACAAGGCTCGATTGGTTGCTAAGGGATTTTCTCAACAGTATGGCTTGGATTATGAGGAGACATTTGCCCCTGTTGCAAAAATGACTACTGTACGTACACTTATTGCGGTTGCTTCTATTCGTCAGTGGAGTCTCTCTCAAATGGATGTTAAAAATGCCTTCTTGAATGGAAATCTTCAAGAAGATGTTTATATGGTTCCTCCACCTGGTGTTCCTCATACTCCTGGATTTGTTTGCAAACTTAAGAAAGCTCTATATGGTCTCAAACAAGCACCTCGTGCCTGGTTTGAGAAGTTTTCTACAGTTGTGCTCTCTCTTGGTTTTACATCTAGCCATCATGATTCCGCTTTGTTCTGTAGATGTACTTCCACTGGTCGTATTCTCCTTCTGTTGTACGTTGATGACATGATCATTACTGGTGATGATGTTGTAGGGATAACCAATTTAAAATCAGAATTGGCTCGTCTTTTTGAAATGAAGGATTTGGGTCCCTTAACTTACTTTCTGGGGATTGAGGTTGCTTCTTCTCCTCGAGATTATATGCTCTCCCAGTCTAAATATGCTGCAGATGTCGTTGAGCGTGCTCGTCTTACTGATACTAAAACAGCTGATACTCCTATTGAGGCTAATGTTCGTTACTCATCTTCTGATGGTGAACAACTGTCTGATCCTACTTTGTATCGTACTATTGTTGGTTCCCTTGTTTATCTTACCATTACTAGGCCAGACATTGCTTATGCTGTGCATGTTGTTAGTCAGTTTGTTTCAGCACCTACCATGGTTCACTGGGCAGCGGTTGTTAGAATCTTGCGCTATCTTCGTGGCTCTTGCTTTCAGAGTATTTTATTCCCATCGACCTCCTCCTTAGAGCTTCAAGCTTACTCTGATGCAGATTGGGCTGGGAACCCAACTGATCGTAAGTCCACTACTGGCTACTGTGTATTTTTGGGTGACTCTCTTATCTCATGGAAAAGTAAGAAGCAGACAGTAGTTTCTCGCTCATCAACTGAAGCAGAATATCGCGCTATGGCCTCCACTACTACTGAGATTGTGTGGTTACGTTGGCTACTTGCAGATATGGGTGTTTCTATTTCATCTCCCACCTCTATGTATTGTGATAACAAGAGTGCCATCCAGATCTCACATAACTCAGTGTTCCATGAGCGCACGAAGCACATTGAAATTGACTGTCACCTTGTTCGTCATCATCTTCAGCATGGGACTATTGCCTTACCTTTTGTCTCTTCATCATTGCAGCTTGCAGACTTCTTCACCAAGTCTCATCCGACTTCTCGCTTCCGATTCTTACTTGACAAACTCTTGTTGCTTCATGCTATAGCATCGTGAGTTTGCGGGGGGATGTTAGAATAATTAGCACATTCTAGAATATGGTTTTGAATATGCTTAGAATATGCTTTATATGCTTTAGAATATGCTTTAGAATATGCTTTAGTTTTGTATGTATATATAGGATTGAGTATGATAATGAATGTGTGGTTCAAGGGTTGTCTCTTCTCTCTTTCTCTTCTTCCATTCTTTCTTCTTTCTCTTAATTTATTTGTAGAACATATATAAGGATATATATGTTATTGTGTTTTCTACATCACGGTGGTGGAGTTTTTCTATATAGTCTTTCAAGTATAGGTGCATCTAACATTAATCGTGTTGCACTAACTAGTCTTTAAAAATATAATAAAAATGGTTTTATATACTTCATATTACTTATACTTAGTTTTTCTAATTCATCTAAAGCCTTGTTTTGTTCATAATAATTATCTCTACTAGGATCTAATCCTATAATTATTGTTCTAATAAAACTAGTAAAATTTCTAGGACTTTCTCCTCCGGCCATTCTTTATCTAATTTCATCTACTTTTAGTCTTTTGGATGTAAAATAAATGTCGCATTTCCTAAATAATTTTTTAAGTACACACATTTCTTCTACAGTCATTTGTATAGGTAACTATTATATATTCTAACACAGAGTTTTCCCATTTAGTTATCATACTAGGTCTATCTTGTGGTTTATAGTTATTTATTTCTAATTTTAATCATCTATTACTCACTAATAATAAACTACATCCTTCTTCTCCTTGTCTTTTTCCTAAACTTCCATATTTTTGTCTTCATAATCGTATATATTTGCAGGTGGAAAAATAAATTCTCTCCAATATCGTATTCTTTATTCATAGGTTTTTTTTTTTTTTTTTCAAAACTCATGATCTACTTCTGATCCAACCCCTTTATTACTTTCACCACTTTCTTCCATTTTAACTTCTACGTTTTTTTAATCTTCTTCTAATAAAGCTTTAGTTTCTACTTCTCTAGATTTTCTAAGAAGTCAATAATATTTCATATCTATATATACAAATTATTTCTCATCGTCTTCACTTTCATCATTTTCCCTATCTTCAATTAATACATTAATTGCTTCATCACTTCCAAAGTGTTCTATTTCAATATATCTACATTCTTCTTCATCTTCGTTTTGTTTTATTTGTTCTGCTTGACACTACAACAAAGTTAGCCTTTTACTAAAAAGTCACGCCGTAAAATTTTACCGCGTGTAAATCCACACGCCGTAAATTAAATTTTCAGGGCGTGCATTTTTGCACGCCGTTAAAATTTTTACGGCGTACCTCTATGCGCACCGTGAAATGTAGTTACGGCGTGCAGGTCTGCGCGCCGTATCTATTTACGGCATGCGATTTTGCACGCCGTAAACAAGGATTTTCACTGATGTGTTCCGGACCCGCGACAATCGGAGTCATAGCAGGCTTGACAGAAAATTAAATATTCAAGCCAAAATAAAAGTGCAGTTCAGTCAACCATGTCGGAATTGGATGGATAATATGTGTTTTTCAAGTAGAAATGGGCCACTAAGCAAAACTCATGGGCTAAAGTCATTGAGCCCATTGATTTTAGGGACAAATTCCATCGTTTGAGGCTTCAAATTGGCAAATCAATGATGCAGACGGAGATTTACTATATTTCCATAATTATAGGATTTTTAATTATTTTGTTTCCATTTTGGTTTTTAGGTTATTTTCCTAATTTAGTATTCTAGTTTAATTAGAATTCTATTTTGAGTAAATTAGCGGTTAGGTTATTTTGCTTATTTATACGTTTTTTCCATTCATTGTAATGCAGACTTGAGACTTCGATTTTGATATAAACAGTTTTTATTGAGGATTCAATAAAAGTTATAGGTGGATTCCTATGTTTTTCGAATTTATCAAGAATATTTCTTGTGGCGTTCAAATACTGAACTTATTAAATATTTGCTAGAATATTTGTGTCGTTCAAATCAGATACTTATCAAGGAGATTGGGCAAATCCTTGTGGCGTTTCGAAAGTCGTGGTTCTTTATTCCGCATCGTCGAGCCATCGCGTCGTGAATATCGGGTCATGATTCATCCGTCCAACCACAACCTGAGTTCGGAACTTTCCGGCGTTTCTTCCGCGCTTCGAACCTCATCATTCACGGCGTGCATTTTTTACGCCGTGAAATATAATTACGGCGTGCAGGTCTGCGCACCGTATCTATTTACGACATGCGATTTTGCACGCCGTAAACTAGGATTTTATTTTTTTAAAAAAAATTCTATAAATTATAATTCCGAAAATCCTATAATAATAAAACAAAAACACATTAATGCATATATAATCAATAAACGTGATTTCGATAAACAAACAATATCATAGTAAGATTCAACACGATATACAAAAATTTTGATATCACATAACCTACTCAAAAATTTAGATAGGAATTAATGTCAAAAGTCTATAGACAACTACTTCAAAATAAACTTAAAATGTCGTAAAAAATAAAAGTATCCATATCGAAGCTTTTTCTTTGACCAATAGTGCCATGTCAAAAATAATCAACTTCCTGCAAATCACATAAGTAATAAATTTATAATTATCATATCAAAAGTATATCAAAAAGTGAAACATACCTTTGTTGTAATTTCAACTAATCCACTTCAATGTACCTAATTGGCCATGCAATTGTACTTCCTAATGCATCTTCAAGAAGAAAAAGCTCACGTGTAGGACGATATAAACTGACATTATCAATCACTTCAATAACCCAGACTTTCCAACATTCATTACCAAGGGGTACATGATGCACTAAATCATTTGGATTTGTGGATGCGATTTCACCTTTTGCAACAACATCACATTTCCCAAACCAAGATAACAATTTGCATTTCTTAGTTTGAAGGCTATCTAAACCATTCAAACCTGTCTCTAGGCTGTAAAATTAACATCAAATTGTACGATTGGTTATTTTGAATATAAAAAAGTCTATGTAATATAAGATAACATTCACTAATTATAGTTTTTCACTTACATTATCTTCTTGTACTGCACTTTTGCCCTTCATTTGAAATAAAGCTTTTAATTCTTTAATTTCCTCTCTCAAATCTTGGAGTTGAGATTGTACATTATGATTATGCACCAAAGCATTCAACTTTGAAGGAGTCGCACCAAAACCAAGACCTCTTACACGTCCCCTACATTCTGGACCAAGTACTTTTGCAACGCCATCATCTTTTAGAGAGTGTTTGCTTGGAGAATTCACCGTTTCTGAACATGCTTTTATTTTTTGCTGATATTAAGAAACAAATTAATTCATTAAACTTAAATAAATATAAAATTTGAATATATCTTCAAAAAATAACATAGTCAACATAACATTTACCAGTGTTTCTCCAACTAATTCATTAATTGGTTCACCATTTCTCCGTGTGTGTCCTCGAATGTACACATCATCTCTTGTAATGGAATCAGGGTCTTCACTTTCAATACGCTACAATTTTTTACACATTTTATATATGCGATATTTGTAGACTTGATTTTTCAAACAAATTTAACATTTTTTTACCAATTCAGCTTCTAAGTGAGCAAAACCCTTTCTACTTGTTGTATGTATTATAGTTTGACTAGCCCTCATCTTTTTGAATATTTCACTTTTTTCCTGAAAAATCAATAAAGGCTTTCGTCAATAACAAGCTATGACCATTCACAAAGAACATTTAACTCAAATGCATGCATTAAAAAAAGAATTGTAGACACATTAAGTACACTTCTCTGGTTTCTTATGGCAAACAAACCTACTGAATATTAAAATTGTCATTTTTCTATTATAAATTTTATAAAAAATTCGGCAGAATCTCCCCTACAAATTGGACTTAGCAAACCTGTAGAGCGACATCACAATACCATAAAAAATCAACACTTAACCACAATGATTCAAAACATCAACCATAACTCAATCAAACCTCAACGTTATCAACTACTCCAAAAACAATCTCCAACTTCTCAACGTAACAAATTCAAATCCGAACAATACAATTTAAATGAACGTGCAATCCAGTAATTGAATGAACAGGCGAATAAATAAATAACCAATGGAAAACTACATATATAGTCCAACAATTGTGCTTCAACTAAATAAGTCATATTCAACATATTAAAGAATTTGTTGTTTTCGAGTGAAGCAATGGACGCTTACCTTGTATGGTTGAGAATTGCGTTCTTTGAAAAATGCTTTGTCATTCTTCCATTGAGCTAACATTATCGGGCTTGAGGAGAGCAGCAGCTCTTGTTATGCCATCTTTCATTCCTAAATTATTGATTGCTTTAAGAACATTAGATCTATGATCTCGCCAATGCATTCCAAGTTTTTGCATGATGTACTTTCTATGACAATTATCAACGTCAAACTTTTGCTGCATAAAAATACACAGCATTAATAGTAATTTCACTTAAATTATATATTTGAATTGAAGTTATTATCACCTGCACATGCTCCCATATGTCATCAAGAAAACTTCCGTTGATATCTTTCCAACTTTTCCATGTAATTGGTATAAGTTCTCTTGCAGTTGTTCCAAGAAATGATGACAGCTTATTTGAACCTTTACAAATTGGTTGACCTCTTTCATTAAACTCTATATTTAACTTTGCACCCTTCCCCCTATTGAGACAATTCACTTTCGCTCGACCTCTTCCCTTATTTCCCTTTTCAGTATTGCTAGGTAGGAGTTCTGCATCATGTTGCAAATAATTTTCTTGTCTTTCTGGAACAGAATTAGAACCTTCTTCTGATATTCTTATACCTTCATTTCCTTCTCTTGTTGTAGCGGAAATTGAAGCCTTTTTAGCTCGTTTCGATTTCTTACCTCCTTGATTAGATGACTGTATTAAACAAATAAGATAAAACACATTTACTCAAATTTAATACAAAAAAAAGAACCTTATATATGTCATCTTAAGACCACTTATATGAACATCAACATCCTCAGAACTTAACTTTCATCATTTGTATCTACAAATAAAGGAAGAGAAACTGGAATTAGAGATATTAACATCTACGTAATGTCACATAAATTTAAAATTAAATTAAGTAATAAAGAATCTTAAAGATATACAATTACCATATTCAATATCAATGCCCTCACAATCATATCTTACATAACCTTCATCTTCAACAGTAATATCAAGTCGTAATACATCTAATGTTGTTGGAGTATATGCCCCCTCATCAAAATTTTCTAATTCATGAAATCCTCTGGGAGGTGCCTTTAATACAATATACCAATTAGATGTATCGCTTTCTCTAGAATAAAAAACTTGTTTTGCTTGTGATGCTAAAATAAATGGATCTCTTTCAAATTGATGTTGTCCTCTATGAAGATTTACCAACGTAAATCATTCTTCAATCTTGACTCCACTATCTATATTTGCCCAATCACAATGAAACACAGGAACTTTAAAACTATGATAGTCTAGTAAAATTATGTCTCTTATCACCCCATAATAAGAAATTTTACCAACTACATGACTTGTATCCTTCACACTAGAAACAAATAGTTTGTGCTTCAATAGAAACACCACTATTTTTTGTACTTCTACTAACATCGGTTGTATGAAATCGATACCCATTGATAATATAACCAGAATGTGACATCACATCACATCTAGGTCGTCGTGAAAGCCACTTCAATGTACTTGACATGTTACAGCTGTCTTGTTTGCCTTTTTCAGCAAACCAAGATGTAAAAGTCTCTATATGTCTCATTTGTAATAAAGTTTCATTCCTGGCAATACGACTATCTGAATTCTTAATCTCCTCCTTATGCATCCTAAATGAAAATAAATAAAGAAAAATAAGATAAGTTTACGGGTAAATATTAATCATTATTAAATAAATTAACTAACTCTATTACGTTATATATGGTTCAACTACATCGCTGTTAAACAACACATATCGATGAGCGACCTCAAGCATTTCTTGACTCAAAGTTTTTGACTTTCCTTTCGAAATTGTACGTCCATCAATAATTGTTTCATTCTCGAAATCCTCATTTTGAGTGTGTCGAACACCAACTTCAGCATCTTGTTTCATATAACCACTACAAAAATGCGTACATTCATCAGCTAAATAAGGCTCTGCTATACAACCCTCGGGTCTTGAACGATTTCTAACATATCCCTTAAGTGTCTTCATAAACCTAAATTCAAAAAATAGTATGTATGATATACATAAACAATTAGGAGAAGAAATGTTGAATAAATACATACAAAAGTGTAAAAGTAAGTTACCTCTCAAATGGGTACATCCAACGATATTGTACAGGTCCACCAATTCGGACTTCACGCCCAAGGTGGATGGTTAAATGAATCATTATGTCAAAAAAAGATGGGGGAAAATACCTTTCCAGCATACACAAAGTCACCGCAACATCCTCCTCAAGCTTTTCTAATTTATTTTTAACGACGACTCTTTGACATATTTCATTGAAAAATGCACATAGTCAAAAAATCGCATTTCTTGGTCCTGCAGGTAGAAGTCCTCTTAATGCAACTGATAACAACTGTTGTATGAGCACATGACAATCATGGGACTTCAAATTTAAAATCTTATTATCTACTAATGAGATGCACTTTGAAATGTTGGAGCTATATCCATCAGGTAATCTTAAATCAAACAGCCTCTTACAAAATAACTCTTTCTCCTTTTTGGATAGCATGTAAGATGCTGCGGGTAGGTAATATGTATTTCCTTTCAATTCTGGATGAAGATCCTTTCTAATACCCATATTGAGCAAATCCTTACGAGAATTAATCCCATCTTTTGATTTTCCCTTCACATTCAAAATAGTGCCAAGAATGCTCTCGCAAACATTCTTCTCAACGTGCATTACATCCAAATTATGACGCAAAAGTAGTGTCTGTAAAATAATACTATAAAATTAGAAAAACTTTAAGAAAAAAATAGATAATGTAAAATATCTTGAAATGGCTAACCTCCCAATATGGTAGCTCAAAGAATATTGATTTTTTTTCCATGGCCAATCAGAATCTGATTTATTCTTCTTCTTTTTTTTTAACCTATTTTCCCCCAATTATTGTCAACATTTTTTATTGTCTGCATCACTTCTCGACCAGTTAATATTTTAGGACTAGGCATATGTTCCTTATTCCCATCAAACCAAGCTTCTTTTGATCGATAAGGATGATTATATGCAAGAAATCTTCTATGATCCATGTACGCAAACTTTCAACTAAATTTCAACCATTTTGCACATGTGGATAAACCACATATACTGGACAAGCTGCTTCGCCTTTTGTAGGATATGCTGATAAGTTTCCGTAAGCCGGAAAATCATTAATTGTCCACATCAATACGGCCTTCAAATTGAATTTAGACTTTGTAAATCTATCATATACTTCAACACCAATATTCCACATCACCTTTAAGTCTTCAATGAGTGGTTGTAAGTACACATCTATATCATTCCCTGGTTGTTTTGGACCTGGGATTAACAAAGTCAACAACAAATTTTCCTTGGACATGCATATCCAAGGAGGGAGATTATATATAACTAGTATCATCGGCCAACAACTATACCTAGAACTTAGGTCACCAAATGGATTAAATCCGTCAGATGAAAGTCCAAGCCTAAGATTGCGTGGTTCTGATGCAAAACAAGGCCACTTTTAATCAATTCTCTCCCAAGCTAATGAATCAACTGGATGACGCATTTTTCCATCTTGACTTTTGTGATTTAAGTGCCATATTAGTTGTTCTGCCTTATCAAGTGACCTAAACATTCTTCTAAATCGTGATATAATCGGAAAATATCTCAAAACCTTTGCAGGTATCCCCTTTTGAATTTTTTTGGTTCGTTCATTAAATTTTCATCGTGAAGATGCACATTTTGGACATGTCTCCAAATTCTCTAGATCATTCCTAAACAAACAACAATCATTAACGTATGCATGTATCTTCTCGTACCCAAGATCAAAAGTGTTCAATTATTTTTTTGTTGAATTACAAGAATCGGGAAGGGTGTTCCCATCTGGTAGAATATCTCTAATAATATCAAGAAGTTCATTAAAACCGTTGTCAGATATACCATGTGTAGCCTTAAACTTGTATAAGACAACGATGGCAGAAATCTTTGTGTACTTTGTGCAACCAGGGTATAGAGGAATTTCAACGCCCTCATATAAATTTGAAAAGTCCCTCTCTCTATTTTCATCCCCAGGTTCCACAATATTTTCATCCTCAAAAAATGCATCCCTATACATCTTATAAGTCTCTAGATTTTCTCTATCTTGATGAGGTAATGAAGCTGCATTCAATTTGTCCCCATGAAACACCCATATAGTATAAGTAGGATCCATCCCATTAATGATCAAATGCCCATACATTGTATCAAAATGTTGGTGGAATAAGTTTTTACAACATTTACAAGGGCATAAGACCTTTTCTGGATTTCCCGCATTGGCTTGCACCATATTTGCAAACTGTCTTGCACCATATTGATATGCCTCTGAAACTCTAAAAAAATACTAAATATAAATCATCTAAATGCATTTATTGGCTTATTTTAAAAATTTCTTAAACTAAGGAGATAAAATAACCTTGATAGATGAACCCAATCTTTATCCATGATAATATACCAACACTATCAAGATATAACCTGTTATAAATATAGTAAAAAGACTAAGAAAAAAATGATTATATTTAAACAACAATGAAATCTAGGTTTACAAAGCACATGTAATATGGATTAATCGCTAATCATGTACTTCCAATAGCAGTATAATAACAAGAGAAAAAATTGAAATCAAGTAAAAGAACTCAAAAATTAGTGGTTCACCGCCAATACAAGAGCTATGTACACTTATAGCAATAGAGTTTCACATAGTTGAAGCAAAAACAAAAATAATGAAATCAATTAATAATATAAAATAAAGAAAATCTTGCATTCATTTGGTTAATCTTTGTCCATCGACCATGTTGATCAAATTATTTACATATGGTCAACGAGCAATAATATATGAACATAATACTCGATCTTATTATTTATTACATGCCGCTTGAAATTTAGCAAAGGGATTTGTTAAATTCGAGTTTAGGGATTTCAATTGAGTCCACGGGGGCGGCCCTGTCAAATTTTAATTATTTATTTATTATTATTTTTTCCCTGTTAATGAAATAAAAAATAAAAAAATGTAAAAACAATATATATATACACATAAACGGAGCGAGAGGGTCGACCTGCCTTGCCAGTGGGACGAAACAAGGGTCGTTTGAGAAACATTTGAAGACGAAATCTCCATACGAGTTCATGTACCAGTGCTTGCTTAGTTATGGGCAAGAATTGATTCTCAAGACCAGGAATTTTTATTTTTATTTATTTTTCCCCTTTACACTAATCTCAAAGGAATTACCAAGAATTTGCATCTTTCGCTCTTCTTCAATATCTAAAATTATAATTTATAACTATTCCTCAAACAGAAAGAAAACAAAATCTTCCAAGTATGTTCAAACTGTATTACAGTTTGAGTACTGTACAACTTTCTTTTCTTTTCGACTTTTTGAAACTGAAAATTTTATTGTAGTTAATGTTTAACAGTTCCATAAATTTCTTGCATATTTCTGATAATTTGTTTGTTAATTAAGCATGTATCTAATTACAAAAGGTTGATGAATGTACAAGCAAGAAACCCCTAGATCAAGCTCTGTAATTTACAAAAGCGCTATTTATATTTTTATTCAACTTTTCAAAACAAACATATGACTAAAACAAAGTAACAAATCTAAGAAAATCTGTAAAGGGATTTCAAGAATTTACCAATGTGGTCTAGTTTCACTAATCATAAGAAGTAAAAGATCATAAAACCACCTTTTTTTATCCTTGTGGGATTTCTTCCAAGAAACTGTTCTTTCTTTCTTCAAACTGCAAACTGCAGAGATTTATTGCTACAAGTCCTTGATGGGGAAACCCTAATTGGAGGAGAAAAACTTTAAGCGTGTGCCTGCCGATTCAATAGAAAAGGTGAAATATAATGGGATGGAAGGGTGAAAAGAACATTTTAATGGATGGAGAAGGAATGAATGACAAAGGTAATAAATGAGAGCGTCAAGCAAGTCAAGTTCTCAAAATATCAAGTCTCCAATAATTGAAGTCCAGGATCGAAGTCACATGGCCCATTGTTTTCAAACTTTCAGATCATTAATTAAATGATCTTCCACTGTTGTGTAGTAACAAGAAGTGATCTACTTATTTCTCAAAAATACAAATTTTAACAAATTTATAATTTAATACTTATGCTTATAGTAAAAATCAATGATTATAATCCAAACTCTCAGTTTCACGTTATTATTTATTAATGTTATCATACACTTGCCTTAGAAATCATGCAACATGTACATTGAAATGTTTCGTATACAATAGATCATAGCCAACAACGCATTCTTGCATAAAAAGTTATATTTATAGTCATAATAGTAGGTTATTGCAATCATACATAAATTGTATACAATAAGTTAATTCATGGATATCATCTAGATTTCACATAATTATAATAATGGACACACTGTACAAGTGTAGGTCGTTAAACAGGGCAAGTCGAGTCGTTCGATTTGGCTCGGCTCTTCCCACAAGCTTGCCTTAGGTGACTAGATATGAAAGAGACAAAGGATACAACACTATCATTAACAATACAAATGAAAAAAACTGATAGGAATGTGGCAGTTACTCTGAGTCTTCTATTTCAAGAGCAGTTACTTCAATCTTATTCTAGCACCATTCTTTTACAAAACTATTTTCACTAGTTCTCATTGTTTGACTCGTTACCTTAAAACCAAGATAATTATTACTATTTTCACTATCTTCCTTCAATTTATAAATGGGAACTAGTTTATTGTTCGTCAACTCATATGGCATCAATTTGGTTGCTATTAATATTGTTCGAAATTAACACTTTTAAACCTCAGTAGACATGTCATCTGGTCACAAAGCCTTCTAGTGCCATGTTGATTTCATCTTCAATAAGTGATAAGTTCCCCCAAAATATTTCATGGTCAGAAAGACAACACGGTGGAATTCACATTTTCTGGAAGGCTTAAACGCATTATATGGCAAACAAATACAGGAACCGCTGATGTTTCTGCAGCTGAGCTTCTTAATAAAGGCAAACTCGTTTTGAAGAACTCACGTGGCGATATTCTCTAGCAAAGCTTTGATGTTCCTACTGATACTCTTTTGTCTTCTCAAATATTGACCAAGGACAAAAGATTGATATCATCCTTAAGAAAAGGAAGCTTCGAATCTTGTCACTTCAGCTTATATTTTTCTAGTAACAATATTTTGACGTTGATCTCTGATAGCCCTGAAACATCTAGCATCTACTGGCCAAATCCTGATTTTGACGTCTATTCAAATGGAAGAACCAACTACAATGGTAGCAGATTAGCAGTTTTAGATGATATGGGTATGATCCAGTCAAGTGATAAATTTCAAGCCAATGCTTCTGATAAAGGATTTGGAATAAAAAGAAGGTTAACATTAGATTATGATGGGAATCTTAGAATCTATAGTTTGATTAATTCAACAGGGGAATGGATGATAACATGGAAAGCAATTTCACATCCTTTTCAAGTACGTGGAGTGTGTGGAAAATATGGAATATGTTTTTATGCATTGAAACCCGTGTGCGTATGTACTCCTGGATTTGAAGTAAACAATCCAAGTGACTGGATTTCTGGAAGGCTTAAACGCAGTTGCCCTTTTTTGAACATACTTTTCTTTTTTAACATACTTTTTGTGTAACTAGGAGACTATGAAAAAGAGACCACCAGCTTAACTAATATTTCCAGCATTATTTTTGTTCTGATTACAAGCAATATTTAATGGCAAGAAGCAAGCTTATTTATGTTATCTGTTTCTGAACAAGGCATATTAAAGGACAACTTTTGATGCAACTCAATCTCACTCTTAGAAAGGAACTCTCCTAACTCAGACAAAACAAATTAAAACAGAAGTAAATTTACAAGAAAACGTTGTGTAACCAACAAAGAGTTGCTAAATGGATCAAGGCTTAAGTAGTTTCTTGATACCAGATTTCTGCTCGGCCGGTAACCTAGTCGGGAAATTTATATCGAGTAATTGCTTAGAGAAATCATTCACATAAATTCAGAATTGGATACCCCTTTCAAGTTTCAGTAATCTCTCCAAAGGTACAGAACATCTAATTTGGATTTGGAACGATGATAACTTCATAAATTCAGAATTGGGAATTCATCTAATACTATATTTTCTAATTACCAAAACAAATAGATTAATTATAATATATATTTTTAATATTTCCATAATCAGAAGAAAATGGAAGAACGAAATGAAGAATGGAAGAAGAGAATTCCAACCTCAATCACAACCTGCGCCTCTACTCTCGCCGCTGAAGACCTCGCTGTGGAACTTGGTATTTGGCTACTAGAGATTGAAGAAGAAAACAAGAAATCAGGAAGAAGATTGAGAAGAAGAAGAAGAAGAAGAAGAAGAAGAAGAAGAAGAAGAAGAAGAAGAAGAAGAAGAAGAAGAAGAAGAAGAAGAATGGAAGAAGAGAATCCCAACCTCAATCACAACCTGCGCCTCTACTCTCGCCGCTGAAGACCTCGCTGTGGAACTTGGTATTTGGCTACTAGAGATTGAAGAAGAAAACAAGAAATCAGGAAGAAGATTGAGAAGAAGAAGAAGAAGAATGGAAGAATAGAATTCCAACCTCAATCACAACCTGCGCCTCTAATCTCGCCGCTGAAGGAGTTATGGGCTGCTGAAGGTTGAAAGCTGAAAAGGGAATTGTGGCATGCCCTAATTTGGCCCAGCTCAGTATAGTGCGCGAATTAATTTGGGTCTGTAATTTAACGGCGTGCTTATGCACGCCGTGTTACTTATAATATTTTACGGCGTGTAAAATGCACGTCGTCTAAAATATTTATTTTTGAAATTTTACTACGTGTTTCTTTTGCACGCCGTAAAAGGTGTCAATTCATGATATTTTACGGTGTGGTTAAAATGCACGCCATAAATCACCTATTTTACGGCATGTAATTGTTGCACGCCGTAAATAATCTAATTTTAAGGCATGCCAAATTTGCACGCCGTAAATGTATGCCTTAAAAGGTCACTTTTGTTGTAGTGTGATAACTATAATTTTCAAATCTAATATTTAAAACTCCATTACTTTTTTATACATAATATTATCATCTTGAACTAATAATGATCTTTCTAAAATGTTTTTTAAATTCCAATCTAATCCAGTGTGACGGCCCCAAAATTCTAGCTTTTTTTTTTTTTTTTTTTTTTTTGTTGAAGGTTAATAGTAGCATAAAATGAACTGAGAACATAGTTAAAGGAGGCTTACTAGTAGCTTATTTTTAGAAACAAGGCACATTTGATACAATTGCCAAAAACTCTTTCCTAACTTTTTTCGAACCAATTTGCTTGACTTAAACAATGAGTTTACCATGTTAAACTTTTAGGATCATCATCCTTACTTCATCTTTAATATTTTAAAATCAACAGAGTTAAAACATTTTCAATGCACCATAAGAAGGATGTTTAAATATGAAAAAATTACATGGAGTCCTACCTTTAAAGATGACATTATATTAATAAGATGACCAATTTTGCAACTTTAAAAATCAGGTGTTAATTAATAATTAAATAAATTATAATACATATGAATAACATTTCAACTCAAACCAATTGTCCCAACCATCTCTCTCTCTCTCTCTCTCTCTCTCTCTCTCTCTCTCTCTCTCTCTCTCTCTCTCTCTCTCTCTCTCTCTCTCTCTCTAAGATGATTCGTCCACATCCTGGATCTCGCTAGAACCTCCTCCTCTCCCGACCTATCGTCGCTGTTAGATGAAAGCAACGGTGTAGCTGCTTACAGTAAAGTAGGGACTACGTTGCTTCGATTTGGCAGCGACGTCGCTTATCCCCCTACCACAGAGCAGAAATTGTAGTAACAAGCGCTCAATGCACCGATCGACACTCCGCAGTGTAACAGATTTGATGAGATGCAGCGCTCATGTCTCGTAGTGTAGTCACTGCATTGTGTTGCATTGCTGTACAAATGTTGGGAATTGGTCATATTTCGGGGTTCCGTAGATCTGGTGTTGTTCCAGATTGAAGAAGAATGGGTGCTAGTGTGGTGCTTATGTGTTGCGGTGGAAATCAGTAGGGTGGTTGCAATCTAGGTGATGCTAGTGTTGCAGGTGACTGTGGAGGAAATCATGGGTGGTGTTACTGGTTTATTCCATGTGGTGGTTGTATGGTGCTGGTGTCGTGTAGGTGCATTGTCGAGGGTGGTTGTAGCACGTTGGTGGTGGCAATTCGGAGAGATTGTGGTGGTGCGAGTTAGGGTTGTGAGGTTGGGGTTTCAGCCTAGGGCTGTGGGGTTAGGGTTGGTAGGGGTAGGGGTAGGGTGGATGGTAGATGACTTGAATATTATATAGTGCATGACCAATTATTAAGTAATCTTGACCAAAATATTGATTAAAATTGACTTTATATGACTTGTGACAAGTACGGGATGTGAAAAATATTAGGTAAATGCAACCAAAATATTGACTAATTGTGACCCAACTGTAATCTTGTGTGACCAACTATGACTTTGGGGTGTGGTGGAGTGATAATCTCGTGTGATCGAACTATGACATTATATGACCGACAGTAACTTGTGTGACTAAACTGTGATCTTGTGTGACCAACCGTGACTTTGTGAGTGGGGTAGGGTGGTGTGGGGTGAATTTTTAGATAAATTTGCAATCGTGACTGAAATGTGACCTTGTTTGACCAGATGTGACTTTGCATGTGGGGTGGGGTGAATTTTACAACTAAATTTGTAATTGTGACCGAATTGTGATTTTTTGTAACCAACTATAACTTTATGTAACCAGCTATGACTTTGCATATGGGGTGAGGTGGGGGTGGGTGGGTGGGTGGGGTCAATTTTGCAACAAAATTTGTAATTGTGATCTAATTGTGACTTTGTGCGACCAAATGTGACCTAACTGTGACCTCATGTGAACCATGTGACTTTGGGGTGGGGTTTGATCTCGTGTGACTAGAGGTGTCAATCCGGGTGGTTCGGGCCCGGTCAGCCCGTCAATAAAAAGTCCGGTAACGGCCCGCTTGAAAAAAAAAACCCGCCCGCTACGGGTTACGGGCCGGTTACGGGTCAGCCCGCAAATTTTGAACTACAACCCAGGCCCGCCCACTGGCCCATCCGGGTCGAGCCCATACGGGTTGCGGTTTGTTCTGATTTGGCTCGTATAAATAAAAATATAGATTTTCTCATATTTATAGCAAATTTTTTGTCAAATTTCTAAATACAAAATGATTAAAATGATAAATTCATATTTATACCATAAAATATTTACATAGAATTTAAAATTATAGTATATGTTATATGAATTACTTCTAAATTTGCAAATTTAAATAAAACATAAACAAATAACAATTAAGTGATAAATGTATTTTTAATTACTATTATCAAAAAACGTTACTTTTTTAGCTATTAGGGAGAAAAAAATAAGATTTTACTTTAAAAGTTGTATTAGAGTTTTTAGAAGAAGAGAGATTTTCAATGTTACCATATTTAATAAAACAATTTATTTTTTTTTTTTTATTTTTTTTTACGGGCCAGCGGATTAATCGCGGCCCGCGAAGGTTTGACCCGCAAAACCCGCGGTTCACAACTTCTTGACCCGTGAACCGCCCGCACGGGTCACGGGTCGGCCCGCGGTCCCGGGTCAATCCGGGCCGATTTTCACGGGTCTGGTCGGCCCGTCCGTCTTGATACCTCTACGTGTGACCTAATTACAACTTTTTATGATGGAACTGTGACCTTGTGTGACCAATTGTAACTTTGGGGTGAGGTGGGGTAGGGTAAATTTTGCAACTGAATTTGTAATTGTGACTTTGTGTGATCAAATGTGACTTTACATGTGGGTTGAAGTTGGGTGGAGTGGAGTGAGGTAGGATGGGATTACAGTGAAATTTGAGATTAAATTTAAATTTGTAATTGTAATTTGTAATTTTGTGTGATCAATTGTCACTTTATGGGTGAGGTGAGGTGGGGTGGGAGTGGTAGGATAGGGTGGGAAAACATCGAGAGAGAGAGATAGAGAGAGAATGAAAAAATAACAAATTGCTGTAGGGAAAGTACAACAAGTCAAAGCTTGTGGGATATGTGCGAACTTCGGACATCAAAAGGACACTTATTCGGTGTTGCAAGAGGAAAATAGTGAACAGGTGAATGCTGCAGAGGGTTTCCCATTTCAGAGACAACAGTACAATCCATACTCTAATACCTACAGCTCTGGATGGAGGGATCATCCCAATCTAATATATGGAAATAACAAGTCCATGGGTTTTGTCTCCAACAAACCTTAAAGGCAATTTCAGCAATAAGGGAATTTCCAACCTCAGGGGCAGTATCAACAAAGACCCCAAAACTCAAGTATTTCTCTTAAAGACATGGTTAAAACTTTGGCTTCTAACACACTTTAGTTTCAACAGGATACCAAGTTCAGCATTTAAAATTTGGAGAACCAGATGAACCAAATGGCTACAGCAATTAACAGATTAGAGGCACAATCCGGAGGTAAATTACTATCTTAACCTGAAGTTAATCCAAGAAACTTGAGTGCCATAACCCTGGGAAATGGAAAAGAGATTGAAGGTTCGCGAAAGCAACCCCAAGTAAATGAAGATGAAAGGGAGAAGGAAATTGAGAGAAAGGAGGCCACTTCACAAAACCCTCAGGTAAAAGTTGACTCTAATGTAAATGCTAAATTAACTCCACCCCCTTTTCCTAGCAGGTTAGCGAAGAAATACAAGGACAGCAAGGAAAAGGAAATGTTGGAGACGTTTAGGGAATTTGAAGTGAACATTCCCTTATTGGATGCAATCAAGCAAGTCCCGCACTATGCAAAGTTCTTGAAAGATCTGTGCACCAACAAGAAAAAGCTGAAGAGGAATGAGACGGTAAGAATGGGGGAATTTGTGTCTGCACTTTTTCAAAGGAAATTACCTCCCAAGTGCAAGGATCCAGCAAAGGAAATTACCTCCCAAGTGCAAGGATCTAGGTATGTTTATCATACCTTATCAATTAGGTAATACCAAGATAGATCTTGCCTTGATAAACTTAGGAACATATATTAATGTAATGCCTAGATCTACCTGTGCTTCATTAAAACTTACCAAACTAACTGAAGCTAGTGTTATCATTCAACTTGTCGATCGTGCTAATGTTTATCCAGACGGGATAGTTGAATTTGTTCTAGTGCAAGTGGGGGGATTAGTATTTCCCGAGGATTTTTATGTGTTGGACATGAATAATAATCATTCTCCCAACTCTACTCCTATTTTGTTAGGTAGACCATTCTTAAAGACATCTAAGACTAAAATAGATGTTAGTAGTGACACACTTACCATGGAATTTGATAATGAAATTGTTCAATTCAATATTTATGACTCCATGAAATATCTTGATGATGCTAACCCTATTCATTCTATTGATGTGATTGATTCTTCAATACATTTAGTTTTTCGAACTGAATGGAAAGGACGGTCTAAAATTTCCCAGTAGCAAGCATTTTTCGAAAGAGAATGATAAGCTAACCTTGAGTACTGATTTGCATGACATTGTTGCTATGTTTAATGATTGTCCAAAGTTACCACAATTAGGTAACATCTCGTATATCTCATTACCAGTTTCGGATGAGAAGCTTCTACTCCCTGTTTTGTAGACCCTTAATCCTGGTTGAAGGAGAAAGCAATAAGTCGAGCCAATGATAATAAAAACAGGTGATGTTCGAGAGGCAATCTGAGAGGAGAGTTCCTTTACTCTCTCAATTTTTTTTACTATTTCATTTTATTCATTCTTCAAAAAAAAAAAAAAAAAAGAAATTGGGAGAGGAGCTAACTTATGGCCGTAACCATGTTCTTCATGGTCGTAACTCATTGAGTATCATTTTCATCAAATTTTCCAGGACGTTAGTTACAGTCGTAACTTAATCATTTACGATCGTAAATGGCTTTCTAGAAATTCTGACTTTCAAAAGTTACGGTCATAACTTCATAGGTTACAGTCGTAGGTAGACTTCTGCCCATTTCTCACTTACGCCTAATAGAGACTTACGGCCGCGGCATTGGAGTTTACGACAGTAAGCCATTTTGCAACCTTGGTCCTCGAACTTCATTTTTAATCACTTTTTGGTCCTTTTCCTCTTTTCTAGTTCTTTGTGATCCTACACAACACAAAACATAAAACTGGATCAACCAATAATTTAATGGAATTAAACCGGTGACAAAACATGACAATAAGTATATTAAGTAAATGCTAATAAATAGGGGGATGTTCACTTCAACTTTCCTGAACGTCTCCAACATTTCCTTTTCCTTGCTCTCCTTGTTTTTCTTCACTAACCTACTAGAAAAAAGGGGTGGAGTCAATTTAGCATTTGAGTTAGAGTTGAATTTTACTTGCGGGGTTTGTGAAGTGGCCTCTTCCTTTTCAATTTATTTATCTTCTTCTTCTTCATTTGCTAGGGGTTGCTTTAGTGAACCTTCAATCTCAATTCTACTCCGCATGATTATCGCACTCACGTTTCTTGGATTTACTTCAGGTTGAGATAATAATTTTCCTCCGGATTGGGCCTCCAATCTGTTGAAGCCTGTAGCTACTTGGCTCATCTAGTTCTCTAAATTTTGAATGATGGACTTAGTATCCTGTTGAAACTGAAGTGTGTTAGAAGCCAAATTTCTAACCATGTTTTCAAGAGAAATACCTGGGTTTTGGGGTCTTTGTTAATCTACCCCAACGGTTGAAATTTCCTTATTGCTAAAATTGCCCTTGAGGTTTGTTGGAGAAAAAACCTGAGGGCTTGTTATTTCCATAGGTTAGATTGGGGTGATCCCTCCATCCAGGGTTGTAGGTATTGGAGTATGGATTGTACTATTGTCTTTGAAAAGGAAAAACCCCTGCAGAATTCACTTGTTCAGTGTTCTCCTCTTGCAGAACCAAGCATGTGTCCGTTGTATGTCCAAAACTCACACATATCCTGAATGTTTTGACTTGTTGTGAGTTCCCTACAGCAAGTTGTTTAACAAGATTTGTTAGTTGATTTTCAATATTGGAACCACTTACCTCATTCACGCGGCGAACTTGCATAACCCTATTCGAATTGAATTGCTGAGTGTTCTCATCCATATTAGAGATCAGGGCATGTGCTTGTTCTGGTGTTTTATCCATTACGGCACCTTCACTTACGGCATCTATCATGCCCCTATCCATCGGTGACAATCCTTTATAAAAATATTGCATTAGGAGTTACTCACTGATTTGGTGATGGGGGCAATTTGAGATAAGCTTCTTCAAATGCTCCCAATACTCATACAATGTTTCACTATTGTTCTGGTGTACTCCACAAATTTCCTTTTGAATGGTACCAGCTTTGGATGCAGGGGAAGTATTTATCTAGGAAAAGCCTCTTCATGTCATTCCAAGTGGTGACTGTTCTGAATGGCAGACAGTAAAGCCAATTTGTAGCAGCATCTTTCGGCGAAACACAAGAAAGCTCTCATCTTGATTTGTTCATCTGTAATATCCGTTGACCTCATGCTATGCAAACCACATGAAATTCCTTGAGATGCCTGTATGGGTCTTCATCGATGTATCCTCGAAAATTTAGTAAAAGATGTATCAAACCGGATTTTAGCTCAAAAGTCTTGTTCTCTTCCACTGCTGGAAAAGTGATACATAACGGTTGTTGAGTAACATTCAGAGTAGCTAGTTACTTGAGAGTCAGATTGTTATTAGCTACTGCCATTGGTTGTTGTGTTTTCCTTCTTCGCTGTCGAAAAGTTCTCTCGGTCTCTGAATCAAAATCAAAATATTCAATATTAGTTGATCGAGTCGAACGCATTCAAGCAAAGAAATAGGAAAGCAATCTTTAATGAAAAACAGAGAAATAAAGAGAAGAATAAAACAAATGCAGGAAAATAAAATTTTAATTAATTAAACAACTAAGTTGGTTAACTGTTTCCCGGAAACTGCGCCAAATATTTGATGTATGTTGTAATGCACCAAAATATAATTAATTCCTCACTCGTCAAATATAATTAATAATGTAGTAGTAAGAGTAAGAGTCGAACCCACAAGGAACAGTGAACCTAATTAGTTGCTCGATGAATTAGAATAGAATAGGGGGGTTTGCTGTTTGGAATTACTTAAATGAGAACTATACATAAAAATAACAAATAAATGTGTTTAAAGAATTAATGTGAGAGAAGATCTTGTTCTCAGTTCGGTTGTGCCCTCAATTATTGTTATGCTTTTCCTTGCAACGCATTTCTATCCCCAATTCAATTTATCAATCATATATAATCAACAAGCTCTGATTATCTCAATTCTACCTTATTTAAATTAAATCAAAACAAGCTCTTTGATTTAATGCAAGGCTAGTGTGAAAAGTGAAAAGAAATAGATTGAATTGGATTATCAATTTCACAAGCTCGAATTAATAAATCCAAGTCGAATTATTACTAAATCAGTGCGAGATTTATTTGCTAATGTAAGTCGAAATCTAATGACAATTACGGATCAATGTATTTAAACATAGCATACATATGAGTTTAGAGACTAAACAATTCAATTGGTGAAATCAAATATATTAATCGAATAAACTTAATAAACATTCAGAACTTAATAGTTCAACAATTGAAAGGAAAGGAATAGATGCAACATTACTAGTTTGTAGGAAAAGAAAATAACGAAATTGAATTGACACAACTTCCCCCTTAAACAAGACAAGGAATTTAGCCCAGCATGGTCATAGTGAGTCCTTCAAGTTGATTCATGAATTCGCCTTGTTGTTGATGTTCTTATGCTTGAAAATCTTCCAAGAGTTCTCTATTATTTTCTCTATATTTCCATCCTCCATTCTATTGTGAATATTCTCTTTTTATATCCCCAAAAACATGCCCTAGGGTGCTCAAGAAGAAATTCCAAAGATAGACTTCAAAATAATAAGGAAATTTTTCTGCGGGAAAGTTACGGCCGTAACTTAGTAATATACAGTAAATGGCTTCCTGGAAATTCTGACTTTCAAAAGTTACGGCCGTAACTTCACATGTTACGGCCGTAAGTAGACTTCTGCCATTTTCTCACTTGTGCCTAATAGAGACTTACCACCGTGACATTGGAGCTTACGGTCGTAAGCCATTTTGCAGCCTTGGTTCTTGAACTTCATTTTCAATCACTTTTTGGTCCTTTTTCCTCTTTTATCATTCTTAGTAATCTTACACAACACAAAACTGCATCAACTAATACTTTAATGGAATTAAAATGATGACAAAACACGACAATATGTGAATGAAGTAAGTGCTAATAATGCACTTATCAATAGCTTAAAGGGTTATGCAAGTTAAGGACTTAGATTTAATAGATCTAAAGATGGTATTATGTTAAAAGGATACACAAATTCTGAATTTGCAGCTGATCTTTATAAATGAAGATCAACTTCTTCATACATATTTACTCTTTCTGATGGGTGCATTAGATGGAAATCCTAACTACAAAAGATAGTTGACCTATCCTTTACTGATATAGAACATTCCTGCATGTGATGCTGTAAAAGAAGCAATATGGCTTAGAATATTGTTAAAGAAAATATGTTCTGTTGAAATTACTATCAGGTTGTATAATGACAACCAAAGTGTCATACATTTGAGTAAGAACCCTGTTTACCATGATAGAACAAAATATGTTGATGTTAAACTTCATTTTGTTAGAGACATGGTTGAAAAGGGTATGATTATTCTTGTTAAGATACCTACTGAGTATAATCCCTCTAATGTTGGTATTAAAGTTCTTTTTTTAAACAATTTTAAAAATTGTTTAAATCTTTTGAATATTTCTTGTTAAAATATATTTATATTATTTGCTTAACTATTTTTCAAAACCATTTCTTCTTTATTGTTCGTTACTTTGTGAAAATGTTTTAACTGTGTGTTTATTTTGCAGGTTGCCTAAATAAATGGAACCAGTCTTGTGCTCCTATGAAATTGAAATACCAATTTTGTTCAGCAAGGTAAAGATTGTTATAAATGTTCCTCACAATATATTTTGTGGTTTAGATTCGAACTAGTGACCATTTGGATGGATTCCTCGCATTTCCAATGGATGGATTTTATGTCCCTACACGTGAAATCTTCCTAGCTCTTGGATTGATCTTTCTCTTGGGCTCCTTAACATGGCTTTAATGCTTGAGGCTTTGCATCCAGTTCTTTTTTTATTATTACTTCTCACTTCTCTCTAGAACCATCTAGGGGTTCGTCTTCGTCTTCGTCTTCACAAGTCTTCACTTCAAACTATAAATCTTTAGTAGATAGTTTGTATAGTGTTTACTTTGTGTATTCTAGGAGTTGATGTTGTATAGTTTCGTTGGTAAACTTTTGGTTGAGGCAAGAGTAAAGGAATCTTGGATTCCAATATTTGCAATATGTAATCTGGCATTTTAGTGGAATTAGAGCACATTCTACGTTGGTAGATGCTCAATGGGTGAGTAGCACTTAGTGGAAGTAGATCACTTTGTGTGTGAAAAATCTTTGTGTTCTTGATTATTTTAAGTTTCTGCAAGTTTTATATTTTGGGTGATTTATTGAATTATCCTATTTTGGGTGATTTATTGAATTATCCCATAAAATATATGATTAAAATTATTGCTGATTTTAATTTCAGATTTTAATATGATTTTAATTTAAGGGGTGAAGTAATCTATGTCCTATTAGAAGACTCCAATGTAGTGGTCCATTTTTCCCCCCTTTCACACTCCCAAATAATTGGTGTGGAAAAACACAAATCTTGACAATTCTAATCAAAATTGTGTTAACTAGGTGTATTCTGGGAGTTGATTTTGTGTAGTTTTGTTGGTAAACTATTGGTTGAGGCGAGAGTGAAGGAATCTTGGATTTCAACATTTGTAATATGTAATATGACATTTTGGTGGAACTAAAGCACATTCTACGTAGGTAGATGCTCAACGAGTGAGTAGCATTTTGTGTAAATATCTGGACCCGTTTGTTGGTGAAAAATCTTGTGTTCTTTATTATTTTACATTTTGGCAAGTTTTATATTTTGGACGATTTGTTATATTATCTTATTTTGTATTGGATCTAGGACCAAAGTTATAAGTCTCATAAAATATATGATTAAAATTATTGTTGAATTTAACGTCAGATTTTAATCTGATTTTAATTTCCAGGGTAAGGTAATATCTTCTGTCCTATTAGAAGACTCCAATGTAGTGGTCCATTTTTTTGCCCCCTTTCACACTCCCTAAGAAATAGTGTCCAAAAACACAAATCGTGGCAATTCTAATCAAAATTGCACAAAAAGAAAATATAAATATAAATTTATAATTTATTCTTATCTACCTTTTGTTGAATTAAAGAAATACACTCGTCAAAGAGTTGCGGATGGAAGAAAATTCTTGTCATGCAAATGAAATTTTTCAATCTGTAAGTTTTTCAGTTCCACTCCGTCAAATCTTCTCTTCCATATATTCACACAATCACGGCTGCCACCAGGTGGCTGCACCCTCTTAACCACTGGCAACGGCGGATCCAGTTCATTGATATTGACTTTCTTATTGCCATCCTTGATCTTGGACCTTCTTGCACCCCCACTAGTGGTGACTGGCATGAGGATTTTGCCAGGAAAGAAGTATTTCATCAATTGATTGTGTTTGGTGGTGTTGTGGTGGTTGGCGATGGTTTTAACGGCGGTGGTGGTGGGATAAGCAATGATTTTGTTGTTTCTCTTGACTTGGCCTATACAGGTGATTTTAGGGGATAAAGGGTCATTCAACAATGAGGAAGATGGATTTTTTGAGTGGTTAATTTTAACGTCTTTGATGGATATTTTGCATAAAGTTGGCAAGAAAATGGATTTTTGAAGAGGATATGATTCACAGCCATTTTCTGCTCGTGATGATCTCATTTTTGTGTTCAAGTGTAAGTTTGTGTTTCATATAAGAACTGATGCGATGGACGCACACTTTGGGGAGTTCATATATAGAGGAGAGTGAAAGGTATTGAAAAATGAGAATACATATGCCCTATTTCGATTTTGAGAAAAGTTTATGAAATGTTGTTGAAAAGTTCTTACCGCCACAGGACGTATAATTGAGATTAATTGTTGACTTTTATTTAAATTAAAATCTTGATATAATTTTCACCAAACATGGGCATACTAAAATATATTATATTAAAAACCATTTTAAGTGAATCGGGTCTCGATGTGAAGTTGTAGTCAAGTCGGTGTTCGTTTGGGCAATGATTGTCAATTATAATTCAATTTATAATGGCACGATTTTTCAAACCACTTTTTAACCACACACATTTTCTCTCTCCAATTTTTAACCACACATCTTACCTAAAAAACGCAAATAAATCAAAATTATAATTTACTTGGGCCGTCAAACAGAACCTAAAGAACAAATACATCATGCCGCTAGTTGTTCTAGATAACAATCTAATTTGATTTTTAGTACATTTTGATAAAAGTTGATAAAATTTGTGATTGATAATATCACAAAAACATGAGAATAAAATTACTTGTTGACTTTAACTTTGTCTGCTCAACAATCTAGTTCGTGAGATGTAACGATCTGAAAAATCTTAACATTCTTAATTACTCATAATGACGTAATAAGTTATTCCTAAAATTTATTTAATTTATATAAAATCTAAAGAAAGAGAAATGAAAATATTATTGAACAAAAAGTTACGAAAAAACAAGTTTAAACTTTTCTCTTTGGGAGACTCGTTTGATTACTTCCGGCCTTTGGTGAATGCATGTGATATATGCATGGATAAGTTCTTAAAACGAAGTTCGAGAATATAAAATTCGTTCTTGAGTTCGATCAACGGATAGTCATCCGAATTTTTAAATTTAGTACTTTATCTAACGATTAAGAAAACTAGTTTTAAGTGACTTACTTCAGGAAGTCATAACTTCCTTCTTGGCATGGTAAAACGCACGTGAAAATACGTAGTGAGTACTTCGAAATGGTTCTAAGACACGGGATTTCGACTTCATATACTATCTTGAATTTAAGCTCAAACATTGCTCCATGAAACTGAAATTTCTAAACAAACCTTCCATGAGGTGAAACCAAGGCCCAACACGGCTACCTCCTAGCTTCAAATACTCGCCTAATCCGCCCCTGACACCTCCTACTTGCATGTGTAATTCACTCCACCTCCTACTTGAATAGATAACATCCCATAATCATCTCTTCATCACCAAGGTAAGTTTAGATTCCATACGACCAACATCTTCTTTCATTTCTTGCATTCAATATTCCCTATAAAATATCCATGGTTTTGAAATAAATTCTTACACTGAGAAATCAAGCTAAAACCAAGAAAAGTATAGCTTCTTCCACTCAAAACCCTAGGTAAGGAACTCATGCCAAAAATATGTTTTAAATCCATTTAGTTTTATCATTTTCATTGGGAAAGATGTTTTATCAAAGATCCGTATTTAAATATATGAGTATGGATCAAAGCAATCAAGAAAATGAAGTTTTAGATTCTGAAAATACTCTTAGCGTCGACACCTACTGGTTTTGTGTCAACACTTGGATTTAAAACGATAAAAGATGACTCTCAAGCACTTTGGTGTTGACACCAAAATAGTTGGTGTTGACCCCAATCGGACAACTCGACAACCTGATTTCATTCAACTATAACTTTTGTTTTACAACTCCGATTTATAATATGTAAAGTACGTTGAACTCTAGATTTGATGACCTTTCGATGATGTATTATACAACTCATGGATATTTATATACTAGGAGTTATATACTTATTTCACATCATACTCCGTGTGCAGCGAGTCAAAGGACTTCTATTTCAAAAGAAAACTATTCTAAAAGTCATTCATGGACCTATTCACCCAATAAACTATGAGTGAGATGTGTTTATTTATTTCGGATATGTTTATATGAATTATATGATTTTATTATAAGGGATTGGATTATTATAATTGGTAGAGTAGGATATGTTTATATGAACTATATGATCAATTATATGAGTTTGATATGTTTATTTGAATTATGTGTTTCATTGTAAGTATTTGAGACGCCTTTATATATGGCATATTGCGTTAACATGTTTTGAATGCAATGACATTCGATGGATGATAAAACATAAAGGAAGGTTTATGCAGAAAAGAAAGATTTTTGCATGAGGATTATATATTTGAACTCTAGCCTCCTTGGTAATCAATGTGTTGTTTGGGATATTGATTTGTATCGTGAGGGCCTTGCGACTCCAAGGTACCAAAGAACGAGTTCTGGGAATCTAGTAGCTTTGTTTGAGTCGAATAAGATAAAAGATGACAGGATTGTAAAAACCCAAGAGGATTAAATAGTCGTATTTGATTTGATGTGTATCAATTTGTATCGTGAGGGCCTCGTGATTCCAAGGTACTGAAGAATGACTTATGGGGTCTAGTATTCTTGTTGGAGTCGAATAAGGTGAAAGATAATAGGGATGTAAAAGCCATTTTGGATGAAATATTCTTACGTGATCTGATGTGGATCAATTTGTATTAGGAGGGCCTTGCGATTCCAAGGTACCGAAGAACGACTTGTGGTTATCTAATAGCCTTATTGGAGTCGAATAAGGTGAAAGATTATAGGGATGTAGAAGCCCTAGATGATGAAATAGTCATATGCAATCTGATGTGTTATGGCTATTTTATCGATATCCGATTTATGAAAATGTTAAACACTTTGTGGTAAAGGAGATAATCTATAATACGAACCTAAAAGAATGATTTTTAAAAAGAACATGCATGTGCATCAGTTCCTCATCTTGTTGAATTATATTTCAATGTACAATAACACATGTGTATCATATTCTGATCACTGTGCATACTTGTGCTCATCCCATGAATACTAACTTCTCAGGTAACTATTAAAGTATAAAAGATCGACGTGGATATTCAGATTGCTTGACAGAGTGCTGTGTTAGGTGATGACATGTGAGTTGTAGACTTACCACCGAATAAAAATCATAGTATTTGAACTGCCACACTTTTATTGAACTTCAGGTACTTATAGAAATGATTTTTTTTTTTAAATTAGCTTATGTTCGGTAAAACCGATTATAATTGCTTTATAATAGGTCCAATTTTCATACAACTTTTAACAACATTTTTTTTTCTCTCCAATTTTTAATCCTACATCTACCTCGAGATCCGCAAAAAACTAAAAAAAAAACTTATTATAATCTATCCGAACAGAGGCTTAATATTGTTGCTTTTTAAATAAATGAATTTTATTTTAAGTGAAGTGATTTTGAAAATCCAGTTATGTGACGTCGTTTACGTCACTAACTAAAAATATTCACATAATTTTGGGGTCGTCACAAGAGTGATACCGAAGGTATATTTTTGAAAAAGTCTTGAGAAAATTGGCACGTTACATGAGACCTCACCTCAACTAGTGATCGACTTGATTTATTTCAGTACGAACTCATAGATCGAACTAAGCTCGAGAATAAAGCATGTGGGTTTCGAGAGCCATCCCTCCCTATTTTATTTGTGTCATTAAATATGTTCGTCTAAATCAAATATGTATACAACATAAATAGAAAAAAAAAATATTTAGTTTTATAGTACTACTATATATTTTTAACGATTTTATTCTCCTACCAGACGTCTGACACCATAAGGTGCCAAACAAAGACACAAAGACGTGGGCCCCTGTGTTGTGGGCTCCACCCCATGTGTCTAAGTCTGGCACCTTATGTGCCGAAGGTTGACAGGAGAACATTTCTAATATTTTTAATTGCTTTAAGTGTTAACTAAGCCTTATTTGGTTTACATTAAAATTTTCTCTTTTTTTTACAATACGCAATCTTAATCATCTATTAAAAGTCAAGTCCACAATATTTGACTTTTCAATCAAATTTCAACCATCCTTTCTCCTAAAAATCACTATTCATGTCAAAAAAACTCAAAAACTATGGTGGCATTTTGTCTGTATTTTATTTTGTATTTTCATTTTCGAAAATGTTTTGTATTTCCCGTTTTTATTGTTTTCAAATTTGCTGAAAACACGTTTAGTTTGTCATTTCTGAAAACTGTTTTGAAAATGAAAAGCTGGAAAACACGTTCTTTTTGAAATTTTGCAGAATAGTACTTAAACTATTTTTAATTAATTTGCTTACAGAATACTACTGACTCAAACTTAAATTTCCTTTCACAATACACTGAAAACATAGTTACATGCAACACACTAATGCGAGCATTAAGAGTCTATATTAACACAGCTTGATCAGGTTAGAGATTTGAGGAAGCTCTAGTTCTATTAAAATCCAAAAAATGCAATTTCTTTCAAAATCACCAGAGTTCATTTATCAAGGCATTTTTTGAAATATAACAACAAGAATTTTCACTTAATTTTTTTTTGTAATGTTGATATTGAATTCAATAAAACTTTATCTATACTATATTTTAAAACTAAAAAGTCTTGTTCAAGAAGCTGGCGTTATTTACTGTTCACTGTTTGCCAATTTTTTTTTTTTTTTAAAGGGGATGTTGATTATAGCTTTCAAAAAAAAGGGGGGGGGGGGATGTTGACATCCCCTTTTTTCCACTTGGAATCGTGCGGCAATCTGACAGCCGCATCATTATTATAATAATTTTTTTTCTTTTTAACGTTTGCAGGCTTCTAGGTTCCAGCTTGGATTGCTTTCATGGTAATCCAAGAAACAAATGTGTCAAACGTTGTTTTAATTTATTTTTTTCGTTTTCTTTTTATTATTATTTTTTTGTCTATTTGCCTCCATTTGGTAATAATGTTTAGTTTATTAATATTTTGAGGTAGAAAATAGTCGTTGAAAATTGAAGAGAAAACGTGTGTTTAAAAAATGGTTTGAAAAATTGTGCAATTTATAAACATGTTTATAAACCATTGTTTTTACTTTTATCAAACACATGCTTATTCTTTTTTTGTCTTGGTGTATATATTTTTTTAGTTTATTCTTTTGTAATATGTCATTCTTATTTTTTATTTTATCATAATAATTTTTAATACACGTACAAGTATTAAATTTCTGAACACAAATTCTACAAAAATTTCACAAATCACATTATTTGAAATAGTGATTTTTCAGAATATAATAATAAAAGTAGATATTTTTTTTTTAATTTGTGTGTGGATTATTTTTTTTGGTAAAATATCAAAAAATTGTAGATTATTTTATTGGTAAAATATAGCAGAAAATGAGTTTTGAAAAAAAAAATTGATTTTTGAATAAGTAGAGAAAAAATATGTTTGGTTAAAAAGTAATTTAAGAAATTATGTTGTTTCAGTGGCCAACATCTCTTTTAATTTTTTTTTTTCATTTATAATCTTTTGTCTATTGCCTCCATTTGGTAACGCTGTTTGGTTTATAAATTAATTTATTTATGATTTTGATGTAAAAAATAATTGGAGAGAAAATGTGTGTGTTTAAAAAGTGGTTTGAAAAATTTTGTAGTTTATAAACATGTTTATAATTCATTTTTTTACTTTTACCTAATACATGCTTTTTTTTTTTTTAGTCTTGCTATGTATATTTTTGTAATTTGCTTTTTTGTAATATTCATTCTTATCTTTTATTTTATCATAATCTATACTTCTATACTATCCATCAAAGTGACAAAGTCATGTCTTTTTTTTTATTATTATTTTTTTTAACACGCAGGTGTTAGCCACCATTTCAGCTTGTGTTTGGTAACTGTTAAAACATGTAATGATTGGTGTTATTTGTATTATTTAGGTAAGATGTGTGGTTAAAGATTAGTGAGAGAAAAAATGTGTGGTTAAAAAGTAGTGTTGAAAATTGTGTTGATTATAACAAAAGTTTCCTGAACACACCAACAATCAAATGGTGTTGAAATGGTGTCAGCCACCATTTTTGAAGTATTTTTTTTCTTTCCTCTGTTTGATAAACATGTTTACAACCAAGATTTTATCAAGAAAATATAAAAAAGATATTTTTAAACACAAAACTTTTAATAAACAGAGTTGTTTTTTTTCTTGCTATGTACATTTTGGTAATTTAGTCTTTTGTGATGTGTCATAATTTTATTTTGTCATAATAATTTTTAATACACGTACAATTATTAAATTTCGATCACACATTTTGCAAAAATTTTATAAATCACATTATTTGAAATAGTATTTTTTCAGAATGTAATGTTAAAAATAAAGATTTTTGTTTTTTTTAGTTTGTGTGTGAATTATTTTATTGGTAATGTGTCATTCTTATCTTTTAGTTTGTCATAATAATTTTTAATACACTTACAATTATTAAATTTCGATCACATATCACACTATTTGAAATAGTAAATTGCGATCACACGTCACACTTACAAAAATTTTACACGTCACACTATTTGAAATAGTAAATTTTTTTAGAATGTAAGGTTAAAAGTAGAGAATTTTTTAAGTTTGTGTGTAGATTATTTTATTAGTAAAATGTGACAGAAAATGAGTTTTGAAAAAAATAATATTTTTGAATAAATGGAGAGAAAATGTGTGTATTCAAAAGTAGTTTAAGAAATTATGTTGTTTATAAATTGTAATAATTACAGTAAAAAATAAGATTATATTTATCTAATTTATACAATGTCTATTTCAACTTGATATTCATTATTCAAAATATCATTTACTACACATTTTAGAAATTATATGTTTTTTATACTATGGAAAGTGAAGAATTGTTAGGTTAAATATTCTATATAAATTTATTATTTTTATATTTGTAAATTATTGTTCTCTTGAAATTTATAATTTTTATTATCTAACCATTATTTTTTTGAATACAAATAATATTCAGATTTAAGTATGTTATATTATTTAGATTTAAGTATAAAAAATATATAATAATCTATACTATCTATAGCTATATCTTCTATATTATATTTCTAAAAAAGAAAAAGTTTTTCTCCATTTTTCAACCATAAATCTTATCTATACTATATATAAAAATGAGAAAGTGTTACTAAAATCCCACCATTTACTGTTCCTTCTTGACCAATTTTTTTTTTTTTTTTTAATTTTATTTCAAATTCAAATGGGATTGACTGACATCCCATTTGAATATTTTTGTCTTAATAATATGCTGCCGTCCATCTGACAGCCCCATTATTTTAATTTTTTTTATTGTTCGGTAATGATTTTTTAATTTATAAACCAAATTATAATTTACACAATTTCTCAAATCACTTTTTAACCACATATATTTTCTCTCTTCACTTTTCAAACACGCATTTTATATCCAAAAATGGAAAAAAAAATTATAAACTTGGATAATATCCGAACAGGGGCAAATATTAATATTTGACCTTTTTGGGGTTGCTTTGTCATTCCTTCTTTTGAATTGCTTTTTTCCCCCATTTTTAAAAGAAAATAAAAGTGATATTTTAAAGTTGTTTAGTATATTATGCCTCTATCTGATGTTGATTTTATTGTTATTATAATTAATATGTTATTATTGTATGATGTATTTTATTTGTTTGTTGTCCTTATTTTAAAGCAAGTTAACAAGTGAGAGCAAATTTTAAATATATTGTTCATAAAATCATATAAAAAATTAAAGGTAAAGTTTTATTTTTTATTGTTTATTTTTTGTTTTTCCTCAATGTCTAATTCATTTTAAGTTATATCATTTAAGTCCTAAAATATTATATATAATTAGTTAACTAAATTCATTTTAATCATAGAAGATTAATTTTTGTTCTGATTTTTTCTCATCTAATTAAAATAAATAATAACTATACGAATTTTTAAGGCAAATCCAATTAAGATGGGTTAATTTTACAAACTTAAGATTTCTTCAATTCATTTATTATTTTCACATTATTTTTATTTATTTACTGATTCTATTCATTTCTCTATTTAAAAAACTAAAATATGCAAAAATATATTACAGATTTTAACAATTAGTTCATATAATTTCTATTAAACAATTGATCGATCAATAATTTTTATTAAAATAATAATGTAACAATAAGAAGAAAGAAATTGTCAGTATGAAGAAAGAAGAATCAATTAATGTAACAATATTTATTAAAATTAATGATTATTTTTTTAGAAAAATATTTGAAATTAATAATTAATGCTTAAAAAATCAAATTATACCAAAAAAGTCTATCATACTTCTCTTTTTGGGAAGAATATGATGAAGAACAATATATGAAAAGAAAAGCGTTGATCTTAAGGATTCTATGTAAATTGAGTTTTGCACATGTATTGTATGAACTTAATTTTGTAGTTCAAAAGTTTTTCAAAAAAGAAAATTTAATTTATTGAACATTAATTTCAGAAATTGAGTTGATATGTTCACGGTACAATCTCTAAAACACTTAATTCATGGCATGTTTTCCCGTAAATATGATAAAACAATTCAACGGTTTACAACTTTTTTAAAATATTAAAAAATAATTATATACCGTAAAAATGGTGAAACTTTATTTTTTAATTTTACTGACACGTATAGACAAAAAGACTCACTATATATATTTTATTTATATTTTCATTAATTTTTTTATTGATATATAATTAAATATGTATTTAATTATGTTCAATTAAATGCATCGCATTTAAAAATTTAAAATTATTAATCATGCGAAGGATCTCTTGAGTTGAATTCCACGTTCGTGCATCACAAATCTTGAGGTTGATTTTCACTTTCGTGCATCGCCAATATTGCTTAATTTGTTACATTTATTTATATATAGGACTCCGTATATTTAATTTGTTAAAATTACTTTATTTTATGTAAATTATAATATTTTGAGAGTTATTATTTCTATTCACGTTAGTCAAAAATATTTGGACGGAATTTTTTATTTATTCTATACAACACATATTTGAAAAATTGCATTATTAAATTTAAATTTGAGCAATTGTTTAAATATGTTTTATCTATAGCAACTTTCGTGTATCAAACAGGTGTGAACAATTACAAATTATACAAACAATGTATTATTTAAAGAGGTTTTCCAAAATTGATGAGAATTGTAATTTATTTCTATTTTGAGCATTCGTTGACAGTCTGTATTATTAATCAAAGCAAATTATGTGTTCAATTTTTCCTATTTTGTAATGATGTTTACAGTAAAATCATTTCATATTGTTCTTTCGTGCAACGCGCGGGTATGATACTAGTTTAAGCTTAATTCTAAGTTAGGATTATTTTCCAAAACAAAATTTTTATTTAGGCTTAGTTTCAAGTTAGGATAATTCTTTAAAAAAAAAAAAAAAATTATATGAGCTTAGTTCCAAGTTAGGATAATTCTTTTAAAAAAAAAGAAATCCCCAAGCGTTTTTTTTGCGTTTTGAACATTTTTTGTTAAAATACACACAAAGAGGTTTTGGGCGTTTTGTGTACAATTTTTTTTTCCAAAATGTGTTTTCGAAAATGGTAAAGAGACCACGTTTTTAGTGTTTTTGAAAATAAAAACAGAAAACGACCTCAAAACAGTAAAGAGAACAGGGCCTATGTTTTTCAAATTTAGTGATATGTATAACTTTGATAAATACTTTGTCTTCCTCATGCAGTTCTCTTTGGAGTTAGAAAAAGAGTAAAATATAGATAAATGTCAAAGTCGGTCGAGCAAAATCATCGCTTAGGGTCCCCGATCAAAAAAAGGCCCCCCAAAATTGAAAAAACAAACTCAATGTTTTTTCATATATATTTTGGAAGTAGAATAATTAAAAATAGGTTAATTTCATAAAATACCAACCAAATTTCAAATATGCCATTAAAATTCAATCGTTACACAATCTACCATTCAAGTTTCAAATGGTTACTCATAATACCATTTTGTTGACTTTCTAATTTCTTATCCAAAAATTGGCACCAACAACGCCTAATGTTTGGAAAAATAGCTAAAATGGTCCTTAATGTTTTATTTTGATGTAAAAGTCCTTATTTTATTTTATTTTATTTTATTGTCTAAATTAACAAAATTGGTCCTTTTATTTAAATGACAAATATATTTTTATTTTTTAATAGAGAAATTTAAAAATAAGTCATAACATTTGCAAAAGTACAATTGAGTATGTTCGTAACTTTGTTTTTAATATTAAGTTAGCTAAGATTAGTGGATTAGTGCTTTCCATTAGGGTTTTATTATTCAAATGGTTAATATACATATAAATTTGTTTGTAAATTCTAAAAATTATTATGAAATAAATTAAATTGATATTTTATTGGAATATGTGCCTTCATACAAACTTTGCTGAAATTTAATAAAAAAGTTGGGTCAAAAAATAAAATGTTTCATGTACAAATACTTGATAAATAAATATAAATAGGATTATGGACCGAGAAGCATATATACTAGAACTAGTAGGATTTTCGTGCGTTGCACGAAACGTATTATATTTGTGTTTATTCGCGTGGAATTAGTAATGAAAAAAATATCTATATATGAGTACACATTAGGTAACAATAAGATTGAAAAACATCTTATGATATAAATTTGGCCTGATATAAAATTGAGAATCAATCATAATGTATAAGTAGTTGAACCTACAATGATTATCGTAATGTTGACAAACATTTTTATTTTAATAAAAAAAGTAAAAAGTATGTCATATGTCAAATACTTGCAAGATCAATTATACAGATTATTTGCTACTATGTACAAACCTTTGGTAGTTCCAGTAATTCAATAATACTCTAACGCACTTATTTTTCATGCTCAATTCATAGGTTAAAATAATGTAATTAATCAACACAATGAGTAAGAATAAATACTTTAAAACTCAAAATTATAAAAAAAACTATTTATTTAAATATGCTCTTTAAAATCAACATCAAACAGAGGTTATATATCTAATGACCGTCCCAACCTATGTGCCAGATATTCCAGTCAGTGCTCAAATGGGGCAAAAAAAAAAGTACCTTGTATCTTGAGCAAATAAATTGAATATAATAGTTATCAACTTTCCATGGCACCGACATAAAAGAAAGTGACCCCCCCCCCCCCCCCACCTCATTTTGAAGGTTCTTCCTTTCCAACTCATTTTGTGCATCTTGTTCTTCCTTTCTGTATCCAAAAAACAAAAATCAAACTATTATTACTATAGATCATGATTAATCAATACACAGAAACTGAAAAAAGAAAAAGAAAATGATATGAAATTATAATCATTCATCAATTGGGGCCTCTAGAAAAGGTCATAACATTCAAATCTGATGTGTCTCAACGAAAAATTATAGCTTTATTCCTAGCATTGTGGCTATGTTCCTAGCATTGTTAACTATAATTGTACGTTATTTTTTTCTAGTGGAGTTTACTAACATGTTTTCCCATATTTTTCTTATCCCCGTGAAGTCTTCAAGGAATTTTCATTTGTTGCCAATTCTTCTTGTTATTTATTTAAAGCATTTATTTATTACTTTAGATTGATTGATATTTAATTTAATTGATTGCTTATTCATCTAAATTTAAATTAATTCCTAATTTCACATTATATACCTATTCACCCTCCTAGGTGTAATTGAATCAATATAGATTATTTCATTTACAACCAGTTGCTTCATTAGATGCATTTACAATTCTGCAGAAAGCTGTATGTGGTGTAAAATGTGCAACAATTTAGAGGTTGATACAAAGTTCTGTGCAAATAAAAAATTATTGCTGACAGATACCAATTATTCAATTGTATGCTTAGGCTCAATACCTTTGGCTCCCCTTGTGAAGCTAAAATGGTTCTTAAAAGATCGAATGGATATATGATCTAACAGTAGTAGAGCAGTCTGTTAATGCCCCGCTGATATAAGAAAGCTATGGACTTAAACGGATGTGATCTCCTATAGCAAATTGAAAAAATAAGACAGAGTTGTTAGAAATCGAACGACACGAGCTCATATTTATTTCTTTTTATATTAAACAGTCAAAATTGAAACTATTGTCTCCTTCCAAGTTCCAATTTCTGACATCTTTAAAAAAACAGACAATTTCAATGTAGGGATAGATCCCACAAATAATAAATGGAACGGTGGAAAATACCTAATGTAAAAATTCATATTTCCTATAAAGTATGTGAATTTGTACAACAACAAAGATCAAATACATCCTAAACAAATATCGAACGATAGGCATATGATTTCAGAAATATACAGTGACTAAAAGGGGGAATAATAATGCACCTTACATAATATCTATCAACACATCAAACAGTATATTTTAGGAAAATGGAAACTTTAGAACAAACCTGACTTTCAAAAACCGTAAGCCAATATCTTTAACTTGTGCAAAATCGTAAATTGTATTGTTGTATATGGCATAACCATAAGTAAGGTTGGGACATTATCCAGCCAAAACCCCTATATTATGAAACATGAAGTGACGTGAGTCCCGTGGAATTGCTGAAGAGTTTTCAAATGAAAGGATCCGACATCTTGTGAAGGTATACCTGTAAGCCTTCCTCTCTAAAGATGTTCTTGGTTGTTTGTTACATTCCAGTATATTTTGATGGATATACATCCTTGTAAAGCAAAGTCCACTTTGTAGTGGGTTCCAGTTGAACCTTTCAATGGATACCATAATTAAATAAGTTTACAACTTTCTATGGACAGCCATGTGCACTTACATAAAAACTGTACATACTCAGAGCAGAAGAAAGATCACATAAATGCAATGAAACTGAATGCTTAGTAAAAAAGATAAAAACTATTCACAGAATAAGAACATGTAAGAATACAAAGATGCTCCTCTTGCATATGTAATAATTTTGAATATCAACCATCATCTTGAAATGAAATGTTGGAAACTTTTCTTATCATTTCAATCGACATGTCCTGGCGTGTTTGTCAGTGTCCATGTCTATTCTATAAATTTAAGTGTGGTCTCCATTTCAAGTAGTAAAAAATCTTGAGTTTCAAATAGAATGTTGAGATCATTGCCATTTTAAAGCAATCTTGACTATTATTGTCTACTCTAAAATCTCATTCTTCGTTCCATTAAAATTCACGAGCACATGAAAACATATATGGTTCCCAACAAGAAAACTATGCTGCATCCACTCACTTCATTTCTTATGAAACACAAAATAACATCCCAAACTGGAACTCATAGTTTGAGATGAAGATTAACCCTTTCACATTTTGATCATATTTAAGGCTATTTTTTTCTCTAATCTTCAAACTAAGAAAAGGAAATGAGTATAAAATGTTTAAAATTTGAGTCAGATTCAACCATATATGCCTGCAAGTGTTCAAAACTGTGCTATTGTTTGTTCCTTTCTTAGAATTATTAGTTGGAAGTTTAAACAAATACGATCAAGTTATTATCATTTCAACCCAAATAACTAAACGAAGCTATATAATACTACCAATGGAGAATATACAAATACAATCAATCATCTCATTCTGAGTTATGCATCTCTTCAATTATAGCTAAAATTCAACACCTCTAACCAGAATACAACTACACTCATTTTTTCAAAAATTGAAACCATAAAAAAGAGTAAAAAATTAAAACTTCGCCTGAAATCTAATCTTAACTATGTTGAGAGGTGACGTGACAATCCTTGAGATTGAGCCGGCTAATGCCCCAGCCGTGGCTTCAATCAAAGCTTGTTTAATTTGCCCCGGCTCTTCCATTCCTTTCCTTCACTATCCTATACAACCTGAAAAAAAAAAAAAACCATTTTATAAAATTAGCTTTTCAATCTTCAAAATCCCATTTTTTCCCCGTTTGAGACCAGAAAGATAGAAAAGAAAATTACCAAGGTACCGAAATATATGTTCTCTAACATAAATGGTTGGATTAGGGCAAAGTGAAAAGAGAGTTTTCAGGTTTACAAAAGACATACTACAGTTATCGAACTTCAGGACTAACTTGTGTGTTGGGATTCACCAAATTAAGTACCGTCTTTAACTTTGCTCCTGCAAAATAAGAATACAGAACAAATTAAGTAGAGAATATAATTCATCAATTACTTCAATTAATAATAGGTATTGCAAGCATTTAAACTAATCCATCAAGCATTTTAACTAATAATAAGTTTTTTAATAACTCCTAAAACATTTTAACATGGGAAGCCAGTGCAGTCATATAAATCAAGGAAATGACCTTACTTAACAGTTAAAACACCATTTTAACAAGTGGATTTCCAGCCTCTCTGGTCACAAGAAAACATTAATTTCTAAAATAAACTTCATTGAACATTTGCTTCAGAAAGGATGAGAAATTTATAAGCATGAAAGCTTTAAAATCATGATAAGTAGCATATGTAACTAATAATAAGTATTATTGATATATTTCAACTACAATTGGTAGGAAGGAAGAAATCAAAGGAGAAGGTAAGGATCGAGGAGGAATGAAGGTAGATGGCAGTACCAAACAAAAGCTCGAACTTAAAAATTATAACCTTGCAACCGTAAATCACGAGCAATTTGACTAGACCTATGAAGATGCGAAGATCAATTAACGATATAGACTCCATTCATTTTCTCCCCAAAAATCTAATCATAGAAACCATGTAGAACAAGTGTCTAATGAAATAAAATTGAAACTAACCTTTCAAGCAAATCAGATGAACATCCCTCCAGTAGAACATGAAAATTAAGAGGAAAGATCAGTTGTATGAGAAAGAGGTTCGAAGTCTGAAATGGAAACCCTGTTGGATACAAATGTAGATCAACGAAGTTGGACATGAATCTGGATGAAATTCTGGTAGCAGATGAGAGGGAAGTTAATAGAAAAGGCAGATTAAAGGCAAGAGGAATTTTGTGAAATGAATCTGGAGAAAATCTTGGTTGCAAGTGAGAGAAATGTTTGACGGAAATGACGTTGTTTTGTATCGTCCTTAGGCACAGTGATTATTGAAGTGAGTTTTATATAAATAGTAGAAGATAGAAGAAAAGTGATATGAAATGGAAACAATGTACCTCTGCCAAAAAAGTAGCCAAATAGTATCTGAAGCTGGTCAAGATACTAATCCTCTCGGATATATGTGAAGATGCCGAACAATAGACATGCTGCATGCCAGAACCTACAGCAAGATAATCATAAATCAGTCGAGTTGTACCGGTGAAAAATCCATGTGACCCTCTTTCGCATAACATAAAGTATGCTTTTTTGAGCATTTGAACCCTGAAATATAAATGATATAATTACAGAAACCAACGAGCTTGAAATTAATTGTACACCACATGAATGCTAGTTTGATGACCACATAAAAACTCATTCAAGTAGACCTCTGCTCTAGATTGCCAAAATTGTAAATTCTTCTTGATATTGTGCAAATTTTGAAGTATGCCCATGATATCTTCTAATGCTTCAAATATTCTATGTTTCAAATATTCTATGTCCCGCAGATGTGATCTTGCGCATGGTGAATAAGGAATAAACTTTGAGCTTCAATTTTTTTCCCCCTATTTCAACAGATAATGAAGTTTCACGTGAAAAATGCAATGCTCAATCATAAAAAACAAATAAACATTTCATTAGTTACATCCACAATGATTTTCCTTCTTCCTACTCTACTCCATAAACATAGTGAACCCATATATCACTTCCATTTCTTAAATACCGTTATTTAATGATGTGTGCTCTAAAGATAACAAAAGGGACAATTATCAAATAAAGAAATAAGAAGAAAAAATGAATTTTAAATATCATAAAGAATAAATTTTTTAATTCTACTTGAAAATCTTACCAGTGTGGTAACAAAACGACGAGAACGCCTGTCAAGTGTGTTACTACACCCTTCATTTCTCATTTTCTTTCGAGGATACAATTCTCTCCTCCGTCGATTGCGTGCTTTCATCTTTTCAACAGTGAAGATATCATTCATCGTACAACCTTCGTTATAATTTCATTAGTTACTAAGGAAAAAAAACTTAAGTGCCATAAAATACAGCTATTGCTTGGTAAAATCACCGTTCAACAATCATTACAAAGGAATAAATTCATTAAAATTGATAATAGTTTCCCTTAAAAAGATTTAATAATCAAATCTTAATTTGAGATTAACTATTAATAGCTATACTTTGTTCATGTACCCAAATATTATAATAATAAAAAATGAAAGGGATAATATATAGGACAAAGAAAAAAATTATATAAAATTTAATGGAAAGAACAAAGAAAACTACAGTTTTTTTTTTATCATATTTGGAAAACAAAAAAGGAAAAAAAAAAAACTAATGAGATAGTTATAAGTAGAGAAAAAAAGACGGAATTCATAATAATAATAATACTAAAAAGTAGCTCATTTACTTCTCAAACAACCACAGTTTCTGAGTTATTAGCTTTCAAACCCATCAAACCCATAATCACCATTTCAGGATGTTAAATTGCAAAAAGTCTTCCTCTTTATTTCACTTGACAAATCCTGCCAGGAAGTTAATTTCAAAGCCAAAAATTAGAAAGAATTGGACCAGTTAACTAGTTGTTCTTCAAGTTCCTATTTGAGATGATTTACTCAAAACTTCAAGTCTTCACACGAAAGTCTACTTCACAAAAAGATGAATAATGTAGCAAAAAATATAACTTACAAGAAATCAAGTCATGTAAAGCTTATAGATATTGAGAAAGGTCTTCATACAAAATTTTATTTGATAAATCCTTGAAACATATAGAAATCAGTGCTAAATAATCAAATACTTGCCTTTGCATTGAAATGGTTCTTAGTGCTATCTTACCCATTCAGCAAGACATCAACTAGGCTCTGCAAGTGCTTTTGCAAGTTCTTTGATTGTGATTTGGCCACCAATACCTTCAGCAAACCTAAATTAGCCTGCAATGGAAGTCAAATATTCAAAATGCAAAGGCATCAGATGACAACAAAAAGGCACCTTTTGATTCTGAAAAACTCAATTTGCAAGAAGTATAATCAATTGAAATGTACCTTGATTATTTATCTATTCTATCTAAGCAAGAGGAGAAATGTGGATGGGAGGGCATTGTACACAGAAGAAACTAGGGCAGAGAACTCATAAGCCAAGCGAGCTAGGCCCTTCATCGAGGCACTAATCATGAGGGGCCTCACCAGCCAAGTCTTCCGCAACCTATAGACATCAAAAGCATGTTAATGTTCAACAGCAAACATAAATTTAAATTCATTAGTATCACAAATCATGTACCATGTTAAAAAACTGGGATAAATTCTCCTTTTTGCCCTCTCTCTTCATATCCGCAGGCATGACCAATCTCGACAAGAATATCATATGCTCTATTCCTTGTTTTTCTATTAGCCTTGCAAGCAAACCATCACCAAGAAATCAGCATCTCTTAACCATGTTACACATCCATAGAAAATATACAGCTGTAAACTACATATGCACATATAGCTAAAACGGCCATTTCCTTCAAAGAAAACAACAATTTCAATAAATCAAAAGAGACCACCTAAATCACCAAATTAACAAAACTTGACATAGAATTTTGTCACTTCCATTTGGTTCTTATACGGTTTGTGAAAAAATCTCTAACAGAATTGAAAACCTTATTTCCATTCATTTGCAATCGAAAACGGCCATTTCCTTCAAAGAAAACAACAATTTCAATAAATCAAAAGAGACCACCTAAATCACCAAATTAACAAAACTTGACATAGAATTTTGTCACTTCCATTTGGTTCTTATACGGTTTTTTAAAAAATCTCTAACAGAATTGAAAACCTTATTTCCATTCATTTGCAATCAATTATTGAAACTTAAAATTGGGTAAATGGGGCATTTATCAAAACCCTTTTGAGAGTTAAAAAAAAACATTTACAAAAATATCAAAAATCTGGGCACACAGGAACGCACCAACAAAAGGGAAATAGAAGATTTCTCTCAAAGAACATAGCTCAACACCCAAACAACAATCTACACTAAAGGAAGAAAAAAAATTCGAAAAACAGTTTTGATTTCGATATCCAACCCCAAAACCCAAAAAAAATCATAGATCTCTACACAATACATGTTACAAAAAAAATAAAAAAATAAAGGAAAGGAAAGGAAGAAACTAACCGGTGACGAAGGAAGCGGGCAAAAATCGTAACCCTACCGACGATGACGAGAACCTTCTGGAATCGCTGCGAGAGTGGTGCAAGAGACAGACAAATGAAGCTGGCTTCTCTGTTTTTTTTTTTTTTTCCCTCTTTTGAAAGTAAGAAATCTTCTTTTGAACTACAAACCAAAGACAAAATAAGAGAACGCGGGTTTCAACTTTTGCCTAAAAGTGTTGATTTTCGTCCTTATGAATAGTAATGTTAGAAGTGGATTTTATATATAGTAGTGATATACACAAAATGTACTATTAATGCTCGACAATTTGTGATAAGCTAAATTTATATAAACAATGTTAAATGGTTCAACTCTAGTGTCACTATCCGTTATTTTGTTTTGTTTTGTTTTGAATGTATTTTTTTTTTACTTGCTTGTTCTTATTTCATTTTGTTTTATTTTTTGTTATAGTGTTACTGTATACTTTAGTTGTACCATTGGATACATTACAATTATCTCCTCGAAGAATGCATTTGATCAAGATCCCATTAAATTATTTCGTGCAAAACAAAAGCAAAATGTTTAATATAAACTTTTAGGGTGTGTTTGATTACGAAGGTGAAAAATGGGTGAAAAGAAAACATTTTTCAAGGAAAATTTTGCTTGAAAATTATTTTCGTGGAAAATCAATTGAACAAGTTTGATTAGTTTAATTTTCTAGGTGAAAAAAGTTGAAAGTTTTCCATATTTTTTTATTTGATTGGCATTATTTTTCATGACAAATAAAGTCAAATTTAGCAATTTTGATCATTTTTTTTTTTACTTTTTTAACATATATGTACCTGATAATAATAATGTTATTTTTTGAAAAAATGAATAAATCAATTAACAACAATAAAATTGATGAAACACGACAGAAAAAAAAATTCTATGCAACAAGAAAATAAGACTGCGTTTGATAGCGATGGTGGAATTTGGGTGGAAAGAAATAAATTTCAGGGAATTGAATTCCTGATTATTGGAAGTTTAATGTGTTTGATTGGTTTAATTTTCTAGGTGAAAAAAGTAGGGAATTTTACAACTTTTATTGTTTGATTGACATTATTTTTCATGAAAAATAGAGTAAAATTTATCTATTTTAATAAAAAAAAATTATTTTTTCACACCTTTGTACTTGATAATAATAATGTTAATCTTTAGAAAAAAAATAAATCAATTAACAACAACAAAAATGATCAAATGTAACGAAAATGATATAAGATTTTTCATGAAAAATAAAACCACCTCCCCCCTTGGAAAATGAATTCATTCAAAACAAGGAAAATGTCAAATTTCGAGGCAAGTGGAAAAATGAATTCCGTAGAAAACTTAGGCAACCAAATAGCACAATGTTGAAAAATCACATGAAAAATAACGCTTATCAAACGCACCCTAATTTCTTGGAAAATGTTTAAGAAAAAGTTTTCTAGCCACGTAAGGAAAGGGGCGCGTCACTGAAGTCTCAAAAAAACATTTTCTTGTCAAGAATTGTGCAATCAAACAAGAAAATATGACAAAGTTGGAAAAAAATTTCATTTTTCATGAAAAATTTTGTCCATTCAAACACACCCTATAGATTGTAAAACATTACATAAAAATGATAAGGTTGGATCTCGTTCTGGAGTTAGATGAATATAGTGTTTTTATTATTTTGAATTTGTAATAGTGATTGATTTAAAGTGGGGTGGATACGTAAAAGTGGTGTGGATATATAATATTTAAATGAATGAATTTAATAAGGGTAATATTATTGTTATAAAAATGATTACTTACCTCGAGATGTTGGAGGCGAAATCATCGAATACCACATGAAGAATCACAATACAAAACACATGGAAACACCCATTTGAATTCTTGATATGAATGGAAGAACACCGAATGATGGAATCAAACGAGGGGCTTGAACATGTGATTACATGTTATCCTAAAAGTACATTTACCCCATCTCGTTCGAGATGCTTAAAAGTGTTAGATAGCAAATACTTTAGCGGATTAATCAAGCCTTCAAATCATATATTTATTAAGCACTAATAATCCATGAAAAATGAACAAAAAAATAATTGAAAAATGAGTATTTATTTTGGTGGAAAGAATCTCTATATTTGATAAATGTTCTCTCTTGTTTTTCATATTTTGAATTGATCAATATAACATTCTTTATATAGAAATTGATCCACATTTTACTAAAGTACACATCTCTTGGACAAAAGGACATCTTTTGGTGCAAAAAACCAACTGATGCACCAAAAGGTACCTTTCGGAAACCACCATGCGATCACATGGTTATGTGCCATGCAATTGCATGGCATAGTAGAAAATCCTTCTGCTTTATTATAACCCTATCATGCGATCACAAGAACCCAAGGCCATGCAATCGCATGGCCGTTTATGTTCCGGTTTTTCTCATTCTTTTGTCTTCATTATCAATACCTCTTTGTATTGATTTAATTGTGTACTTCATCTATCTTCTTTAAATATTTGAACAACCATTTGGAAACACAATTTTCCAACAATCACCCACTTGTTCAAATATCTTCGCCAACTTATTTTATAACGGTGTTATGCATAAAATAAGGTATCTTTCGATTTGAACCTTACCTTAATGTAAACGTCGCAAAGTATTATCGAAATCTCGGGTAGCCTTAGCTTTGAACCCGTTATTTCATGTGACATTACCGGTAACATCACACGCACAACACTCAAAGTCTTTTATTCCACACAAGATTTGCTTTAGCGCATTAATGGCCTTACGCCTATTCGATTCGTGAACTTTTGAGAAAGTAACTCCAAACTTTCCTTGAAGTGGCACCACCTCTAAGTTCATATAGGTGAAGTTCTTCCAGTATCTTTGTTACATTTAGAGATACTTGTAATTCTGAACTTCATTAAGAGTTTTAGAACTCAGCCCTCCAACTGTAACAACAAACACTTTTAATCTAGAATGAGGTATGTTTTGATAAAGTGTTGAAAAAATCTACATATCGAATGACTTGTTATTACCCTTTGAACCCGTGAATTACTCATTTCGTAATGACAGGTAGAGTTGCCGCCATTGGCAGATCTTTTATAAAGGAGTTTCACCTCATCCTATTCGATTATGTTCTTATGATTTTACATAAGATATAAAGTCAAGTTTTAGCTTAACTTTTTCACAATTTATTGAATCATTCTATGATTCAATTTATGTCCAGACTTCTTTAGAATTTTTAAATGTGATCACTTCTCAATTATTTGACAACCCTTGTCAAATATTTCACAATATTTTGTACTATATTTTGTGCACTTTATAGACTTCAAAATAATATTATTTTAAAATTTAGTTTGTACGACCCCCACACTTGTACGGTAGACTCAAAATTATTCTTTCACTAAATGAAAGAATCTAACTTTATATTACAATTTATTTACTTCATAAAATAAATTGTTTTTCTCAATTCTTTCACTCAATTGAAAGAAATAGAATCATAATTCCATGAACACAATTGTTCTATTAATAATTTAATTGTCTCTTCAACGAATACAATAAATATTTTACAATATTTGTTTGAGTGTTACCCCCACACTTTGGGATAAACTTCAAAATTTCTCAATTTCATTTAAGTGAATGATTCTCTTTGTGAATCACAATGTTCAACAATAATCCATATTCACTTCTATGTTTCATATTATTAATCTTCATTAGTAATAATACTTTTCACATATGATATCAACCATTGATATCAATATCAATTAGATAGACTCATTCTATCGTATCATCTTGCACACTTTCTCAAATTGTATGATAATCAAACTTGATTATTCACAATAGTATGAAATAAGATGATAACAAATTTGAACAAAAATTTCATAAAATGTATTTATGTATAGTAAATAAACTTCTATTTGTTCAGATTTCTCAAATAAGACAAATTGATAATAAATACTTAAAATAAGTATTTGCAAATGATTCATATGTTTTAAGACAAAAAATACTTTATTGTTGCGTGATAAATATTTATCATTTGCCTCATATCAATGCCTTATAATTATCTCATATACCAAATTCATTTAGTATGTAGCAATTTATACTATGAATAAATGTAGCATATATTTATTCTTCAAAGAGTCCAAGCAAATGAAATTTACATGATTCAATATTTATATCATGTTGTTATAAAGAGTAACATACTTATCATAATGAGAATTTTAAGGAAACCACTAAGGTTATTAAAATTTCATGCATTCATGAAACTCTACTTTCATAAATTTAAAGCTTGAAAACCATATACTTCATAATTTTCAACTAAATAAGCAATATGCAATAATCAAAATAGATTCTCACATAATCAATGCACCAACAATATTATTAAATATGGTATTTAATAAATAAATCCAATTTAACTAAATAAGCAATATGCAATAATCAAGATAGATTCTCACATAATCAATGCACCAACAATATTATTAAATATGGTATTTAATAACTAAATCCAATTTAATTGATATGTTATATGTCAAAATAAGGTATAACAATATAGTATTCTATATTGCAAATTTAACATATATTCTATGCAAGGAATATATTAAATAAATTCATAATGCACTTACCTTTGTCATTGCACTCCATGATTTTCTTTCTACACTTCTTGTATCCATTTTCTCACAACTTCTAAAAGTCTCTTTTAGGACGTAATCATATTACATCCACATTTGAGGTATAACAAAATTAAATTTAATATTCTTTTTGCTAAAAGAATGAATTTACAATACATTTTGTTAAATGTATTTTAGTGATTACACTTAATCACTTCTTCAATTCATGACAACGATATTGTCAAATAAATAAAGTGACTCTATCACTTTATAAGTTATACTTCTCTCTATTAGAAGTATAAATAGTTTTGTTTATGTGATTCAACTTAATCAATTGTTTGCATTTTAATATCCTTTAAACTTGTCAAAGTTTCTGCTGGTATATTTGATCACAATCACAATATAATTTCACTTGGGAATTATAATTTGAATCTTTTGCCAAAATGTCACTCTACATTTTAGGCTAAATTCAACTTTTATGTATAATCTTTCAACTCAATTGAAAGAAACATTTTGTAATAAAACCTTAATTGTTTTATTGATATTTTTGTTACAAGAGATTATTGTCTCCACTATGAGCACAATGTAATTTTCTTTTGTCATAGGCCTTATCCCCACATATTTGGAATAAGCACAAGTTTCTTAATTCTTTCACTCAATTTGAAAGAAATAAATTTGTAATTCTTTCACTCATTGAAAGACTTTGTTTTTCGAGATATGAGCAAATTTGTTTTAGAAAACAAATATCAATGTTAATTAATGGTTGTGATAAAACCATATTTGTGATCTCCTCATCCAATTGTGTAAATATTTATCACTTTTCACATGACCATTGTAATAATCACAATAAGTATAGACAAATCCAATCTCATGTATTCTCAATGAAAATTCACAAATTTTCAATAATTATTATGCATCTCTATGCATTCATAAAAAATACTTCATATAAGTATTTTATTTCAAAAGAGAGAAACAATATGATAAATCTTAATATTCATCAATGATCTTCTTGATCTTAGTTTGATCTCACCCCCATAATTCCTTAATTAGGAAAATAACATTGCTTTCACAAGTAAAATATGGCATCTCCATAATTCGTTGTAGAGTCATTTCACATTTCTTAATACAACAATAAATATCAAGATTTTCACTACCACATTTAAGCCAACAATGGGCATTTTTAATACAAGTGGTAGTCTCCAATTTACCATTGAAAATGATCACTTTATTAATACTAATAACATTATTAGCAAACATATCATGAGATAATTGAAGTAAACTATCATATTTACTTTCTCTACAATATTTGATTAAATATTGTTAAAGCAATTTGTGTAAATACTCATACTTGCATGCCTCAATAATTTAGGAACTCTATTTTACATAAAATAAAATGGCATCACAAATAAGCATAATTTTATTCACCAATTTATAAAATTCTCATGCTATTTGCAAGAGCCAATTGATTCATACATCAATCAATGTACTTGCATAACCTTAAAGAGAAATACATTTCTCATAAATGAATCAAATAGAAACAATATTATATTATTAAAAGAGCATATACTTTCAAATTTCCACTATCATGGAAAATTTCTTCATAATGAATAATCATATAGTTAAAATATCATGTCTCAATTATTCAAAAAACACATATTTTTCCATGATAAAATAATGATCATGATAAGAGAATACAAAATAATATAATATTCTTCCTTATCAAAGTCCATTTAAAAATACAACTTCTATATATTATTTCAATTATAAAATAATGTTCAAAAATGAACTAATACACAGAATGCCAATATATAAAAGATTCAATTTTATATGGAATTTTCAATTGGCACCGGTTCACTTCAAAGTGTGAAACAATGTCCTAATCTCAATTAGTCGATAATTAACAAACCAAATAGAATTTATAAAAGGCAATATGCATGCCACGTCATGAAATTTTGAATGGACTTTCCAGATGCACCGTTCATAATTTAATTGTCCAACGGTGATCTTTGATTTTGAAGAAAGACACCAGATTGGTGTATTTTATACACTTGGGGATATGCCAAAATGAGAATTTATCGTTTTGATTTAGGAATTTATTCTATCTAAATTGCATTTAATTGTTGTTATTTCAGATTTTAGTCAAAAAGAGGAACAAGGAAGCAATTACGGGAAATAAAGGTCAAAAGTAGGAAAATTGAAGAGAAACAGAAGTTCTGGGGTCAAATTGATCAAATCAATAGTTGGAGATACACTTCGCAAATAAAACTAGAGAACTGAATTGAAAGCCAAGAGAAAGATGGTGAATCGCGTGGTAAAACTCCTGGTCGCGATCGCGAAGTCTCAACGTCAATGATCGCGACATGGCGACAAATGTCATGCAAAGCGAAATAAGGTACACCCACGCGATCGCTGGCACACAAACCACGCGATCGCGTAGGTGTCCGACTGGGCCCATATTGGGCTTCTGTGCGCGATTTTAAGAAAGAAGACTCGGGAAAATTAACCGAAGTTGGGACGGAGCGCGAGAGGCAAGAAGAGAGCACGTTTTGCAGAGCTGAATATTGGAGAATTCTTGGCAATTCAACATCCAATTGACGAGGAGACTCAAGCACGGACAAACACGGGAATTTAGGAGCTTAACACGAGAACTTGATTCTTGGTGCAAGACTTCTTTTCTTATTGTTGAATTCATAAATTCCAATATGTTTAATTTTCATTTAGATTGTTTTCATTATCCCTTCATTATGAGTAACTAATTTTAACGTTGGGAATCACGATGTAGCTTAGTCAATTACTTTAATTTCACGTTCCTTGTTTTAACGTCGTAATGCATGTGTTGGTTTATTATTACGTTTAATGCATGAATGAATTGGCCACTTATTCATGATTTTATGTGTTATTTCCATAATCCGAGAGGTGAGTTAATAACATAGATCTAGGTAATAAATCCATTAATTGAACGAGAGATAGAGATATACTTTCGTGATTAGTGCGATCATGTGTGAGTTCTTGAATGTAATGCATTTAGATAAGGAATATTCTGACCCGCTGTAGAGATACATGGTTGACTTATCTAGGTAGAGTTGATTTAAACTCGAGAGAGGAATCTCAACTTAATTTCGTGAACTTGATCGATCACATATTTAGAAAATAAAATCTGGAACGGGAATTGATTTAATTGGCTAGGTGAACCCGTGAATCCCAACCACATTCAATTATATTTAAAAACAGTCAGCAATTGTGAAATCTTGATCTTGCGCAAAGTTTTAATTTTTTAGTCATCGTTATAAACATTAGTTTCCAGACAATCAAAAACTCATTTCTTTGTTCAAATAGGGATAAGAATTTACACATTTCGATACTTAGTAAACGGTCCTTGTGGGAACGATAATCCGAACTCTTAGGTCCATTTTAACTACTCTTCACGACCCGTGCACTTGCGGGGATATCTCGCATCGCGAGATATAAGTGAACAAGTTTTTGGCGTCGTTGCCGGGGACTGTTTTTACTAATATCGATACCAATAAATTCTTACTTTAATTTGAATTTTGTTTTGCTTTATTCTAATTTAGTTTAATTTTATTTTTTTTATTTGTCTTTATAAATTCATGTTAAGAAGAACTAAATCTTTTAAATTGCTTCCTTTTGATACAGAAATTGAACGCACTTTTCGACAAAGGCGCAAACAACAGTTGGAAGTAGCTCAACACACAGATTCAGCAATGGCAGATAACCAAATTCAGCATAACCAAAACAATCTGCCAGTAGAAATTGTAGTTCAACAACAGAATCAACCGAACAATGGAAGGCAAGCATTAAGGGATTATATGATTCCTCCAGTGGGAAACATTGGAACTTGCATAGTGCCGCCTGCTATACCTGCTAACAACTTTGAGATCAAGACTTCTTTGATCTCTCTGATCCAAAACTCTGCCGTCTTTCATTGGTTGCCGTCTGAAGATCCACATGCACACTTGCGAACTTTTCAAGAATTATGTGACATGCAGCGAATGAATAGAGTTCCGGGTGACGGTGTGAAGCAGAAACTATTTTCCTTCTCATTGGCAGACAAGGCAAAGGCATGGTTTTACACGTTACCCCTCCACACAATCACTACTTGGGAAGTAATGAGTCAAAAATTTGTTGACAAGTTCTTTCCACCTGGCCGGATGTCAAAGCTAAGGCGCGAAATCCTTTCGTTCAACCAACAGCCAGGAGAGTCCATTTTTGAGGCTTAGGAGAGGTTCAATGAGCTGGTTCGTCAATGTCCTACCCATGGAATAGTTGATTGGATCCTCATACAAACTTTCTACAACGGGTTGACCAATGACAACAAGAAGCATGCAGATTCAGCTGCGGGTGGATCTGTGATGGATTTGACTTACGAAGAAGCCTCCGAAATATTCGAGAAAATGGCAGCAAATAGTTATCAGTGGTACTCCGATCGCACCGCACAAAAATCTGGTGGAATAGCTGCGGTAAATGAAATTACAGCGATTAATGCTAAATTGGACGCACTGACGAAGAAATTTGACAGCATGAATGATGCAAACCACGTAGCAATTGTAGCTACGCAACCCACAAATTATTGGAATCGACCCAAGAACGCCAAAGAATCACTATTTCGAGATTGATTCAAATTAATTGAACTAAGCAACCAACACAATCAATAGATATCTTGACCTCTTGATCACAATGAAAATAAATCTCACCCAAGATTTGAACAAACAAGAATTAAACTCGCAAGTTTGGATTTTATTCAATAAAGAATAAAGTATGAAAGCAAATTGCCTCTCAATAATAATATCAAAGTTGTCTAATGAATAATGAAAATTACATCCCTATAAATAGGGTCAAAATCTAGGTTAAGAGTTCTAATTAAACAAGGAAACAACTACCTAAAAATAAGGAAATAAATAAAACCCTAAAATTCACGCGTATAGGCTTTTACGGCCGTGACTAACTCCCTTACGGTCGTAACCTTGTTTCTGATCCACTCTTACGGCCGTGACAATATGACTTACGGTCGTAAGTCCAAAAACGTCCAAATTCCAGTTTTAAGCAGTGACTCCATTACGGCCGTGATACTCAACCTTTACGGTTGTAATCCCTTATGTCTCACAAAATCAATTTCAGCAGTGAGTTGGTTACGGCCGTGAGCTCCCATATGTTACGGCCGTAATTCTTGAAATTTCACAATTTTCTTCGACGGCTTGAATGAGGTTGATCCACTCGTCGTTTTGGCCCGGTCCCAACATGGAACTTACTTCTTTTGATGACACGAACATTGTTTTGGCCATTGTTCCTTGAACTAGCTTATCCATTGCTTCGTTGGCCCTCTTTGTTTGCAATCGAGTCATCGATCCTCCTTTGATCTTCAACAGATCTTTGTGCGGGCTTGTATCCGTGGTCTGGATCACATCAATGAATTAGCAGCCAGTGCTTGCAGCTCAGACAACCATAGTCTGTGATTACTGTTTTGAGAATCATGCACTATCAGAGTGTCCTATGGCATATCAAGGTCAACCGTATAAAGAGCATGCAGATTTTGTTGGGAACAATCAGAGGTAGCAAGGAGGTATGAACTCACAGACGTACAACCCTGAATGGAGGAAGCATCCAAACTTTTCATGGGCTAACAATCAAAACGCCCAACGATCACCAGGGTTTCAGCAACAACAACCACGGCAGCAACAACAAGTTAAGAAGACTTCTGGTGAAGAATTGATACTGCAGCTGCTGCAAAGCCATCAAGCTGACATTAAAGAAATAAAAATTCAATTGGGACAGTTGGCAAACGCAAGTTCAGAAAGACAACAAGGTAAATTTCCCAATAATACAGAAACAAATCCAAGAGAACAGGTACAAGCCATTACAACCAGAAGTGGGGTCCAATTACCAGAAATCAATGTGAAAAGAATAGATAACTCAGAAACAGTAACAGAAGCAGTGGAAGAGAAAGAAGCTGATCACACGGAGAGAGAAAATTCAATGGAAAAATCCGACAGGTCAGAAGAAGCGGAGGTGAGGAAGGCCCCAACCCCAGTTAAAGCCTACGTACCTCCCATACCATATCCACAGAGGCTAAGGAAGCATAAGTTAGACCAGCAGTTTGCCAAATTTATTGAGAAAATCAAGCGGCTGCACATCAACATTCCCTTCGCAGAAGCCTTGACCCAGATGCCGAGCTATGCGAAATTCATGAAAGAAATCCTGACAAATAAACGAAAGCTGGATGAGCATGAGACAGTGATGCTCACCGAAGAATGCAGTGCAATAATCCAGAAGAAATTGCCTCCCAAACTGAAGGATCCAGGGAGTTTCACAATCCCTTGCACTATTGGTTCTATTGAATTTGAATCTGCCTTATGTGATTTAGGAGCTAGCATTAACCTAATGCCTCTATCTATTTTCAGGAAGCTCGGGATTGGAGAAGCATAACCAACAACTATTTCCTTGCAATTAGCAGATCGTTCGATAAAATACCCGTGGGGGTTGCTTGAAGACGTACTGATAAGAGTTGGGAAATTCATTTACCCTGCGGACTTTGTTATACTGGATATGGAAGAAGATAAGATGATTCCGCTCATCTTGGGACGACCATTCTTGAGGACTGGAAAGGCATTAATAGATGTTCACGAAGGAACACTAGTGCTTCGTGTGGATGAGGAGAAGATCACTTTCAACATCTTTAAGTCTATGAAATATTCCTCGTCATTGGATACGTGTTTCACGGTGGATACTGTGCAAGAAGCAGTTTGTAGTGTATATGATGAGGAGCATCCTAAAGATCCATTGGAGGCATGCATCGTTCATTCAGAATCTGTAAACTCGAAAAATGAAGAAGTGGCAAGAATGGCTAATGAATTGGAGGCATCACCAAGGTTCACGTTAAGGGCTGGTCGTTATTTTGAACCATTAGGTGAAAAATTTGCAGAAATCTCGAACATCGTGTGAAAGTCCTCCTACTTTAGAGTTGAAACCTTTACCAGCCCACCTGCGATATGCATTTTTGGGGGAGTCATCAACACTGCCAATTATCATTTCCAGCCACTGACAGCTTTGGAAGAAGAACGGCTGCTGCGGGTGGTGAAGGAACACAAAACCGCAATAGGATGGACTATTGCTGACATCAAGGGTATTAGTCCAACTATCTGCATGCATAAAATTTTGATGGAAGATGATTCCAAGCCATCAGTGGAAGGACAGCGTAGACTGAATCCGACTTTGAAAGAAGTGGTGAGAAAAGAGATTCTAAAGTTACTTGATGCGGGCATCATATACCCGATCTCAAACAGTGCTTGGGTCAGTCCAGTTCATGTAGTGCCAAAGAAGGGGGACATGACAGTAATTGCGAATGAGAACAACGAGTTGATCCCTACAAGGACAGTGACCGGATGGAGAGTGTGTATTGATTACAGGAAACTGAATGCTGCAACCAGAAAAGACAATTTTCCATTACCGTTCATCGATCAGATGTTGGAGAAGCTAGCGGGTCATTCACACTACTGTTTTCTTGATGGATATTCGGGGTACAATCAGATTGCCATTGCCTTGGATGATCAAGAGAAAACTACTTTTACCTGTCCCTATGGTACATTTGCTTTCAAGAAAATGCCATTTGGACTGTGTCCAGCAACGTTCCAGAGATGCATGATGGCAATATTTTCCGATATGGTGGAGCGATTTATTGAAGTCTTCATGGATGATTTCTCAGTCTTTGGTTCCTCGTTTGATGAGTGTCTACACCACCTATCCCCTAGTGCTTAAAAGATGCACGGAAACAAATCTGGTGTTAAATTGGGAGAAGTGTCACTTTATGGTGCACGAGGAAATTGTACTAGGGCATCGGATTTCTGAAAAAAGAATTGAAGTGGACAGGGCAAAAATTCAAGTAATTGAAAAACTACAACCACCTATCTCAGTTAAAGGAGTAAGAAGTATTTTAGGCCATGTTGGATTCTACAGGAGATTTATAAAATATTTTTCCAAAATCACGAAGCCCCTTTGTAATTTATTGGAAAAGGACGTAGTTTTTAATTTTTGTGCAGAATGTTTTTCATCCTTTAATACACTCAAAGAAAAATTAACTACTGCACCAATTATCGTGGCACCAGACTGGAGTTTGCCTTTTGAGCTCATGTGTGACGCGAGTGACTACGCTGTGGGGACAGCATTGGGGCAACGAAAGGACAAAATTTTCCACGTAATTTATTATGCCAGCAGAACATTAACAGATGCCCAGATAAATTATGCCACAACTGAGAAAGAGCTATTAGCAGTGGTGTTTGCCTTTGACAAATTCAGGTCTTATCTTATAGGATCAAAAGTAGTGGTATACACAGATCACTCGGCGTTGAAGTACTTATTTGGGAAAAAGGATGCCAATCCTAGACTGATCAGATGGGTTTTACTGCTTCAAGAATTCGACATTGAAATCCGAGATAAAAAAGGTACAGAAAATCAGATTGCGGATCATTTATCCAGATTGGAGCAGGTAAATGAGGAAAGTCTTAAAGACATAAACGAAGTATTTCCAGATGAACAGTTAATGCTGCTAGCCCATATGATGCAGGTAGAGAATAATAAGGGGCCCTGGTTTGCAGATTATGTAAATTACTTGGCCAGCAACGTTTTGCCTCCTGATTTTACATACCAGCAGAAGAAAAAATTCTTTCACGATCTGAAATTCTATTATTGGGAAGATCCATTTTTGTACAGAAGGGGACCGGATCAAATAATTCGAAGGTGTATTCCAGATGAAGAGGTTATACGGATTCTAGAGAAGTGCCATTCAGCCCCATATGGTGGACACATGGGAGCAACTAAAACGGCGGCTAAAGTTTTGCAATGTGGGTTTTATTGGTCAACAGTGTTTAAAGATACCTTCTCGTTTGTCAAAGCATGTGACCGGTGCCAACGAACAGGAAATATATCATCAAAGCATGAGATACCGCTTAACAGTGTTCTGGAGGTTGAAGTGTTTGATGTATGGGGGATTGACTTCATGGGTCCATTCCCACCTTCTTACAACAACAAATACATACTAGTGGCGGTTGACTATGTATCAAAGTGGGTGGAAGCAAAGGCATGCCCAACTAATGATGCCAGAATTGTGGTTGATTTTATAGGAAAAAACATCTTTACTCGATTTGGAGCACCACGAGCAATCATAAGTGATGGGGGGACTCACTTCAACAACAAGTTGTTCAAAGCAGTACTGGCCAAGTATGGAACTCATCATCACATGGGGACAGCTTATCATCCGCAGACTAGTGGGCAAGTGGAAACGTCAAACAGGCAGTTGAAACGGATTTTGGAAACAACCGTGAGGTCATCCCGTAAAGACTGGGCCAGCAAATTGGACGATGCGTTGTGGGCATATAGGACAGCTTTCAAAACTCCCATCGGGATATCACCATTTCAATTAGTATACGGAAAAGTGTGTCATTTGCCTGTTGAATTCGAACACAAGGCATACTGGGCTTTAAAACAGTTGAACCTGGATATGGACTTAGCCAAAGATCAGAGATTTATGCAACTTAATGCATTGGATGAATTTCGCTTAGGAGCCTACGAGAATGCCTCAATCTATAAGGACCGGACAAAGAAGTGGCATGATCGCCACATTCACAAGAGGGAATTTCAAGTTGGGGATCAGGTGCTCCTGTACAATTCACGCTTAAAGCTTTTTCCGGGAAAATTGAGGTCGAGATGGTCTAGTCCATTCACAATTGCACAAGTTTTTCCATATGGCACATTCGAGCTTCATCATCCGACTAAAGGACATTTTAAAGTAAATGGGCAAAGAATCAAGCATTACTTTGAGGTTGATTTTGATAAGGAGAATTCACACGTTGACATCATCATTCCAGAGTGAACAATGCAGAAAGTCGGGCTTGAGACTATAAACGGAGTGCTTGTTGGGAGGTAACCCAATTTTTCTTCTCTTGCATTCTTATGTTTTATGTTTACCTTAGTTTAATATTTTTATCAATTCTTTATCATTGTTGCATTCATGACATTTGCATTAGCTAGTCTTTGGGTGCTTTCGTATTTGTTAAAATGTTTTTGTGCACATTTCATTCATATCAGTTCCTCTTTGCATGGTTTGGCATTTTAGACATATTTTCAGATTTCTAGGTAATTTTGAGCATTATAGGTTTTAGTTGTCACTCCCGAACCCCCTCAGGAGTTGAACAAGGTTAGAGGTCGGTAATCATGATCATCCACGATTTTCAATCATTTTGTGGGTATATGGCATTTTCCATGATAATTCGAAAAAAAAAAAACTGGTCAAGTCGCGATCGCGATTTTACCTAGTGAGGTGATCGCGACTTGAGGCCAAAGTTTCAACAGATTTTTTTTCCGTTACCCACGCGATCGCTAATGGTCATACTACGCGATCGCGTGGGAGAGCTGGGCACGAGTTTTAACTTTTTAAATCTCGGCAGCATTCATTTGGTTCTTCCTCACGCTGCCGGGTGACACTCTCTCTCTCGCCACCATTTCACGCAACCTCTGCTCTTGAAGATCTTCTCGTGCATCATCTAGGTGTTGACCTATGGTCAATTTGACCTTATTGTTTTGATCATAACAAACAAGAATTTATTGTGTTGCTAACAAGTGTGCTTCAAGTGTTTCATGTAATGATAAATATTCAAAGCACTCAATGTTCAAATCGTCTCTTAAAGATATAAATCAAAATTATGTGATCGAGCACATGAGACGCAAAGAAGATCATGAAATCATTGAAGATATTCAAAGATCAAAATTGAGGTTGAAAAGCATGACATGAAGATCAAGATTTCAAGCTTACAAGATTAGAGTTGATTTAACGTATGTAAAGGTATAACACTCTCAATCTTTAGCGATGAAATTCAACGAGCTCGAAAATGATTTTTATGCATCAAGAAACTTACTTGGAAATTCATCACTTGGATAAAATATTTTTATATAAGTCAAGATTGTCTTTCAAATGTTATTTGATCTTAAATCATGATTATATTATGTTAAACCACTTTGAAAAACAAGTTAGAAACCTAAAAATCGAAAATTTTCATATTTTTCAAAAGTCAACCAAAAGTCAACGGTCAACAGTTGACTTTCGGTCGACCGAAAGTTTGGTCAACCGAAAGTTTCGGTCGACCGAAAGTTGGTCAACCGAAAACTCAACGGTTGAATTTATAACGGCTATATGGAAGATTCGGTCGACCGAAACTTCAAATTGGTCAACCGAAAGTTGCTGAATTTGAATATTTTGATCTATAAATAGCCATCTCATTCACATTCAATAATAACAACTTAGATAAGATTTTATACAAACTTTCTTGTGAAAATTCAGTGTTCTTACTTAGTTTTTATTCATCTTTTATTTTCATAAAACTTTGATTGATCTAAACTTTGTTTTATCAAATTCATCAAAGTTTTTGGAAGAAAGTTTTGTGAAGATTTTTAGTTTTACATTGTTTAAACTTCTTCAACATCTTCACACTATATTGGAATTGAAGTGTAAGTCTCTCTTTGTTCTAAACTTGTTTTAATCTTTTAAAAGAGAGAAATTCCAATTGAGGAACTTTGATTATTTGTGCTACATTTTTCATTATCATTTGATACATCAAAGTTCCATTGCCTAAACACTTTGAGCTTAACTTATTGTTAATTATTCAAGTGTGGCATCTCTTGGTACGTAATTTGATTCAATATTTTTAACAAGAGATTATTTGAAAAACTTTGTTTGATTGCATCAAACTTTTCATTATCATTTGCATCAAAGTTTTTCTCTAACACTCGAGCTTAATTCATTGCTATCTATTGAAGTGTTAGCCTAACTCTCTCGGTACTTAATTTGAGTATATCATTTGTCAAGAGAGTTATTTCAATTGTACATTCAATTCATTATATCTTGTGGTTTCGAGAGCCTTGTGAAAACTCGATTGTTGGTTTTCGAGAGCCTTATCAAAACTCGATTGTTGGTTTCGAGAGCCGTGTGAAAACTCGATTGTAAAAGGATAGGCGCTCCTTGTTGTAAGTTGCCTAAGGATTTGGTACTCCTTGTTGTAAGTTACCAAAATAGTGGATTTGGCCTTGCTCGTGACGGAGAGCTCGGTAACGGGGGACGTAGATCACGTTGGTTGATTGAACCTCCATAAATCGTGTTTGCACTCTCTTATCCCTTTTACTTACGTACATTGCACTTACTCTATTCTATAAATTTATATTGTGCAACATTATATCTAAGTGTTATACTTGCCTTATCAATTAAGTTTACACATATATAGCACACTACATTGATAGATTAGTTACTTGTAACACTAAGTGCACATATTTGTACCCATTGGTTTTTAAGTTTGAGATTATTATCGAAAAAGTTTTATAAACCAATTCACCCCCCTCTTGGTTAGTTTACTCTTGGGCTAACAATTGGTATCAGAGCTTAGGTGCTCATTTTTAAAGATTTTACAATCTTGAGTAAATGGCTAACCATAATCTTGAGGGGCATTCTACAAATCGTCCTCCTTTCTTTGATGGTACAAATTATAATTATTGGAAAACTAGAATGATGATTTTTATTCAATCCATTGATTATAATATTTGGGATGTCATTGAATCCGGTCCTCATGAGCTTACTATGGTCATTAAGGTTGATGGAAAACCGGATCAAACTATTTTAAAATCTAGAGAGGAATATGATGAAAATGATAGGAGGAAATTGACTTTAAATGCTAGGGCCAAAAATATACTTTATTGTGCTTTGGATATTAATGAATTTAATCGTATTAGCACATGTGATTCCGCACACGATATTTGGCATGCTTTAGAAGTCACACACATGGGCACAAATAAGGTTAAAGAAACAAAAATAAATCTTTTGTATAAAAATTTTGAAAATTTCTTTATGAAGCAAGATGAGCCCATTACTTGCATGATTACTCGTTTTACCGATATTGTAAATGGTCTTAAAGGCTTTGATCATAAATTTACTAACGGTGAACTTGTGAGTAAAATTCTTAGGTCTCTCTCCCAAGATTGGAATCCTTTGAGGATGTTAATCGAAAACACGATAGACGTCAACACACATCCATTGGAGGAACTTTATGGAACATTGATGACTTATGAGCTCAACAATGTCGAAACAAAGGAGAGGACAAGAAAAGGAAAAGAAGAGGCCAAGCGCGAAATTGTTCTTAAATCATCACATGGTAAATGTGCATCAAACTCAAACATAAGTGATGAGGAACTTGATAATCTTGCTATCCTTATCAAGAAGTGGAGAGGCGTTCGCAAAAATCATCGAATCCAAAAGAGAGAAGAAAATGTTAAAAATGATGATGAGCAAGATGAAATAGCCAACATGTGCTTCATGGCCATTGACGATGAGGTAAATTTCTTTGATACATCTTGGACTTTAAATTATCAATGATTTAAATTTCTATGAATCAACATTTTTTATTAAAGCATCTTGCTCTTCATAAAAATTTCTTACATATGTTGAGTATGAATATGAAACATGGTGCTAATATGTGGTTTATGCATAATTGTAGGTTACATACATGTTTTAACCGAAATCAAATGAAAAATTTAAATTTTTGTAGATTTCGGTCGACCGAACCTTTGTCGGACGACCGAAACTGTCTTTTCGGTCGAACAAATGCTCAACCGAAAGATGTTTCGGTCGACCAACTGTACGACCGAAACCAGACTTTCGGTCGACCATTAGTCAGCCGAAAGTGTCTGCAGCTTCCTGATTTTTACTCTGCAGAGTTTCGGTCGACCGGTTCATACTTTCGGTCGACCGAAAGTGGCTGAAATAAGAGATTTTCTTTTATTTTCAAATTCTTCATACACAATCCCTAAATGACTTGAAATCATCTTCTTCTCTTCATAAAACTCTTGTAATACATTTCTTTGATCACTTATTTTTTGGCTTTGAGAGTGATATTATTGTTGACCAAAATTGTTTTGATATGTCGACATAATGCATTATCCTTTAACTCATTTCATGATAACAATTACTTCATAGTCAAACATAGATATTATTATTTCTCATTAAAGAGTACACACTAGAGTCACACTTGAAAGGAAATACATGGTACACACAAATGCTAAAGAGAGAAACATGAAAAGTCCTCAAAATGAGAGATGTGTTTCCGGAGTAGCCGTATCCTACCACCTCTGATCTTTTGAGGAAACAAAGACAAACCTTCAAAGAGGTGTGTTTCGAGAGTAAAAATACTCCGTAATCTACCACATTTGAAGTACACACACAAGATTTAAACATTAAGGTAATCCTAGGAAATTAGAGGGGTGTCTCAAGAGTGAGTATACTCCGTACTCTACCCCCACCTATTTTAGGATTCACAAAGTCAAATTTACATTAACCGGACTCCACTTTCGCTTGACTCCCCTTCCTTGCGACCAATCTACCTTTAAACCTGCTGGATCTTGTATTGGGATATATGACTGCAGCTTATCCAGTAGTTCATCAATAGTAGGAGCAGAAATAAGGATCCTTCGGGAAAATGGAGAGATGAATCCCTGTTCCACTGCATGATCAAGAAAGGTTAACAAACCATCAAAGAAATGGTTAACATTTAATAGCCCAATAGGCTTAGTATGGAGATCTAGTTGAGCCCAGGAGGTAATATTAAAGATTTCTTCTAAGGTGCCAAAACCTCCGGGCAGGGCTATAAATGCATCAGATCCATATAGCATACAAGTTATGCGTTCATGGATAGATAAGGTTTGTACTTCATGACCTCGTGTTTTGCCTGCTATATCTGCTAAAGGGACAGGAATAACTCCAATCACCCTTACTTTCTCTGTAAGAGCAGATTGGGAAACACAGCCCATCAGACCACTGCTACCTCCTCCATACACAAGATTGATACCTTTCTCCCCCAATTTCTTTCCAAGGTCTACTGCTGTCTCAAGATACCCAAAACCTTTCCCCACATGTGATCCACAAAATACACATATTGTTTTGATCTGTCTAAGTTTTGATCCCTCCATTTTTGAAAGAAAAGAAAGGAAAACTTACGAGAAGTTGTGATTTTGGGATGCATGAACTATGAAAACCTCTGGCTATTTAAAAACCGAAAAACTACACTATTTACGATCATCTTTTTGAAAAAGCAAAGATTTACTTTTGACAAATTCAGCCTACTTTTGAATATTTTTATCGTATCGAGGCTGTCACCTTTCGGCGATTTATTTTATTTAAACCTTTATAAAAACTCGCGAAAGGAAAAAGGATCAAAAATTTTACCTTATATCAATGCTGGGTTGCCAAAACAGACTGGCAAACCGGATCTTTTGCGATTGTATTCTTGAGACTATAACGTTTTTTATCCTCGTTAAATTGAGCATATAAGGAAAGAAGTTCCCGTTGCACATATCCACTTGGGTGCGTCTCAAGAGTCAATCTAATATCATCCAAACACTCCCTACTCAGTCCACCCTTTATGAAATCAATTTTATCATCTCGATTGTTAGATGAATATCCGACTGTTTTGCAACGAGAATCACAATTCCAACGAGCACATTTGTAGCAACCATTCAGCCTTTTTGCTCTTCGCTTCTTTGCAAAAGTGCTTTTACCCAAACCAGGCAGATGTTTAGGAAATGAAAATGGTAATTCACCAGTTAATCGGACTTTTGCTTCTATTAACCAGCGCACGTCTTCTGGAACGCCATGAGCCATAAGCACCCTCAATCTTTCGAGCCTCATTTGATAAATTTTTCTAAGATCATTCATTGGAAGATTGGAATAATACTTGCGAATGCTTGAAAGGATGTTATCCATTTTTTGATGGATTTAACCTCTTCCCAACCGATCTTTTTAAAGGTGAAAAGGATCTGGGTAGTTCCTCATGATACTGTTTCCTGCAAGACAATATGAAATAGAATAATGAAAAGAGGGAACAAGATTTCATGCGCTGTAACTTTACTGTTAAAGGAAGATTTGATCTGCGATATTGAATATTTTACTTGGATTTTGTACTGATATGTTTCGGTATAATAATAATCAAGGTATATAGGACCTGGGTAGATCCACAGGCTGTTGAGTCCAGCGAGAAAGCAGGGAATAGAAAAATGAAAAGAGGGAACATGATTTTAATGCGCTGTAACTTTTACTATTAAAGAAAAATTTTCATATTTTTCAAAAGTCAACCAAAAGTCAACGGTCAACAGTTGACTTTCGGTCGACCGAAAGTTTGGTCAACCGAAAGTTTCGGTCGACCGAAAGTTGGTCAACCGAAAACTCAACGGTTGAATTTATAACGGCTATATGGAAGATTCGGTCGACCGAAACTTCAAATTGGTCAACCGAAAGTTGCTGAATTTGAATATTTTGATCTATAAATAGCCATCTCATTCACATTCAATAATAACAACTTAGATAAGATTTTATACAAACTTTCTTGTGAAAATTCAGTGTTCTTACTTAGTTTTTATTCATCTTTTATTTTCATAAAACTTTGATTGATCTAAACTTTGTTTTATCAAATTCATCAAAGTTTTTGGAAGAAAGTTTTGTGAAGATTTTTAGTTTTACATTGTTTAAACTTCTTCAACATCTTCACACTATATTGGAATTGAAGTGTAAGTCTCTCTTTGTTCTAAACTTGTTTTAATCTTTTAAAAGAGAGAAATTCCAATTGAGGAACTTTGATTATTTGTGCTACATTTTTCATTATCATTTGATACATCAAAGTTCCATTGCCTAAACACTTTGAGCTTAACTTATTGTTAATTATTCAAGTGTGGCATCTCTTGGTACGTAATTTGATTCAATATTTTTAACAAGAGATTATTTGAAAAACTTTGTTTGATTGCATCAAACTTTTCATTATCATTTGCATCAAAGTTTTTCTCTAACACTCGAGCTTAATTCATTGCTATCTATTGAAGTGTTAGCCTAACTCTCTCGGTACTTAATTTGAGTATATCATTTGTCAAGAGAGTTATTTCAATTGTACATTCAATTCATTATATCTTGTGGTTTCGAGAGCCTTGTGAAAACTCGATTGTTGGTTTTCGAGAGCCTTATCAAAACTCGATTGTTGGTTTCGAGAGCCGTGTGAAAACTCGATTGTAAAAGGATAGGCGCTCCTTGTTGTAAGTTGCCTAAGGATTTGGTACTCCTTGTTGTAAGTTACCAAAATAGTGGATTTGGCCTTGCTCGTGACGGAGAGCTCGGTAACGGGGGACGTAGATCACGTTGGTTGATTGAACCTCCATAAATCGTGTTTGCACTCTCTTATCCCTTTTACTTACGTACATTGCACTTACTCTATTCTATAAATTTATATTGTGCAACATTATATCTAAGTGTTATACTTGCCTTATCAATTAAGTTTACACATATATAGCACACTACATTGATAGATTAGTTACTTGTAACACTAAGTGCACATATTTGTACCCATTGGTTTTTAAGTTTGAGATTATTATCGAAAAAGTTTTATAAACCAATTCACCCCCCTCTTGGTTAGTTTACTCTTGGGCTAACACTAGGTTGTCAACACTCCTAATCACTAATTCAGGTATGTATTCATAGGATTTAGAGATTTTCCTCTTTTTACCGGTTGCACCCTAGTTTTGCATATTTCGTGATTGTGGTCAATTGGAGCATGGGTATAGGTTAGAATTGGATTGTTGGTGTAGCGAGATGTTGGGTTTCAATTTTGGGTAACTTCCATATGCCAAGTGTTGTGATTCCTTCATAATTTAGGTAATGCATTCAAGGTGTTCGACGAAATGTCCCAACGGGAGTTTTGTTGAAATTTGAGAAATCCACTCGAGCACATATCTTTGTTACATGTTTTTCAACGTATTTGTGCTAGAACTGCGCATTTTGCCGCATTGCATTGCACAAAAGTGTTCGTTTGCATCTCTAGCACCATTGCAGCCACTGCAGGGCCATTGCAAGGCCACTGCAGGGCCATTACACGCTCACGTCACCACTTCATCGTTTCATTTCTATATGCATCTGTTATCCCTTTGCTCCAAATTTTTAATATGTTACTCTTGTAGTGGAAGACTTTATTGTGCTTGGGACACTTTTCCATAATTTCATTTTTTTCGGCACGATAACCGAGGTTAAAAAGCACTAGTCGGGCTGATATTCTTTCTCTTTTATTGTGTAATTTTTCACAAGTTTGGGGGTTTGTGCCATCATTCTTATACTTTTCCACTCTCGCATTGGTTCTAATGATGCGTTTGCTCTTTGTAGGTACAATAATGCCTCCGAAGGCCACAGATGCTCAGAAAGGGAAAAGTAAGGCTGGTCCATCTAAGCGGAAACGAGGAGCCTCCTCTACGGATCCCGAGGCCGACCAAGGGAACATAGGAGATATTCAAAGGTTTTTGGGGAGCGAAGAATTACACAGATATGAGGTGCTGCTTAAGGGGAAGAAAATTTGGAATGAACGTGAGGTAACATTAGCCGATTTCCCGGATACCGAGCTAGCCCACCTTATAGAGAGAGCAGGTTGGCACAAATTGGCAGGCACGCTGCACAAGCCTTATCCACTATTAGTCAAGGAGTTCCTAGCCAATTTTAACCATGCCATTGAGACAGACGGTGCTCCTCACAGGTATAAGACCTGGGTACGAGGTAAATGGATCCGTTTCTCGCTGATCGTTATTGAGAGGGTCTTGGAGCTGACACGTGAGGGGATTGAGCAGGTCCCTAGTGATTTGGATATTGATATGATTACAAACTTTTTGTACGACCGACAGAATGTGGAATTGGAGAAGCCAGGGCGCTTTGAAAATGGGGAGCTCACTGAGAGTATCAGGGTTCTACACATCTTCATGTGCCATAACATCGATCCCACTTCACACAGGACAGAGTTCAATGAAGACAGGGCTCGTTTAATTCATCATCTAGCCAGGGGTGCAAGTTGTATTTGGGGAGGCATATCTTTGATTTTATTATTACACTTGCCTCCCAGTTGGACTCCGGCCGCCAGATCATGTTTCCCTGTCTGATCAGTGCTATCTGCGTGGCCGAAGGAGTAGATATTTTGCCCCATGAAGATCCTGTGCCTCTCGGAGCCATTATCAGCAGACGTACTCGAGAGAGTACGCGGCCTAGGGTACCGCAAGGCCCACCTGCTCCTCCCCCAGCCCCAGTGGATCCAGTTGCCCCGGTTGTCCCATCAGCCCCAGCAGATCCAGCAGGACCATCCGCATCAGCCGCTCCAGCACCTATACCAGCTCCTCTCGGTGATGAGAGACTCCTACGACAGATACTTTTGGAGTTGACTGACCTGACTCGCGCCGTCAACATGAGGAGGGAAGTTGAGGTAGCACAGCACAGGCAGCTGGAAATTCTGGAACAGCGACTTGACCGTCTGGTACAGGGTAACATCGCTGGGGAGCAGTGCATCATGCGCCATACGATGACAGAATTCAGCGGTCAGATCTCACGGGTACAGGCCAGGCTCTTCTCTATTGAGAGCCGACTGGAGGGGATCGAACGGAGAGCTGAGGGCATTGAAACAAGAGTGGAAGGGATCGAAGGGAGGGCTGAGGGGATTGAGGCGAGATTGGAAAGGATAGCAGGCAGATTGGATGCAGACGCCACAGGACCATCTCAGCCACAGCCGCAGGACCTACCCCCAGGAAGTTCTTGATCTTTTTCTTTTTTACCTTGCCTTCCATTTTTGTTACTTCCTTGTTTAATTGTTTCATTGAGGGCAATGTAAATTTTTAAGTTTGGGGGTAGTGGTTAAATTTTTACTTTTGATCATATGGACCTGTATTAATTGATATTCTGTAACTCTTCAAACCTCTATTAATCAATGCAACTACTTGATCCTTTGTTTGATGTTTACGTATAAAAAAAAACATTAGTTAAAAATTGTGTTGACATACTTATTGTCTAGGAAATAGTATGAATCAATTTGTGCATAAGCTCGAAAAACCGGACAACATGAAAACGCATGATCTTATTTTTTACTAGTTATGTTTTGCTAGATTCACACTATCTGCGCACATAGCCAGTGTTGGATAATTGATTGTGTGTGGGATTGTGTTTAATACATGTGGGGCAGAGTTTATGCAATTTGAACTTAGAAATGACTTGAAAATCCCTGAACTTAGATCATAAGAGATCTCACCCCTAAATTAGAACCAATCATGCTAAAAGGCAAGTTTAGGGGTATAATGGTTGGAATTTGTGTGCATTGATGGGTTGGAAATCTGTGGTTCTTGGTTTTGCACTTTAGTCATTACAGTTTGGCCAACGGGTATATACAATTTCCAGCATAAAAACAGAAAAATGCTGAAGGTCTTATTCCGCTCTTCAAATGCCTTTTTGACTCGAGTAAGTAAGTCCGAGAGGTCCTTCAAACTTGGTGCCCTAAAGCCAACTGGCTTGGGAGTCATCGACCTAAAGCTCGTTACAGGGGTCAATTAGAAAGCAAGTACGAAGAGTGGACTTACACATAAGACATTATAACATCTTTAACTTTTCTGTTTAAGCCTTTATGACTCGGGCAAGTACGTCTGAGGGGTTCTTTGAACCTGGTACCCTAAAGTCGTCTGGTTTGGGAGCTGCCGATCTGAAAGCCCGCTACAGGGATCATTTAGAAAGCGAGTATGAAAAGTTCTGCACAAAGATGGTAAAAGACGGGGACAATTAAAAGAAAAAGTCGTACAAAAAAAATATTATTGTATGGTATAAGCTTTGTTGACTGAGTTGTGGTGGTTGAGGTTGTAGAATTGGGGACTGCTTTCTTTTGATTTGTCATGCACGCATATTTCTGATTCTGATTACCTTGTGTGGAAAAAGCAAAGCATATTTTTAGAACCCACATAGATAGAAACCCGAGATATGTGAGAGAAAAGCAGAAAGTGGTGATCATCCATGAGCGTTGAAAGGAATTTCATTAGAAATCATAGATTGACCACATGGGATTCGGGCTTGATTTTGCATAATGAGCCACGCAATGTTGAGCATATCTTTTGCATAAGTATGCGTCTGACATTGGCTATTCACACACACACTTAAAAATCTGGCATTATATAACTAGAAATTACTTTGCATTGTTGTTCATAACTCCTGCTCAGAGCGTAAATTGATTTGGACTATGGAGGCATATGGTAAGCATGTTGGCACAACAAAAATATCTTATATCTTGTCTATTTGATTTTGTAAGTCATTATCCATTGTTCGAGGACGAACAATAATTCAAGTTTGGGGGTATTTGATAGGTGTATTTTATACACTTGGGGATATGCCAAAATGAGAATTTATTGTTTTGATTTATGAATTTATTCTACCTAAAGTGCATTTAATTGTTGTTATTTCAGATTTTAGTCAAAAAGAGGAACAAGGAAGCAATTACGGGAAATAAAGGTCAAAAGTAGGAAAATTGAAGAGAAACAGAAGTTCTGGAGTCAAATTGATCAAATCAATAGTTGGAGATACACTTCGCAAATAAAACTAGAGAACTGAATTGAAAGCCAAGAGAAAGATGGTGAATCGGGTGGTAAAACTCCAGGTCGCGATCCGAAGTCTCAACGTCAGTGATCGCGACATGGCGACAAATGTCATGCAAAGCGAAATAAGGTACACCCACGCGATCGCTGGCACACAAACCACGCGATCGCGTAGGTGTCCGACTGGGCCCATATTGGGCTTCTGTGCGCGATTTTAAGAAAGAAGACTCTGGAAAATTAACCGAAGTTGGGACGGAGCGCGAGAGGCAAGAAGAGAGCACATTTTGCAGAGCTGAATATTGGAGAATTCTTGGAAATTCAACATCCAATTGACGAGGAGACTCAAGCACGGACAAACACGGGAATTTAGGAGCTTAACACGGGAACTCGATTCTTGGTGCAAGACTTCTTTTCTTATTGTTGAATTCATAAATTTCAATATGTTTAATTTTGATTTAGATTTTTTTCATTATCCCTTCATTATGAGTAACTAATTTTAACGTTGGGAATCACGATGTAGCTTAGTCAATTACTTTAATTCCACGTTCCTTGTTTTAACGCCGTAATGCATGTGTTAGTTTATTATTGCGTTTAATGCATGAATGAATTGGCCACTTATTCATGATTTTATGTGTTATTTCCATAATCCGAGAGGTGAGTTAATAATATAGATCTAGGTAATAAATCCATTAATTGAACGAGAGATAGAGATATACTTTCGTGATTAGTGCGATCATGTGTGAGTTCTTGCATGTAATGCATTTAGATAAGGAATATTCGGACCCGCTGTAGAGATACATGGTTGACTTATCTAGGTAGAGTTGATTTAAACTCGAGAGAGGAATCTCAACTTAATTTCGTGAACTTGATCGATCACATATTTAGAAAATAAAATCTGGAACGGGAATTGATTTAATTGGCTAGGTAAACCCGTGAATCCCAACTACATTCAATTATATTTAAAAACAGTCAGCAATTGTTAAATCTTGATCTTGCGCAAAGTTTTAATCTTTTAGTCATCGTTATAAACATTAGTTTCCAAACAATCAAAAACTCATTTCTTTGTTCAAATAGGGATAAGAATTTACACATTTCGGTACTTAGTAAACGGTCCTTGTGGGAACGATAATCCGGACTCTTAGGTCCATTTTAACTACTCTTCACGACCCGTGCACTTGCGGAGATATCTCACTGACAACGCTTCGCAAGTGCACGGGTCGCGCAAGTAATAAAGTGGACGTGAGTCCAAGTATCAATCCCATAGAGATTGATTTAAATCGTATTTTAGATTACTACCTTAACCGGAACTAGAGAAGCTTAGGATTTGGAAATTTTAAATTAAAATTAAACTAGAAAGAACGAGGAACTTTGATTTAGAGAAAATATGAGAAAAACATGTTAGAATTGAGAATCCGCATTTATTCCATTAATTATGCATTAAATTAAACATCTAACAATAATTCACGAGGTTTTGAAAATCCATATTCCTAATATTGTCAAGACTTCCTTTCGGACAAGAATCAATACCTATTTCTATACACAATCCGACTATATTTCTATGACGAATCTAAATGTATAGAAAAGCATTAAAAGTTTTGTGAATACTATAGAAGATAACACAAAGCATAAGGGTATATTTTTATCCCCTATCGGACTTTGTGACAATTGACACAAGTCTAATGAAATCTCAATCTTTCGAGCTTAAGAAATCACAACCTAAATTCATACAACTAGTGATCAAGTAATTGCATGATAAAAAAGTATAAATCAATTGCTCAAACCCATGAATTATGAAATTAAATGATAATCAATACATAAAATCCGGAAATAACATCACAATTCTAACATTTAAGAACCTAGCCTAGATACATAATTGAATATAAATCACAAAAGGAATGAATAGATGTCACCCTATTCATGCCCTTGATCTTCGTTCTTCAATTGTGTCTTGGCTTGGAGTGAATCCCTCTGCAATCCGACAGCGTTTTGGCATCTCTTCAATGAATTGGGAACCCCTAATCTCGTGCCCTTGGTCTGGTATTTATAGATTTTCCCAAGATTTAGGTTAATTGAGGAGAAAACTGCTGAATTACTTGCAAAAAGCCCAGCTGCGGCCCAGTAGGGACTACCGTGCGGGCGCACGGTTCAAAAATGCGCGATCGTATGACTCTGCAGGTAAACTTCAGTCGCTGAATTTTTTGACCGTGCGACCGCACGCCTTGTTCAACCGTGCGGCCACACGGTTGTAATTCCGGCTGCAATTTTTATCTTTTAAATTATGCAACTTGGTCCCTGTCTTTTAATTGCACAGCAAGTCCTCCTACTTCTGATTGTTGCAATTTAACCCCTGAACTTCTGATTTCTTCCAAATTCGATTTTTTCTTCAAATTAGCTATTTGATTGACTGCATCAATTCTTGATTTGCTCACTTTGACACTTTTTACATCCAATTGCTCAATTTTAGCTTCAATTCCTTTGTTTTCTCGAATTTGGGATTATTTCTGAAATGTAAACAAATAACGCAAAATAAATAGCAAATATTCCAAAACAAACATATAAAGTCCTACTTTTAGGATAGAAATAAGTGTATAAAATACACTTATCACTCGCATCGCGAGATATAAGTGAACAACACCATATAACCAAAGTTTACAAAAACGAAAAGACACAATCAATCTTTCATGCATTTTCATTTTCTTATGCATAAGGGATTTAGAACACAATAATTAAAATGACTCATAAAATTAATCAATATCACAGTATGATCAAAAAAATGAAAATTGATCCATGGGCAGCCATGAATGAATTCTCCAAAGATTTAGTCTCCAATGGATCTAAATGTACTTTTAGATTGTTATAAACATGATTACTCACCTCGAGAGGTTGGAGACGAAATCATCGAATACCACATGAAGAATCACAATTCAAAACACATGTAAATACCCACTTGAATTCTTGATATGAATGGAAGAACACCGAATGATGGAATCAAACGAAAGGCTTGAACACGTGATTACACGTTATCCTAAAAGTACATTTGCCCCCTCTCGTTTGAAATGCTTAAAGGGTTAGATAGCAAATACTTTAACGGATTAATCAAACCTTCAAACCATGTATTTATTAAGCACTAATAATCCTGGAAAAGAAACAAAAAAAAAATTGAAAAATGAGTATTTATTTTGGTGGAAAGAATCTAAAAAAACAATTGAAAAATGAGTATTTATTTTGGTCGAAAGAATATCTATATTTGATAGATGTTCGCTCTTGTTTTTCATATTTTGAATTGATCAATATAACATCATTTATATAGAAATTGATCCACCTTTTATTAAAGTACATATCTCTTGGACAAAATGACATCTTTTGGTGCAAAAAATCAATTTAGGCACCAAAAGCTGCCTTTCGAAAACCAACATGCGATTGCATGGTTATGTGCACCATGCGATCGCATGGCATAGCAGAAAATCCTTCTGCTTTATTATAACCCTATCAAGGTCACGCGATCGCATGGCCGTTTATGTTCCGATTTTTCTCATTCTTTTGTCTTCCTTATTAATACCTCTTTGTATTGATTTAATTGTGTACTTCATCTATCATCTTTAAATATTTGAACAACCATTTGGAAATACAATTTTTCAACAATTGTAATGTTACATTGATGAAAATAGTAATCTTTAAAATTTAAATTTTTAACTTAGATAGATTTAGAATGGAACATATATATTATATAAAAACGTGAATATATATAACTGTTTTAATTTTTTTAGTTTAACATTAGGCAATGCCCGAATTAGCAAAATCTTCTCATTAGCCCAAGTCCAAGCCTAGTAGACATATAAAACAGAAAAGATTATTTGCGTTAAATACCTACTTTTCTTATTAAAAATAATTGTTACTGCATTATTGTATTGTATCTGTAAAAAGTATCATTAAAAAATTTAAAAGTACCACAAATATCATAAAAAATTCGTATAAAAAATTTTGAATATTATCATAAAAATTTGAGAAGTATTAATCCTTTTTTTTTTTTTTTTTTTTTTTGAAAAGTATCATATTGTGACATATATCTCTGATCATATTTTTGTGCAACTTCTTTCGATCCCTTCATGGCTTCATTATATTTTCTCGACCTTGCTAGCCATTTGCTGATTGGATGGCATGGGTAGTAGGTATGGCAAGAAATTCCTCCCTATCCTGAACTTGACAGGGGCGAAAAGAAGTCGTCCCACGGGTCGACGGGACGGGTATGGAATTGAAATAAAAAAACTCAAAGTGGGTTCGAGGCAGGTTTTGTTTGACTCGTCCCAGTCCCATAAATTAAAAAAAATAATAATAATTAATTTTTTTACAATATAATTTGTAAAAATCTTATATTTTTTAATTATTTGTTTATGATGAATATTTGAATATATTACAAGATCTTGTTTGAAAAAAATATTGTTTAATTAATGATTATGTTGTTTTAAAAAGTTGTTTAATTAGAATGGATGAAATATAGTAATAAAACAAGTGAAAAATATTGTTCAAATATATATATATATTTTTAAAAGAAAAAATAATAAACATGACGTTGATGAGGTGGGGTAGATACGAGATGTCCCGCCCCGTTATGAATTAGCTGGTCATGAGCGGGTATAGTTTTGGACTTCTTCTCATGAGGGGGGGGGGGGGGCGCAAGGTGCCCGCCCCCATTGCCATCCCTACATTGGATAGAGCTATATTGCCTTCCTCCACACAGTAAGACGTGATCTCGTAACTTTTGATGGCACAATATGTCATAATTGATCTATTCTGACAATATAAAAGAATGTCTCCTCCCCTGTCAGTAGAACCACTTTACGCTTCAATGCTTGTATGTATTCCTTTCCGCGTGCTATTCAGATAAGTTCTAGTTTCCTTAGCCCTTGTTTGAGCCCCATTATTTCAAGTGAAAATTTGATTTTTGAAAATCTAATGATTAAAAAGTGATTTGAAAAGTAAAAAATTGTGGGCTTGACTTTTTTGAATGATTGAGATTGATTACTGTAGAAAAAAATTGTAAAAAAAAAGAGAAATAATGAAACTCAAACAAGGGCTTAATTGAAAGACATTACGCAAGCTTGAATCCCTTACCGTAAAGCCGGTAAAGAAAAGTATCGTAACTTTCGATCAATACTACTTTAGGCCTGTTTCTGTTCCTTTACATCGACTTTCTCTTACATGGTCATATTCATCGTAGAGAGCTCTAGAAAAGAAATATCCTTCTTTCCCTTAAAATGGAATAGTAATGGCTAGGCTTGGTTAATACTTAACCACTCAATTTCGAAAGGTTTCTGAATATCTTTTCAACTTTGTACGAAATTATTAGTTCATCATCCAACGTCTAAAAGTTCTCTAATTCTTAAGGGAATATCCTATGTGACTAGAAAATTTTAGTCGTGGCATGTGACGACGTTAGCTCTCGTTCAATCATCAAATGTACACTCTTATTTGCTAATTTGGGAATGAAATTGGAAATAATTGAAGAATCGTTTGTCTAAGAATCGGTTTGATTGCGAGAATGAAAATTGATGGAAAGAAAATATTTTCCAAGCAAAAGTTTTCTATGCGTGGAAAATATCAAGTAAATGTGTTTGATTGGTTTAATTTTTTATGAGGAAAGGTAGGAAAATTTTCAAGTTTTGTTATTTGATTGTCATTATTTTTCATGGTAAATAAAGTAAAATTTAACTATTTTAAATTTTTTTTGACCTTTTCGAATATATGTACTTGATAATAATAATGTTAATTTTTGAAAAAAATAAATCAATTAATTACAATAAAAATGGCCAGAACACAAGCAAGAGAAAACATTTTTTATGAAAACAAGATAAAACAAGTCACGTGATCTCGTAACTTTTGATGGCACAATATGTCATAATTGATCTATTCTGACAATATAAAAGAATGTCTCCTCCCCTGTCAGTAGAACCACTTTACGCTTCAATGCTTGTATGTATTCCTTTCCGCGTGTACCTATTCAGATAAGTTCTAGTTTCCTTAGTCCTGTTTGAGTCCCATTATTTCAAGTGAAAATTTGATTTTTGAAAATCTAATGATTAAAAAGTGATTTGAAAAGTAAAAAATTGTGAGCTTGACTTTTTTGAATGATTGAGTTTAATTACTGTAGAAAAAAATTTAAAAAAAAAAAGAGAAATAATGGAACTCAAACAAGGACTTAATTGAAAGACATTACGCAAGCTTGAATCCCTTACCGTAAAGCCGGTAAAGAAAACTATCGTAACTTTCGATCAATACTACTTTAGGCCTGTTTCTGTTCCTTTACATCGACTTTCTCTTACATAAAAAAAAAAAGGTGTAGCCCACACCCTGAGGGCCCGAACCGACCACGCCCAAGGCCATTGGTTCGGGAAGGTAAATCCAGGTTATGCCTCCAAGGAGCCAGGGTGGAAGGGCTTATGGTAAGCATGAGAAACGCTCAATAACTCCCGCTTGCCACAAGATCAATTCCACCTTGCGGGGAATCGAACCAAGCACACAGCTGCGCTGAGCACTTACATGGTCATATTCATCGTAGAGAGCTCTAGAAAAGAAATATCCTTCTTTCCCTTAAAATGGAATAGTAATGGCTAGGCTTGGTTAATACTTAACCACTCAATTTCGAAAGGTTTCTGAATATCTTTTCAACTTTGTACGAAATTATTAGTTCATCATCCAACGTCTAAAAGTTCTCTAATTCTTAAGGGAATATCCTATGTGACTAGAAAATTTTAGTCGTGGCATGTGACGACGTTAGCTCTCGTTCAATCATCAAATGTACACTCTTATTTGCTAATTTGGGAATGAAATTGGAAATAATTGAAGAATCGTTTGTCTAAGAATCGGTTTGATTGCGAGAATGAAAATTGGTGGAAAGAAAATATTTTCCAAGCAAAAGTTTTCTATGCGTGGAAAATATCAAGTAAATGTGTTTGATTGGTTTAATTTTTTATGAGGAAATGTAGGAAAATTTTCAAGTTTTGTTATTTGATTGTCATTATTTTTCATGGTAAATAAAGTAAAATTTAACTATTTTAAATTTTTTTTGACCTTTTCGAATATATGTACTTGATAATAATAATGTTAATTTTTGAAAAAAATAAATCAATTAATTACAATAAAAAAGACCAGAACACAAGCAAGAGAAAACATTTTCTATGAAAACAAGATAAAACAAGTCACGTGAGCTAAAGATAGAATTTTTTTTTCTTAAAACCCATCAAAGAAGCAAAAAAGTGGAAAAGAAGGCAAACATTTGTCATCTTCCCAAAAAAAAAAATGAAGGCTATCAAACACTATCTAAATTTTCAAATAAACCTTTTTTTCTAATACAATTTGATGACTTGACTAAAATTAAAAATGTCACATATTACCACTAGAAATTTATTTTGTCAACAATTGAAGATGGTTAGACGTTGGTGATAGAAGATAACTTAAGCTCTATTTGTTAAAAATTATGTATTTAAAAATATTTTTCGATATAAAATATGTGGTCGAACAATAAAAAAAAAAATATATGATTAAAATGTGATTTGAAAATTTATTTTTTTAAGTGATTGTTTACTCCCTAGAAAAAAACTTCATTAGTTAGAAATCTTTACACAAACTGTGGACCCACAGCCAATAAAATAAATATGATATTGTGACATACATCAAGTACATAAAATAAGGCTAAATATATTACCACTACAAATTGGTGGAAGAAATTTGTGAATAGTGACGCCAAATAAGTAGAATGAAAATTTGTAAATCCAAGCCGAAAATTGGACAGAGTAACGGCAAGGAAACACAAACGAGAAAATAAGAAAAGTAGGGACAAAACCGAGGTAAGAGTTGAACTGTTTGTCCTTAAGTCAAATTTTCCCCGCAACGATGCCTACGGATTTCGGCAATCGACTCCCAAGATACAATGGCTTCACTTGTGTTTGTAGCATTCCAAAACACAAGTACAACGAACCAAATTTAGGCTTATGTACTCCAATGATGAAATGAAGAAAATCAAAATAGCAAATGCAATGATTTGATTTTGGAGAGAAGAGAGGATGAGAGATGTTTTGCATATCAAACTTGTGAGGAATAGGACACCCAAAGGGTCATATTTATAGATCATGAAAGGGTGTGAACGAAATGGTTGAGGCCAAACCATGCACCATTTTCAAACAATGCACCTTTATGAAAAGGTGCCTTGTGGCCAGACAACCGTGCGGCCGCACGGTTATAGACCTTGCGGTCGCACGGTTTTACTCAAAAAATCGAACTTTAATTTGACGTGTGATCGCGCGGTTTACTAACCATGCGGTCGCACGGTCAAATATTTTGACCTGAATTTCGTCATTTTTCGTAATTTCTCATTCATTCGATATTGGTTTTCGAAATGTCAATTATACCCTTCAATACATGCAGAGAAATCAAAATTCTCTTTCGGGGGCGTTCCCCCCGAGCCCCCACGACCCCCGCGACTTGACCGGGTAGGTCAATCCCCGTTTGTGCGCCCCGAAGTGGCGAACAATTTTACCTAAACGGATTGAGTCGAGCTTTTGAATATTTGGCCGAAGTCGACACGAAGTCACTTTGATCGATTTCAATTCTCAATTTATTAACCAATATCCAACACAAATTTTAATTACTACACCAGATTTTAATCACACTACATTTAAATTATGTTTTTAATAAATACACTACAACAAATTTACAACCATAACCCTAACCCAATAATAATAATAAAAAATAAAAAAAAAAGACATTATTGCTTGGCCACAAATTACATTTTCATTACCTTCTTCTTCCTGCACCCATTCTTCCCCAACCAATAACTTGCTCCACCCATTCTACCACCGTTGTTTATAACCCTCGTTATACTAAACATCTCATGATGTTATCTTCTTCAATGACAATTTGCAGAAAACATCATCAATGACAATGTTTTGATTATTATAATTCGGAGACTGGAGCTATTTTTTTCGGTAACAGTGAGGGGCCTTTATCTTATTTATTATTTAAAAAAAAACTATAAACATCTATCCAGTATCCACAGTACACTACACAATTGTACTGACATCCATTGAAGGTCATTTTAAGCTTTTAAGGAAGATCTATTAATCTTCTGAATATTTTGAATCTGTCGGAATATAGTCATGAAATTATAAGCATCTGTACACCACAATTGCTATTATAGCTTTGTATATCAACGTCGTTTGATGTGGTTGAAGAACTCGACGGTGGAGGATGTGATCCCTTATCCATTGGAATTCGTTGCGATGAGGAATTCTCAAGTTCGGATGCCTCTTGGAGAAAGCTCTGAAAAGCCCATTCGAAAGAACTTCGATTCATCATCATCTTTCATCTTCTTGTTATTCGACTAGGAGGACTCAGTTGGAGAAATGGCGAGGAGGATGATTCTTCATGCTTCTCCGCCATCGCTTCTTGCAGAAAAGGCAGCTAATAGGGGGGATTTGTTGAAATAGCTCTTTTAGATATGTAGTTTTTCAAAATGCCATTTTTTGCAAATTGTCTTATTTACCCTTAATGAAATAAATTATTTTCTTTGCAAGATATATCCCTAAATTAGTCATGTTGATTTAATTCAATACTTTTTATTATATTCATATTCTTTAATCTTTTAAGTTCTTTTAAAAATGCTCTATATTGTGATAATTTCTCAAAAGATTTAGAATGTTATTCATTTGTTATATATCCTAATGCTATTCCATCTGCAACTTCATTTTCTATATCTTCGTATTCTTCTATAATTTTATGAACCATATTTATATTTTTTGCTATTTCAACAGAATTAAATTCTATTCTATTTAAGATAGCATAGTCAATATTTTCGTATATTTCTTTTAATTTAGATTGTCCAACATAATGTATATTTTTAGATTTTCCAGCAATAGCTAATAAAAATGAAATTTCTTTATTATCTAAATATAGTTTATGATCACAGTTATTAGAAGTTGATGCTTGTGAAGTATTCATAGATTATAGGGTTGGTAAATTATTATACAAAATTCTCTGGTATAAGTCCATTCTTTGATCTAGTAAAATACAATAATCTGCAATATATTGTTCGTATTTTTCTAAGAGTTTATTATATTCTTTAGAAGATATGTTTTCATTTTCCATTTGATGTTTAATATCTTCCATTTTATCTTTCAATTTTTCTAAAAGGTTATCTAGTCCTTCTATTGTATATCATGGCATTGTGTTTGGACTGTGTTTGTCATTATTTTATTTTCTAAATTTATTTTAATTTCTAGTATGTCAGAATAATCTATAATGTATTGATCATGATTTTCTGAAAGTATATAATATTGTTCAGATGATTCATCCATATCTATTAAATGAGCTATAATGTTATCTATTTTTTCCATTATTTTTTCTAACAAATTGTCTAATCCTTCAATAGTATATCCAGGCATTATAAACACAGAAATAAATAATTTACAAAATTTCAAGTAATTTTTCAAATTCTATGAGTGTTTGAGAATTAATAATATCTATATCAGTCATGATATCTATACTTGGTTCAAATGATATATTATATTTTGAAATATTTTTCTTTCTCTTTTCTAATTTATCAATTATATCTTGAATATCATGTATTATTATAGATCTTACAGTTCCTCTAGCAAAGTCTTCTATTAAATTTTCTTTAAAACTTTTTAATATCTCTTGTGATGCGTAGAGTTGCTCTTGGTATCCTATTTTATCACTTTCATTTTCATATTCAATGTCTTTTTTACTTTTGATATGCTTTTGAACTTTATATGGACCTCTTTTAGTTCTGAATTTTTTCATGATATAATTACTATTATTCATGATATTAAGATTTTCAAAAACTAGTAAAGAAAGATTCATCTCTTCCATCACTGTCATAATCTATTACAGGATCATAATTATTATCACTACTGAACACATATCCTAAATATAATTCATTATTTATTTCAGTAATATCACTATCTAGCTAAAAATAAATAATCGATTTTGTAATTTCTAATCCTAATATTCTTTTTAATGTTGGAAAGATAGCTAACAAGCATAGCATATAGATATGATATAACTTTTTTATTTCATTATTTGGTCTAGTAAACTGTTTATACATGAATAAATGTTCAATTATGCTATGATATTCATCATTATAAGGACTGTTTTGATAATTAAATTTAACAATTCTGAATTCTGTCATATTAAAAGCTCTTCTTCCTCCTAATTCCGTAAAGATAGATATATTAAGAATTCTCTTTTTCATATTCTGTCTAATATTTCCCATTTTCCTATTTTCAAATCTAAAGATAATTTTGGTATCTTCCTGAACTTATTATTATCAAAAGTTACATTTAATCCATAACCTTTTATTCCTTCATATTCCTGTTTATCTATATTTTTATTTGCTTCTATTTCTTCTATTTCTTTATTCTGATTATGATTCATTACTTTTTGAATCTGTTTCACTTATATAGACTTCTTGATCATAGTATTTTTCAATATCTGATATTTCACTTAGTTCACTTTCTATTTCTAGATATTCTTTTTGTAATATTTTAACTTTCTTTTTGTTACAATCAGGGCTTATATGTCCCATTTCTCCACAATTCCAACATTTACATTCGCTTTTGTCTTTCTTATAAGTTTTATTTTTCTGTTTTTTATTTGGATTATATCTTCTTTTGTAATATCTTCTCTTAGGTTTTATATATTTTTTCCTAAAGTTTCTGAATTTTTTAAACTTTCTATTTTTATATTTCCTTTTATTATTATTTTTTCTTCTTTTAGGGTTACATCCCCATTTGGTAGGTTTTTCCATATCTTCATAACATATTCTGGTTAATTTTCCTGATTTCTTTAATAATTGTCTTTGTTGACATATATATGCTAATCTTTCAAATAAGAATTTTATTCTTGATCCTAATGTTTTAGGTGTTCCAGGGTTATCTCTAATAAATTTTTCAAATTCTATTTTAAAGTATATTCCCCATGAACCTGGTAATTTATTGTAATACATATCTCTATATACTTCTTGATTTTCATTACTATAGAATTGGACATAATAGTATTCTTTAAACTCACAAGTATATTCTTTGATTTTATACATATCATATATTGTTAAATTTATTAATCTTACTCTTGCATTATCTTTTTCTCTTATTGATTCTGCTTCAGAATTACTTATCCAATTTTCTCCTAAAAATTCATCCGCAATATAATCTACTAACTTTTCTATTCCTTTTCTATCCGATTTTATTAGTTCCGTCTGTACATTTCTTCTTATTAATGCTTTTGTATCACTACTTATTCCTTCCCACCAATTTCTAACATGTCCTTCAAAAAAAGCTACTAAAAATTTTATCATTCTATCAGTATTTTCCCATGTATCATCTTTATTGTATAAAAAGAATAGTATCATCGAATCTGCCCAAGTTAATAAGGATTTTTTAGTATCTATTTTACAATCTAAATCTAATTTTGTTCCTCCATGATTAATAGGTTTACACAATTATCATTTGGTTCAAACCTATCTTTATATTTATTTCCTCTAGGTGGTTGTCTATCTCTGATTCTATCATAATATTGCCGGTGTGGTTTACTATATAAGGGTGCATAACTTTCATCTGGATCTGATAATTCTTGTTTAGAAGTTCCTATTGGAGCAGGGTTAGGTGCTCCTCCAGTATTCATTAAAATTTTCTATACTTAACTGGTCAAAGTTTTCTATAAGCAAATCTAACTCTTCATTCATTTTTGTCTTGTTCTTTTTCAACTTTTTCTTCAACTTTTAATTTTCCTAAAGTTTTTTCTATAAATTTTTGTAATTCTAATTCTTCCTCTAGTATTTTTGGTAATATGTTTCTTCTAAATTCATCATCCATACTTCCTGCTTCTATTATAATTTTTTCTTGTTCGAAATGCTTTTTTCCTATTCTAAGTATTTCTTTTTCTATGAGTTTTTTGTCTATTTTCTTATCTTTGCTTTTGTTATTTTCTTTGAATTCTCTAATCTCTAGTTTTAGTATATTTATATCATTTCTTACTTCTTTTAATTCATTTTTTACTTCTTGTACATTACTTATTAATGTTTTTATTAATATTTTTAGATCTTCAATATATTCACTTATAGACATTTTATATTCTTGATTTTTGAGTTTTTTGTACCTTAAATAGTCCGTCATACATATCATCTATTTTTATTTCTAACTTTTTGATTCTTTCTTCTATTGATATGATTTTTTCATTTTCATTCTTTCTTATTTTTTCATTTAAACTATCTATTTTTTCTATAATTATTCCAATTTTATCTTGATTAATTAATTCTCCTGATTTTCTTTGGAATTCTTTTAAGATTTCTTCGTCTATATTTTTAACTTCTCCTATCATTTCTTTTAATTCTTTAAATTGTATTGTTAGTTTATTTTGAATGTTTTGTGATTTTTCTTTGATATTCATGTCATGTATATTTAATTGTTGTAGTTCTTCGATAGCTAATTTATCTTGTAAATTTATGTTTTTATACGTTTGGCATAAAAATGCACTTATCCAATTTAATTGCATGTTAAGAAATCCATCAGATTCTCCCCCATGAGCTTATTGGTTGAAACATAGTTGTATTAGTTCCTTTTATTTGATAAGATCCAATAGGAAGTCTTATATTTTCTATTATTTGTTTTTCAAATTTTATTTCTGGAAATTCTGTCATTAATTTCTTCCTTTAATATGTTCGATTTCTAGAATAAGTTCTGTTTCATATTTTGCTTCTTTATAATTCATTATTTGATATTCACAATATTCCTCTATTGATCCAATCATTGATTTTCTATGATATATTCTATAATATTTTATATAGTCTTCCAATGTGTTTGTTTTATCATATTTTTCTTTTCTAGTTTTTTTTTTTGTCTTCTAAAATCTTTTGAATTTTTGGTATTTGTTTTAAGATTTTATCAAAATATTCTCTCTTTTTCTCTAATAATTTTAATCTTAATTTTTCTTATCGTTTTATATTTCTTTCATCTCTTATTTGGTCCATTAAATTTCTTCTTTGTTCTACTATTAAATCTAATTTTTCATTTGTTTCTATGTCTAGATATCTAATTAATTGAGGGTCCGCTCTATGATAATCCATTTCTATAATCTTTATATAACTCTTCTAGTATATCTTTGTGGATTAAATCTAATATTTCGTTTATGATAAAATCTTCTTTTATTATATCGAAATTTATTAGATCATATATTTCTCTTCTTACATCTTTATCTAAATCTTTAAAGTGTTCAAAATTTCTATTTTATAATTATCGGGTAGTATTAATGTATACATAATTATAAATCTTGATGTATATATTATATATTCATTTTTATTTTTTGTCATATAATATTTATCTTTTAGATCTGCCATATGGCTCTGATACCAAGATGAGGGGTGCTACTATGAGCGAACAAAAATCAAATAAAATCATAAACAAAATTAATAAAATTTCAAGGACTAGGTTGTAACTTTTCTAAATTTTAATGGATTTAGTTGAAATATGATATATAAGGATATTTGTGGTATTTTATAGTGATTAAGGCTATTTTTAAAAGATATAAAATTGTTAGGGTATTTTTAAAAATTGTTAAGTTTTTTAGGGTATTTTAATGTATTTCCTCCGGCCAATAGCCTAATAGGAAAAATTAAAAAAGAAAAGAAAGAGGGAAGAAGAGTAAGAGCAGGACGTGGTGTGCTTAGATGAAACTTAATGGTTATTTATGTTATGTCCAATTTTGTAAATAAAAAAATACTTAAATTTGTGGTGCAACTAATAAATTTTGTGATGGCAATATACTCACCATAAAATAAACAACTCATCAATCCAAACAATTTCATATCTACCCTTGTGTTTAAAAAATATTACGCAAATGTTCTTGAACCTATATAGGGGTGAACATGATCTGATTTGGGAGGTTTGTCATATATTTTCAAACAAAATCATTTTAAGCGATTTAACATTTTTTCAAATTAAATCAAACTATTTCATTTTAATAACTAAACCAAAAAAAATCATTTTTTGCGATTTGGTTCAGTTTTAATCCACGGTTTATCTATGAACATAATATAACATATTTTAGATTTCAAACCAACGAGTTATATTCGATTTGTGGTTTCCCTATTTTTTATGCAGCCCTAGATCTATCTTTATCACATTTTAAAAGTGAAACTGTGAAAAGGGTAGACATGTCCGTTCGAAAATAAAAATTCAACCCCATGTAAGAATGTTGTTCAAATATTTATTCAAATGAATTGTTTAAAGACTGGGTTGAGCCAAAAAAGCCTGAAGCAATGCAGATTTTTACACTTTTTTATTGGCGTGGGACCCACGATTTGTGTAAATTTTCCAACCGTGGGAGTTTTTTACGGGAGCAAACATGACCAAACATGTTTGCCAAATATGAAAAATACTTGTTGTACCCCCGCCGTACCGCGGGGTACCGCCCCTCACAAGAGGGGGCGTGGGGCCCCAAAAAAGGGACCCCACCGCCCCCTATTGTGAGGGGGCGGTACCCCGCGGTACGGCGGGGTACAACAAGCATAGCCCGCCAAATATAGGCCGCCAGTCAAAAACCCATCCAAGTCCCCAAATCCCCATACCTAGATATCTCTCACCCTCTCTCGCTCTTCTATGTGGACTCTCACAGTCTGTACGCTATACAAGCCCTCAATTGTGTTTTAGGAGAAGCTCAATTTCTGTGAATCTGCTTCTTCATTGTTCAAAGATAGGCTCTTGTAAGCTTTGTTTCTTATCCATTTTGGTGGTAAATGTGGTTTTGAATTTTGAATATTAGATGGCTTTTAAGGCGGGTCATGTTGCTCATTGGGAAAGAGGGGAAAATGGCCAATTGTTAAAGGTTTGGGATGATATGTGGCTGTTATTATGTTAAGTTAGGGTTGTTAAAGATTTCACCCATTTCTATGTATGAAATTACTATTCGATTTTGTTAATCCTATATTATATATTATTTTGATTTTGATAGTCGATTAAATTCCAGTATATGGTTGTCTCTGAATTGTGTTTTCGAGAATTTTAAATTCCTTTCTATATATGTTTTCCGGTGTTCTTTATTTTTCACCTGCTATATGTAAATTATATGCTTCTTGAAACTATATTGACTATTTTGGAGTGAAAGTCGAAGCTTACTAATGATATGTTGTATAGTATTCATTCTATTTCAAAATGATTTCTGTACTTTGGCTTAAATTATGTAAATTAAATTTAATCAATTCATAAGTGACCTTGAAATACAGAGGAATAAGTTTCATTGAGACGAGTGATGAACCGGTGAAATGGTAGGACAATATATGGGATTTTGAATCTTTTGATGCCTTTAGAGGGTTTTCATTTTGCAAATTGGGAAAGAGGGAAAAGTGTTAAATGGTACGTTATTCATTTTTGTATTGAGATGACCTCGAGAACTAACATAGACAATTGGAGAAATTGCATCCTTTTCTTTCAGAATTGTGATGTACAGGGGTCGTGGTGAGTTGTTTATTCATTTTTGTATTGAGATGACGTCAGGACAATCGTCGTATAATTGGTGAAATTGCATCGTTTTCCTTTGGAATTTGAAAATAAACTCTTGGACTAGCTTATTTGGCCGTGCTTAAAACTCTCTTTCTATGTGAATTGGTTTGTACTTGTCCAACATTTATGCTTGTGCACGCGGTTAATTATGACCAGTAATTTTTTATTTTATTTTATTGGCAGTGCGAAGATGGTTATGTCTGATGAAGAAATTACCCGGCTCTTCAGAATCAGGAAGAATGTCATGCAGATGCTGAGGGATAGGGGTTACACAGTAGGTGATTTCGAGATCGATATGTTGAAGCATCAGTTCCTTAACAAGTACGGTGAGAACATGAAGAGAGAGGACCTCCTTATTATCAAAGAACTGCGCAGCAATCCCTCTGAAAAGGTATAAATGGATGTCATTTTTGTCTGTCCAAATTCCATCATGAGCTGCAAAGAGCAATGCTGTATAAAATTTTAGTAGAATTGTGAAAAAGTAGAAATTTTGGGTCGTTGAAAGTTATGACAGCTTACAAGAATAATAACAAAACAACAATTTCAACTTGAAAAAGATTGAAAAAGTCCTGTCAATCAAAGGAACACAAAGTTTAAGAATGACTACCAAAGCAAAGCAAAGCAAAGGAAATCCAACAAAAGCAATCTCTAGTAAATGCTGTAAAGCTCTTTTACCAGAAATTCTAAAATGTTTGAAAATAGTACACAGTTAAAATGATAAAGAAATCAAAGATTTGTGTGTAGCATACATCATACATGAGAGTTGGGAGCCATATTCAAAACAGTAATGAAAGCAAAAACAAGTATAGAACTGATGAATGGAAACTTATCCGAGGAATGTACACTGGCCTGAAAGTTTAATGAATATTACTGCATTAGAGGCATAGAAGTGGAAAGAGGGAGATTCAGTGGAAAGCATAGAGTAAAACATTATCAAGAATCCATTATCTTGACCTAAATGCATTTTCCAGAGTGCTCCACTTTAACTAGGCAGCACAGGACTCTGACATTGCAGGGTTCTAATTGAGAATATAATTACAATAAAGGATTTTATATAACAAATGCGGTTCTCGTTTTTGGTAAGAAGGAATTTGTTTTTTTGATTGCTTATAACTTCATTATGGTGATTGGTGTATTTTTTAGGACTAGTGTTGGTGTGAATCTAATTGAGAGTAGTCTGCTTTGTGATTTAATGTTGTTTCGTTTTTGTATTTAAAAACTTTTGATAGAAGATGCTTTGGGCAACCTATTTACTTGTTTGCCTTTGCTTTCTTTTCTGTTTTATGATTTATCACCAGATATATGTGTTCTTTCCTGAGGAGGCGAAGGTTGGTGTTAAGACAGTGAAGACTTATACCAATCGCATGAATGATGATGATGTTCATCGAGCAATCTTAGTTGTCCAGCATAATTTAACTCCTTTTGCTCGGACCTGTATAAGTGAAATATCTACAAAATTTCACTTGGAGGTTTTCCAGGTAATTTTGCAACTTTCCTCACACTACATGTTTCAGATTTTCTATTAGTCTGAGGATATACTATTTTTGTGTGACCTTAGTTCCAATAGACATATTCCATCCACTTGACCATTAAAGTTTCCAAATTTCTGTAGAAAAGATCGGTGTATCCTTACTTTTAGTGAAAGGGAAAAGTAAACAACTTGTTCAATTCTATTTGCTGAAATAGAATTTTCACTACATTTTAAACTAATAGAAAGGCAATTTATGATGTGTAAAATATGCATAATGGATGGAGCAGATAGATTCATCTTCAGTAAAAGTTCCTCCCCCAAAATCATCTTAAAATCCAAGAGAGAAGAAAAGAAGAGAATACAATTAGTTTAATAAAGCAATATTTTTTCCAACCTAGATGTGATCATGTACTGAATAGAATTACTACAAAATTTCACATATACTAGTATTTTGACTTTGATTGATCAGGCATAGCCTTTCTTGGGATTCTTCTGTTTGTTGGATTTGGTGTTGTGGTGGTGCTGGGGTGGTTTTTGGTGGAAGGGGGGAGGAAAATGGATGAGGAAGGCTGGACTGGAGAAGAGGCTAGAAGAGGAAGCTGCAGGCAATGGTTGGGTGGGTTTGATGGAGAGGACGAAAGTGAATTTGTTCTGTTTCTTTTTTACTTTATCTGTTAAACTAAAAGTAAGGGTGTAATGGTCTTTTCTGCAGAAACTTTGACCTTCTAATTGTAGAATAGACAGATATTTGGACTAAGAAATAGATAGGTTGATGACTAAGGTGCTCCAAACACTAGTTTGGGAACAAATCTGCAATTTTCCCTTTTTACAAGTTCAAAAGAACTCATTCAGTCGCTGAGGCTTCAAACTGAATCCTTTTTCTTATTCTATCCATTGCTTTAGTTATACCTGAATTAGCGCTTAAGTTATTGTTTTTGAACAACTTGTTTATCAGTGTGTGAGCACCTTTTTGAATTTTGGAGCGAATGTCATTATGTCAATGATACTGATGTTTACTTGCTACAATGAATATGATACAGGAGGCTGAGTTGTTGGTCAACATAAAAGAGCACGTTCTTGTTCCTGAGCACCAGTTGCTTACTCCTGAAGAAAAGAAGACTTTGCTAGAAAGATACACTGTGAAAGAAACACAGGTTTGTGGAAGTCTCTCATTCATTCTTCTCACATCTTAATTTTTTAGTTCTAGTGAGACGAGAATGGGTCCATTTCTTTTGAGCTTTCATTCTGAATCTAGGCTTGGACTTATAGCATGTTTGGCTAAGCTTAGAAAGTTCAATTACGAGTAAATGAGCAAGTTTCAAAATAAATTATTTTATTTTATTGGTCAAAAGAAGGAAATAATGGTCTGTTTGGCAGCCTTTTACATGCGTATTTGGACATGGCTTATGGCTTAAAAGAGCAAAAAAGAAGTATTAAAAGCTTAGCCAAATATGTTGCACGTTGCTTTATTTTGACAGTACAATAAGAGTTACTCTCAAGTCTCAAACTCAAATAAGTAACTTTTTTACTTGGAAAAAAAGGTTATCCAACGTGTTTGGAAACTAGTAAATTCTACATTTTTTAAGCTTAGCGATTAGTTATTGCTAATTTGCTAACTTGAGCATGTTGGCTAAGCTCAAAATGTTTCTTGTAAGTAGATGCATTTTGAAACAAGTATATTCGTTCTTGATCAAAATTTCTTTCTTTTTTTTTTTAGCCAGTAACGTAAGAGTTCCTTTCAGAATAAGTAACTTTTCTTTCCTCAGACAAATAATTTATCCATCAATGTCCAGAATTCATGGTGTATTCAGTATCCTGACATTTTATTTTACACATTCACAATGTGGTCTGCCTTGCTATTATCATGTGATGCTGACAAGTTAATTTTGCTTTCAGCTACCGCGCATTCAGGTAACTGACCCAATCGCAAGATACTACGGTCTGAAGCGTGGATACGTCGTGAAAATTATCCGACCAAGTGAGACTGCTGGACGATATGTTACCTACCGATACGTGGTTTAAATATTTTAGCATTGGAGAAATGAGTTTAGATTGTCTAGTTTACATTATCTGCTACTATGGTTAAAGAATAGTTACATGACCCGTTAGAGTAAAACTAATAGACCCGAAACATGACATGCAAAATGTGATTATTTCCCTTTCAATACTCATAAGAAAATTTTAGATGGGCATTCATTTTTTACATTTTACAGTGATATTATGATGTGTCACTTTCTTATTGGGAAATGAAAATGTGCATTGAATAATAAAGTCATCACTCCCCAAATGAAAAAGTGACACTTGATAATGTCACTTTAAAATGTCAAATATAAATGTTCCTCTAGAATTATTCATAGCCATAAAAAATCGACATTGGTAGAGATGAGTCAAAATTTAAGCATATGTTCTTTTGTTGATTTCGGATCAATTTTTGTTTTTAGTTTTCGAAAACATAGATTTTTTTCTTTTCCCTTTTCGAAAATGACTTTTTGAAAAAGGAAAAAAAAAAAAAAAATACACCTAAAACCCAAGTGAAGTGAATGTCACCTGTTCGAACCACCTATTTTGCATTTGCAATTCAATTTATTTTTTCTTTTAGACTGTTTGCCATAAAATCCTCAAACCAGTACCCCACTTTGAACCTGCAGCTAAGACTGTGTATTTCTACTTCCAGTTAAGCAAGTCTCTCTCAAGTCGTCTTAATCAAATTTAGCACAGCTTCGTTTGACTTCGCTCCAATTTTCCAAAATTACGAAATTTTCTTTTTAAATTTTGCATTTTTTTTTGAGATCTTTGATTTTTCATCATAATAATGGAGGACGATAAAGCAGCATTATCGCAGAAACTAATCGAAATAGTTAACAAAATTTTACCAATTTCTTACTCAAGAAGCACTGTGAAGAAGCAGTATACTAATCTAGGTCCGAGGTTGAAGCTGTTAACAATGCACCACTTAGACCTCCCATAAGGCATGCAAGCAACCACCTCGAATTCGGAGTTTGATTTTGGTGAATTGATTTTGTTTCTTGGATCCTTATGTTGGATTCACGTTGAAGCTCTTGATATTCTGTGTTACCATGCAGCTCATGCAAGAATTCTCTCCTCCCTCTTTTCAAGTCCCCGTGACTATGAATGAGAATTGATTGTGTGTTAATGAGGTGAACTAATTTATTCGCAATTGGTGTGAATGGTGCAAGAAATTGTGTGGAAGTGGAATCGTGCTAATCATTCAAGTGTTAAAGCATTCACAATGAATGTGTTAAAGTACATTTTTGTGGAATAAGTTAATAAAAAATTCAATTTATCTCTACAATGAATGTTTTAACTCACAAGTTAAAGAAATCTATTTAGTCACAAGTTAATTTCTTTATTAAATCTAGCTAGCAAGTTAACTGGTGATGTTGCATTTGTTAACTTCTTTGTCCAATCCTTATCATCTCACCACACACCACAACACTCAACACTCTATCCCTTATTTATATCTTTTCATATTTATTCTCTCTTAATTATTTTAATATCGATAAAATAATAATTTTTTCGTTGATTTCATATTATATGATCTAATGAAATTTTCAAAATGAGTACCATATTAATATATAAATTTTTGTTATTTAAAACTAAGTATTTATAATATTCTTAAGATTAGCTAAAATTTAACACATTCATGGTAGCAATAGTTAGAAGTTAATTTTAATATATATATGTGTCACTTCACATCTAATTTTTTGCCTATATAGCTAACTAAATTTAGCTAGTCCATTGTCGATACTCTTAGTGGTTGGGTGTTTAGTTTTTGATGAAGTTAATAAAAAATCAATTTTATTAATCATAGAGAGCTAGATTTTAAGATTTTCCATGTTACTTGAAAGAGAGGCAATTCTTTTCTTTAAATAATCAAAGTAATATTTTGAAAAAATTTCAAACGGGACTTATTTTCCAGTTTTTCACTTTTGAAAATAATTTTCAGAAATTATGAATAGAACACGTTTTTAACAAATTTGAAAACAAAAAATATTGTCGGAAAACAAAAAACAAAAATTTCTTCTACAAATAAAACAATGTAACAATTCACGAGAAATGCGAAATGTGGAATAGTTTCGTATACTACTATATTAGGATGATTATTGATTAGTATCAAATCGAATCGGGTTCTAAAAATTATGGGTCATGACTTGCATTATTTAATGAGTCACACAAAATACAAATTCTGTTTCTGACTCCCAAAATATTATGATTCTATCTTAAAAAAATTTAACTTTGAAAAAAAGAAAAGTTGAAAAATATATATGAGGGGATAATTAAAAAAATAATTATACGATCAATAGTCTTAGTTTATAAATTGGTTTATTTATATTTTTGAGATTAAATATGTTTTTAAAAATTGAAGAAAGAAAATGTGTGGCTAAAAGTTATTTGTAAAAATGTGTTGTTTATAAATTAAGGGAGTGTTCGACAACTCATTATAAGTTGCCATGATTGCAATTTATAATTTACACAATTTTTCAAATCATTTTTTAATAACATATATTTTCTCTCTCCAATTTTTAACCATATATTTTACCTAGAAAATACAAATAATTGCGATTTCATTTATTCATACAAGTATTTCACCCGTGCGATGCACGTCATCATGTCGAAACATATAATTGCGATTTCAATATATATATATATTTTAATTATATATCAAACATGTGTATAATGAAATAGATAAAAAAAAATAATAAAATAATACTGTAATTAATAGAGTTGCAATGTTACCAAAATTTTGAAAAACTTCTATATAAATTACATTTGTAGTTGAGTTTGTTTATTTTAATTATATATCAAACATGTGTATAATGAAATAGATAAAAAAAAATAATAAAATAATACTGTAATTAATAGAGTTGCAATGTTACCAAAATTTTGAAAAACTTCTATATAAATTACATTTGTAGTTGAGTTTGTTTTATTTTCATCTTTGTCGCATATGATCATTTTAAAATCATTGTGATTCGTCACTCTAGAAACTGTAAAGTACAACTGTCCATGGCTGAAAACTGGCTTATTTAAATAAAAACCAACCTTGAAAGTGATTTCCCTTGGCTCTGGTTGACATTCATAGCATACGAAGTTACAAACTGAAATTGTCGTCTCTTGAACTTGAAAGATAATCTTGCATATGTTTGATTGAAAAGATGAAAAATGGATGATAAGAAAATATTTTCTTGGAATTAATTTGCCTAGAAATTATTTTCTTGAAAAATGTCAATTGAAAGTGTTGGGTGAAAAAGTAGGAAATTTTCCTAAATTTGTTGTTGGATTGATATTATTTTTCATTGCAAATTAAACAAAATTTATCTATTTTAATTAAAAAAAATTATTACTATTTTTTTTTTATACCTTTCACTCATTTGTACTTGATAATAGTAATCAAATGTGACAAAAATATGTTTTCCACCTGAGGAAAATATTTTTTCACCGAATAGGTGAAAAATATTTTCATTCAGTGAAAAAATATTTTCAAGGCAAATGAGTTAAGTGTGCTTTAATTGGTTGTACCTTGAAAAATATTTTTTAAGGTAAAATTTTCAATTAAACGCCAAATAAATACAAAAGGGGGAAATATTTTTCATGATTTAACATTTTCCAGGCATATGATAGTGAATCAAACACGTCCTAAATTGTGTCAGTGCATCCTCGAAATAAAAAATTTGTACCTTACAAGATTGCTATCGAGAAATTTTGTTTTAATAACGTGATTTTCAAGTTTTGTAACAATTAATCTCGTATCATTACACATCCCTACAAAGTTATCAATGTTTCGCAACAATATAAAGATATAATCATTAAATAATAAATTTAAAAATATTTTTTATTTGTACTCACAAAAAAAGAGAAAATTTTTGCAACAAAAATTACATGAACTATTTAAGTTAAAAAATAAATGACAAGAAATTAATAAATATAAAAAATTCAATAAATTTAGGCAAATATAGTAGGAGTCGAATGTAAAGTATAAACAATATGTAATATGCAAATGCAATAGTCGTACATGCATGAATTTATAATTCGTTCAAAATTAAAATTTCTAATTACAAAAGGATACAAAGTACAAATAATGGTAAAAAATAATATAAAAAAGTTTAGTGAAAAAGTTGTAAATTAAAATAACATAAAGATTTAATCACTAAATAATAAGTTTGAAAATAATTTTTGTTTTTACTTACAAAAAACGGAAAATGATTTTGAAAAAATGCATTCAATTATTGCTACAAAAATTACTTTAACTATTTAATTTAAAAAATAAATAATAAAAAATATTTTTAAAAGTAAAAAAATTAACAAGTCGGTTCGAATATAATCCAAATATAAACTTAAATAGTCAAAACATGAATTAACCAAATAGTTAACTATATTGTAATCAAACATTTATTAACCAAAATATTAACCAAATAAATAATAGTCAAATAGTTAATAACATTGTATTAACACACTGTGTTCATACAGAACCACTAAATATTAATCAAATAGTTAATTATATTATAATCAAACATTTATTAACCAAATATAGTTAACATAAAGATTTAATCATTACATAATAAGTCCCTGTTTGGCATTTATTGAAAAGAAAATTATTATTTTTATTATAGTATTCAATTTTAATCACACATTTCATTATTAAAATATTCTACATATAAATCTTCTTATTTTTATTTTTATTTTCAGTCACACAAAATCACATCAATCACTATTTAATTCAAAACAATTTTAAATAATGTACATTAAGTTTGTAAGTAATTTTTGTTTTTACTTAACAAAAATAAAAGTGAGAACAATTTTAAAAATATATATCAAGAAAAGCGTTGCTACAAAAATTACTTTAATTATTTAATTTAAAAATTTAATAAACTTAGTAGCTATTTGAAATTAATGCAACTGCAAACTTAAATAATCAAACGTTCATTAACCAAATAAATATTTTTCAAATAATTAATCATATTGTAATCCAACATTATTTACCCAAATAATTAACCAAATTATGTTCAAACTATATGTGTTCAAATTTGATCACTAAATATTAACCAAATAGTTAAACCACATTATGTTCACACCATGTGTTCACATTAAACAATTACCTTACTTTTAAATATCTTATCTTAACTACTATAAAAGAGGAGAAGCCAAAACGCTATTTATTTACAATTCATAAGTCTGATGTCAACGTAATGTCATCTTTTTTTTTTTTAATAGTGATACCATTTCTTCCTCATTTAACTTATTTATTTATACTATTCATTTAATATTCATAAGACTGATATCGTGATGTCATCTTCTTTTTTATTTTTTTTATAGTGTTATTCATTTCTTCCTAACTACTTATTTATATTTATGTAATACAATAATTAATAATTTATTTTATTTTTTTTCCTAATATATATAAAAGAGGTTAAGGATTTCACTATTCATTTATTATTCATAAGGCAGATGTCATAACTCATAAATATCCTAACATTTTATCTTCTATTTTAAATTTAGAATTTAAGTTGCAACTGTCTTTGCTTATATCAACACGCAACATTCATGCTATGTAGTACTCCTGATGTGATCCTGGGAGGGGGTCACGACGGACACGCGGAAATAACGCCAGGAAAGTTCCGAATTCAGGTTGGAACGGACGGTAACACTACGACCCGAGCCTCACGACGCAAGAACTAGGGGCATATCAAACCCGAGACCCGTTACGATGCGGAAACAAGAACCGTAATGGTTTGAACGCCACAAGGAATGTCCAGATCCTTGATAAGTTCAGTTTGGTGAACGCCACAAATATCTCACAATATTTGATAAGTTCGAAGGTGTTCAATTCAGAACAATATATGGAGGAAAACCACTCAACACAATTTTCATTAATCAAAGTCTAATTTTGTATTACAATGAAGACGCCTTTATATAGGCAACAAGAATAAAAACCCTAGTCTACTTAGGAAACTAAATAAAATATAATCTAATTAGGGAATAGATAAACTCTATCAAAATAAAGTCCTAATTTAATTGGAAACAAAATGTTCAAAACAAGGTAAATCTAATCCTATAATTAAGGAAATAAAAATCCGCAAATCTTGGAATTACGGCCGTGACAACATTCCTTACGGCCGTAACTGTACTTCTGCTTAAGGATTACGGCCGTGACCATAAACTTACGGCCGTAACTTTGGAATCTTGGAACTCTTTAATCTCCACCCGAGGATGACTTACGGCCGTGACAATCTAGCTTACGACCTTAAATTTGATTCTGATCCATTTTGACCTGTTTTGATCTTGGAAGCTCTCCGAACCTGTTTGAATTCTTGTTTTGGCTTGAATTGTAGTTCTTTCCGTCAAGCCCGCCATGATTCTCATCATTCTCCCCTTCTTTAGGATGATTCGTCTCGAATCATAGCTTGGTTCGTGATTTACAGCTGCCCCACCTGGATCAAATGGGAAATTATGTACTCCAGGACATGAATTCATTATGTGGCAATCCTCCAATTGGTGAACACGAATGTATTGAAACATGAGGTTAATTTGCCAAGGTGGCTTTGACTCAAACATCCATGTGTAAGCAACCTGCAAAAAGGAGTCACATAAAACGGGGAGGGAAATGTTAGTTTCATGAGGTACAAGGTATGGATCCTTGTATTCATGAACCATCACCGCCAATTCCACTTTTTTAACCACGAGGCCCTTCTCTTCACCCCTTTCTCTCTTTGAAACTTCTTTCTCACCTTTCGTACTTTCAAACCCAACAACCTCTTCGAACCCCACATTTTTATCAACAATTTCTTGCACTCCCTCATTGCTACCCAAAATTTTATCTTCTAATTCCTCACTTCCCAGCTCAAAATTCGGAGCTTGTTCAACTACTTCAATTTTCAACTCTTCAAATTCAATCTCAACATGAGGCTTTACTATAATCTCACAATCACTTCCCCTTTGTAATTCAGGCTCAGCCTCCCTTTCCCTTTCCCGTTGCAACTTGGCTAATTTTTCCCTTGCTCTCTTTGCAATCATTTCCTCCTTTAACTGCTTTAATATAATTCTCACCTCATCAATTTCATCCCTCATTTCCGAGACACCATCCCCTATTTTTTTGGCACCATCTTCCAATACTTTCAGCTTATTCCCAATTCCTACTCTAGGTTTATGATCAATCCTATTCTCCCTCCTAACTCTAGGAACTGTTTGAGGTTTTTCCCTAAATTTAGACATTGTGGGTTGGATATGGACGGGAATGGAAAAATTCGATAACAAGGAGCAAAGAAACTCAAGGAAGTGGTCCTTGAATTTTGGAATTGACTCTCTTTTTTTTTTTTTTTTGAATAATGAATTTTCGGAATTAAATAAAAAAAAATTAAAAATATTTAATTACTTTTTTTTTAAAAAAATAAATCCGAAAATCTGACACGAACGCGACAAAACAAACGAGACTGGATTTGGACAAGAATCGAATAAAATAAACAAGATAGAATTTTTTTTTGAATATTTTCTGGATTAAAGACTCACAAATATGAAGAACGTGAAGAACAAGAAATAAAGACTCGACAAGCAAAATAAAAATAGGATATGAATGATTCTGTGCAGACTCGATGATAAAAACACAAAATCAAACTGGATAGAATAGAAAAACAAAACCTGAATCCAGAGTCCAGCTCTGATACCAGATGATGTGATCCCGGGAGGGGGTCACGACGGACACGCGGAAATAACGCCGGGAAAGTTCCGAATTCAGGTTGGAACGGACGGTAACACTACGACCCGAGCCTCACGACGCAAGAACCAGGGGCATATCAAACCCGAGACCCGTTACGATGCGGAAACAAGAACCGTAATGGTTTGAACGCCACAAGGAATGTCCAGATCCTTGATAAGTTCAGTTTGGTGAACGCCACAAATATCTCACAATATTTGATAAGTTTGAAGGTGTTCAATTCAGAACAATATATGGAGGAAAACCACTCAACACAATTTTCATTAATCAAAGTCTAATTTTGTATTACAATGAAGACGCCTTTATATAGGCAACAAGAATAAAAACCCTAGTCTACTTAGGAAACTAAATAAAATCTAATCTAATTAGGGAATAGATAAACTCTATCAAAATAAAGTCCTAATTTAATTGGAAACAAAATGTTCAAAACAAGGTAAATCTAATCCTATAATTAAGGAAATAAAAATTCGCAAATCTTGGAATTACGGCCGTGACAACATTCCTTACGGCCGTAACTGTACTTCTGCTTAAGGATTACGGCCGTGACCATAAACTTACGGCCGTAACTTTGAAATCTTGGAACTCTTTAATCTCCACCCGAGGATGACTTACGGCCGTGACAATCTAGCTTACGGCCTTAAATTTGATTCTGATCCATTTTGACCTGTTTTGATCTTGGAAGCTCTCCGAACCTGTTTGAATTCTTGTTTTGGCTTGAATTGTAGTTCTTTCCGTCAAGCCCGCCATGATTCTCATCAACTCCCCCATTTTTACGCAACAGTCTTTACTCCTCTTTTTGATGAACATCATTTCTCAAATTACCTTCATCCAGAAAATTGCTATAGGTAATATGAATGCCCCAAATCCCCACCGTTCACAATTTTTATTTGTGTGGTTCTTCCTTTTTATATGTATAGTACTTATTCAAATTTTGATCGATTGCCCAAATCACCATGGTTCACCATTTCTATTTTTGTATTTGTTTTATATGCAAGTTTTGATCTATTTTTTGTTTTTCCTTTTTTCATAAGTCTAGAACTTAATTTATCTTATGAGACATTGTCGACTATGATCCAAGTCAGAGAAAACAATGAAACTTGGTCGCAACTTGTGAGTCTATTAATGATTGTAGAATTTAGCATATGTGATCTTATTCCAGTTTTAATATGTAGTGTTCAAACTCTAAATAATATTCTTTAGAAGACTTATTTTTTTTCGATCCATCGACGCTATTATATACACAATTATTACCACATTTCGTGCAACGTACGGACGACCACTAGTATATATATAAAGATAAAGATATATATAGATTTAAATTAAAAGGCTGACCAATGCGATTGAAATATTTAATATGAAGTGACTGGTTTCTTAATTTGAAAGCAATTAAAGCACGATTTTTTTTACCTAATTGTTGGGGTTATATATTCTTTTTCATTTCATTTTATTTTTTTGATTTGGAACCTTAATTCTATTTTATCGAGAACAATTAATATTAAGATAAATAAACAATAAAGAATACTTCAGATTTATAGAGGTTCATTTCAAAGTGACACTAAGTCCTCTTCAGGAATTTAGGATGTGTTTAATTGCGAGGTGAAATTTGAATGAAAAGAAAATGAATTTCATGGAATTGAATACCTAATAATTTATTTTTCTGGAGATTGAAAGTTTAATACGTTTGATTAGTTTAATTTTTCTAGGTGGAAAAAATGAAGAATTTTTCAAGTTATATTGTTTAATTGACATTATTTTTATGAAAAATAAAACATAATTTTGCGATTTTAATAAAAAAATTAAAAGAAAATTCATACGTTTATACTTGATAGTAATAATATTAATTTCTAGAAAAAATGAGTGAATTAAAAATAAATAAAAAATAATAATCAAATGAAGCAAAACAAATTTTCCATGTAAAGCGAAAAACCAATTATCACCAGAATGTCAAGAAAATGAATTCAACAAAAACAAGAAAAAGTTCAAAAATCAAGAAAAGTTGAAAAATGATTTCCCTAGAAAAGAAAAGCAATCAAATGTCAAAGTTGAAAAATTTGGATCGAAAATATTTTCAATTCCACCGAATTTCTTTCTATCAAACACAATCTTGCTATAATGAAAAAGAATGTTTACAAGATAAATTTACACTTATCTTCTCTAACCCATTTTTCTCTCTATTTTGATGGATGTGCAAAAGCCTAGAGTTAAATACATTAATGGTCACTAAACTATAGATTTAGTTACTACTTATAATGTGTTTGGCAAAACCGTCATAATCAACATTTATAATAAAAACGTTTTTCAAAATCACAATTTAACCGCACATATTTTTCGAAACCATTTTTTAATCATAAATTTTACCTCGAAAATCAAAATAATTAAAAAATGGCGGCCAGAAAGCCTTCGAAAGGAGGCTTAATCACTGAACTCCAAAACGTAACTAACTCATCACTTAACTTTACTTAATGTTTCTCATCCATCCATCACTCAACTCAACTCCCCCTCACAGAAGTTTCTTACGTGTCTAACGGACTTCCGTGTGGCACCATGCAATTTACACGTCATCATTAGCCACTTTTCTTAGAATAATTCTAGACTTACTAACAAATAACTACTAACAACTTACTAACATAAATTATACCTATTTTACCCTTTTAGCTAAAAATATAACTAATATCTTATTTCACATATTATCTTATTAAATTTAACACATAATAAATTTTAACAATTTAACTACTTTAAAATTTTTATTACTTATTTCATAAATAAAAAATATTATGCCTGTTTATGATCCTCATATACTTCACGAAAAAAGAAAAAATTTAATTAGAAGTTTACATAGAGAATATTTAGAATTAGAAAGATTAGGAAGAGACTTAAATACTGATCCTATTGCTATAGAAAAATATAAAGAAATTAAAAGGCTAGTTTTACAACATAATGAATATTTAAGATTAAAAGAAGAAAACTTGATAAGACAAGAAGATAATAGATATATGGATGAATTTGAAGAAAGATTTTTAAGAAGAGTAAGACAAAGATTATAATTCCGCAAAATAAAATATCACGATCCAAGTCAAGGTGGTATCAGAGCCTGTAGTTATACTTAAAAATATATTTAGAAAAATGTCTAAAAAATTACCAATAATAGAACCTAGAGTATATAATTACAAATCTAAAGATTTACCAAATAATAGTCATTGGCCATTAATAACTGAAACATATGGAAAATTTATACCATTTATACTATTAGGAGAAGGAGGATTTGGAGAACATAAACAATTAAACTGGACAAATTTATTTTTACTAAATAAATTAGGAATAAGTTTAGATAAAACTACAGAACAAAACTTAGAACAAGCAAAAAATCCAGAACAAGTTCAAGAAATTATCAATAATTTACCATTAGAAATAAGACAAATGATAGAAATAACTAATGATTATAAGGATATAAACAAAAATATACCTACACAAATATTAGAAGTAAAGCAATATGTAAATAACCTATCAAAATAATTAATAACCTTAGAAAACCAAATTAATCAAATAATTGATAAAATAAATAAAATAGGAAATATGGTAGGAGTATATGAAAACCCAATAGAAATTATTGAGCAAAAAACTATTATAAAACAAATAAATATGATAAGAACAATCAAAGAAGAAGAAATAGGGAAAAATGATTTACATAAAAAATTAGATAATATACAACAAAATATTGGAATTATAAACCAAAATATAACAAAAATATATGATGAAATGGAAAAAAGAAAACCTAAAAGAATAATAACTGACAAAGAATTTAAAGCCATCAATAGATTAGGAATAAATATGATTACTGAACAAATAGAAAAATTTATGGAAAATCCTAAAGAAGAAGGTGAAGCAGATTACATAACAGAAGAAGATTATATAGAAAAATTTAAAAATCTTAAAATAGAAGAAATTAATATGAATGAACAACAAAGAGCTTTAATACCAGCAGGACAAAATCCACCAGAGTATATACAGCAACCAGGAACTAACCAAGTTAAAAAAGAAAATACAAGTAATACTAATCCACAAAATACACCAGAAATCTATATGAATCAAAGACAAAACACAAATTTTAAAACAAATAATTTTATACCACAACAAAAATATTACACCAAGCCAAGTAAAAATTATCCTATAGAATATACACCATGGAGAAGCATGGAAACACAAATTAGTTCAGAAGGAAGATGGATAGATTTAGGATGTGTGCAAGATGTAGATCATGAATTAGAATTATGGATGAAATCTATGGCTATGATGGCATATACCAAAGAATTAACAGGAAAGCAATTACAATTAATGTTAGAAAATACATTTATAGGAACCACTGCAAGATGGTGGGGAAATTTAACAGAAACTATTATAGGACAAGTTAGAGGAAATGACCAAGATGAAATAGGAACTATTTTAAGCAGATATGAAGATGCATTAAAAAGAGAATATACATTAGTAATAGACAGAGATACCAAAATTAGCTCAAGACTAAGACATAGATATTTATTAGAAAATCTATCAATATGTGATATGTGTTACTTTAAACAATTTGCATGTGAATTTAGAGAATATTTTGAAAAAACAGAATATAATCAAGAAACATATGGTATGGAAATTATGAACCAAATATTCTTTAAATTACCAAACCCATGGAATTTAGAATTATTTAAGGACTGGGAAAAATTAGAAATACCATTAAGTAATAATAGTCTAGGAGCAAGAATACAATTTATAGAAATGAGACAACAAGAAAAATGTATGGAAGCAAATAATATGATAAAATTCCATAAAGCAAGTAAAAAATCATTATGCTGTGATAAATTACAATATAAACCAACACAATGGGGATGTCATCTAGAAAGAAAATATAAGAAAAAGAAATATTATAGAAAAGATAAATTTAGAAACAAATTTAATAAATACAAAAAGCCATATAATAAAACATTTAAAAGGTATAGAGTACCATACAAGAGATATTTAAGGCAAAAACAAAACAAAACTAAAACATACCCTAAAAATCCTAGAAAATGTAAATGCTATTCATGTGGAGAAATAGGACATATATCTCCAGAATGTCCTAAGAAAGATAAAAAGAAAAATATGATGTATATCTCATTAATAGAAAAAGAAAATTATAACTTATTACCTATTGAACAAGAAGAAGAATGGGAAGAAATTCCTGAAGATGAAGAAATTTATGAATTAGAAGTACATAAAGTAATAAATACAATAATGGAATTAGAATCTTCAGAAGAAAGTGAATCTAATGAATCTAGTGAAGAAGAATATTTATATATAAATATGATTAGACAAATTAGTGAAGAAGGTACATCTAAAGAATATGAATATCAATTAGAAGAAAATGAAGAACAACTAAATGAAAGATTAATATTTAATCCTAAAATGTATGAGAAGATCTTAAAATCAAAATTAGATGTAGAACCAAAAGAAATATTTAATTTACCATTTTGGAAAAAAAACAAAGAAATAGCATATGTAGCAAGAAACCATAGTCACCCTATAGACATAAGAGATACTACAGGAAATACATTAATACTTATAATAAATGAAGAAATTATAAGACAAGAAATAAACCTATTGAATCCTGAACTAAAAGGAAAAATAAAGAACATATATTTAGGAGCTGTACAAATTATTGCAAAAGCCTATTTTAGAGAAGGAATAGATACACCTATAGAATTCTATATTATGGATGATAGAATTGTAAGTTCAGTACAAGATGCTCTAATAGGAATTGTAACATGAGACTTAATGTACCAAAAAGTAAAATTTACAATAAGACCAAATTTCAGCATAAGTATGGGAGAACAAAATAAAAATAAAGCCTTAACATTATATTACAGGTTAAGAGGGATAGATATGGAACCAGGAAGTAAAACTATAAGTTTAACTATTAGAACAATATATGCTTTTACTAGTAAACATGAAGTAAAAATTAAGAATGCTACAAGAACACATATAATAGAACCCATATTTCAGAATTTATTGGAATACAAACCAGCTAAAGAAAATCCAAGAATGACAATACCAGAAGATATAGAAATAGATTTCAATCAAGCTAGAAGATTAGTAAATATGGATAAACCACAAATAGAATTTGGAAGAAGATCAATTAGCCTAAGAAGAAATACTTGTACAAGATCATTACCTGAAATAGAAAATAGAAATGATTCAGAAAAACAAATAATGACAAAAATACATAGAAAGATACCAAGAATGAATCTATCTAAAAGAAATGAAACAAAACAATTTGAAGTTATGATAGAAATTAGAATAAATGGAGAATGGAAAGAGCAGAAAGTATTAATAGATACTGGAGCAACTGTATCTCATATAAAAGAAAACATAATAGGAGACTTAGAACTTAAAGTAACAAATAATTGAATTCAAATACAAGATTACTTTGGAAATATTCATCCCATGGATACTTATGTAGAATTACCAATAAGAATAAATAAAAGAAATGAAATAATCATAAACATGTATGTAGAACATACAGGAAAGGTAAATACGAAATTACTATTAGGAACAGATTTCTTAGAGCAAGTAAAACCATATTACATAAAAGATGATAGAATGCTATTAACAATACAAAATGAAAATCTAGTCATACCAAGGTTATTATGAATAAAATACAAGGAGGAAGAGAGCATATTTATATACTAACCAAAATGAATTACAATGGATATCTTAGCAGAAACTATCATGCATTGTTTGATACAGGAGCATCATCCTGTTTATTTAAAGAAAATGTATTACCCCCAGAAATGTGGAGTAATAAAAAAGATAATGAAGAAAGAGTAATACTTGCAGGATTTGATGGAAGCACAAACCTAATAACTAAAGTAGCAAGGAATGTTAAAATACAAATAGGAAAATATGAATTACAAATACCTTATGTATATCAATTTGATGATATGCCAGGGGATATATTATTAGGAAATAACTTCATAAAACAATATTATCCAATAACTATTGATGAAAAAGTTATACTTTTATCTACCCCTTGCCACCATATAGCAATTGCAATAAGAATTAATGATCCTTACTGTAGAGAAAAAATGCCTCATATAGCAGCTCAGCGTGGTGAGGATAGACAAAAATTAACACAAACAACACAATTTATGCCTAATAAAAATAGAATAAATCTAGTACAAGAACATTTTGATCAAATTGTAATAAAAAATATTACAGAAAAATTATTAAAATTATCAGGAGATAATCCTTTGGAAAAATGGCACATAAATAAGCCTATGGCAGAAATTATACTAGAAGATGACACTAAGATTATTAATGTAAAACCAATTAAACATACACCAAAAGAATTACCTGAATTTGAAATGCATATAAAAGAAATGCTAGAAAAGAAATTTATTAGAGAATCTAATAGTAAACATAGTAGTCCAGCCTTCATTGTAATAAAACATTCAGAACAAAAAAGAGGAAAATCTAGAATGGTAATTAATTATAAAAGGTTAAACACTTATACAAAAGAATTAAAATATCCAATACCAAACCAACAGGTATAATTTAACCAAATTAGAGGAAAGAAATATTTCTCTAAATTTGATCTTAAATCAGGATTTTATCATATTATGTTAACTAAAGAATCTAGACATTTAACAGCTTTTACGGTACCACAAGGATTTTATGAATGGAATGTATTACCTTTTGGATTTAAAAATAGTCCAGGAGAATTCCAAAGGTACATGGATAAAATATTTAAAGATTATTATCATTTTATTACAGTATATATTGATGATGTTCTTATTTACTCTGAAACAATAAAAGACCACTTAAAACATCTAAATATTTTTATAGATATTGTAAGGAATAATGGAATTATATTATCAGCTACAAAAATGGAGATAGCCTAAGAAAAAGTAGAATTTTTGGGATCTATAATAAGCCAAGAAGGAATAAAACTTCAAAAACATATTGGTACAAAAATACAAGAATTTGACAATCATATAAAAGATAAAACACAATTACAAAGCTTTTTAGGACTTGTAAATCAGACTAGGAAATATGTACCTAACTTAGCAAAACATTTAATCACATTACAAAAAAGATTAAAAGGAAAAACTAGATGGACACCATGGTCTAAAGACGAAGAAGAAGAAGTACAAAAAATTAAAGACCTTTGTAAAGATTTACCAGAATTAGAATTACCCAAAAAAGAATTTGATTGGATTATAGAAACCGATGCATGTGAAACAGCATGGGGAGCAGTACTTAAATATATTTATCCAAATGAGGATGAGGAAAGGATTGCACAATACACTAGTGGCAGTTTTACTCAAACTAATTATCATATAAATGAAAAAGAATTATTAGCTGTAAAAATTGCTATTAAAAAGTTTGAATTATTTATTGTTACTACAAAATTCAAAATTAGGACAGATAATACACAAGTTAAATATTGGTTAACTAAAGAAATTGATCCAACTATTGCAAATAAAAGGTTAATTAGATGGCAAGTAGAACTTAGTCATTGTGATTTTGAAATTATTCATATTAAGGGTACTGACAATGTTATTGCAGATTATTTATCAAGACATGGAAGACATACTTAAGAAAGTAGAAGAAATTAACTTGGCCATGGGTCAAATGAATATCAACTATTCAAATCTATTCAACCATGTGAATACTTGCATGGCGCAAATTGTACAAATTAACAGTGAACTAGCCTTTTACAAGTCAAGGGTTAATTCTCTTGAGGAAATGTACAAAGGAGGATCACAATCCTCTCCAGTGAAGAATTTATCTGTAGGACTTCCTATTGAGGAAGAAGTATCTAATGTATCAATTATTGGAAGTTCATCTTCCAAAGCCATTAGCAAAACTATTGAACCATCTAAAGAAACTTTTTTAGAAGCTGCGAAGAAACCAGCAGTCGTAACAAAGGAACTATCAGAAAAGGAGAAAGTTATGAAGAAACTAGAGACATTCTTGAAGTATGTGGAGTATCTAAACAAGAGGACAAAAGAAGGAGAATGGCTAAGGACAATTAGCCATCAAAAAATCAATAAAGCAATTATTTTTCCAGGAGCAGAACCAAGAACAGTCAGGGGACTGTTTGACCAAGGACTTATTCAGTGCATCTACCCTAGCAAGGATATGAAGGAAATATCATTATTACCTAATTCTATCAAGGCAGCAGTAAAAACATATTTTGGAATTACCAAAGCTGAAAAGATCTATGTCAGGATTTACTCAGCCATTCCAGAATTTATTGATGAAGAATTTCTAAGGGAAATGAGACAAATGGAAAATAAAAAATGGGAAATTAGCGTCATCCCAAACGTATTCATACGATCAATCACTCTCTGTTTCAGTGACCGGTAAAGTTTCGTATGGTCGGCGATTTGCAGCAATGGTGTGGTCGTTGTTCTCTTGTCTGACCTTAAACAGATCTGAGCCCCAAAAATATTTCTAGCACAATTATTTATCTCCTTTCCTTTCGTAGGGATTTTTTTTCTCACCTTTTTTATGCAAAATTATTACCATTAATGTCGTGGGATTCTTCTCCAAGAGTTATCACTTGTCAGGAAATTACTACTTTGGTCCTTTGAGTTGTAAAGATGATGAAGTTCGGTCCCCTAAAAAAAGTGGCTTATGATGACGCGTAAATTTCGTGGCGCTACGTGGAAGTCCGTTAGACACGTAGGACATTCCGTGAAGGAAATGAGATGGAGTTGACTTGAGTTGAGTTGATTGATGAATGAGAAACGTTAAGGAAAGTTAAGTGATGAATTAGTTACGTTTTAAAGTTTAGTGATTAAGAGTCTATTTGGTAAAATGATTTTTTTTATCTCAACTTTTCTAACTCAAATTTAGTCATTCATTCTTAATCAAATCCATAATTTTTAACATTTTAAATACTTAGGCTCTGTTCTCTTTACTGTTTTCAGCCCCTTTTGAGTTTTCGATTTTTGAAAATATTGAAGACGCATTCACTTTACCCATTTTCAGAAATTTGTTTTCCAAAACATAATAAAAAAAAAAATACAAAGGAAAATCAAAACAAGTTTATTGCATTTTGGATATTTTGTATTAAAAAGTCCAAAACGCTCATTTTGGACTTTTTTATTTTTTATTTTTTGTAAATGTGAGACACTTCCTTCACTTGAAATTGTTATATTATTTTGCCATCATATATAGATCCATGTTAAGATTTTTTTTTTTTTTTTTTTTTGTAAATGTGAGACACTTCCTTCACTTTTATATTATTTTGCCATTATATATACATCCATGTTAAGATTTTTTGTTTGTTTGTAAATATGAGACACTTCCTTCACTTGAAATTTTTATGTTATTTTGTCATTATATATAGATCCATGTTAAGAACTTTTTTTCTGTATTTTTTTTTTTGTAAATGTAAGACACTTCCTTCACTTAAAGTTCTTATATTATTTTGTCATTATACATAGATCCATGTTAAAATTTTGTTGGTATGTAGTTGGATTTTTATTTAACTGAAACAATATTAATGATGAATTTATTTACATAGAGAACTAATTGATTTATTGACATTAAAATTAATGTACTTCAACAAATCAACCATTTTTTACATTTAAAATATTACAAAATAAATATATCAGAAAATTACAAAGTAAACGCATTTTTCAGTTTTCTATTTTTAAAAACAGTTTTCCAAAATTACAAAGAGAACATGCTTTCAGCAATCTCAAAACAAACAACCAAAATCCAAAATTCAAAACAAAATCCAAAACTCAAAATCGAAATACAAAGAGAACAACCCCTTAGTTTTTGATCTTTTAAACATTTTTAAACCATACATTCATTAAAAATAAAAAATAAAAAAAATCTAATCTAAATATTACATTACCAAACAGGCTCTAAGTAATAATCAACCTTAAAGTTCAATGACCATTAATGTATTTAACTCAAAAGCCTATGCACTACACCCTATTTGTAAGATTGAATATGACAAATTTGAATTACACAAGAACTTAATTCTATGATAGAATTTTACAAAAATACAGTATCCTAAACATTCCTTATTTAGAATTTTGTCCAAGAAAGGGAGCCGCTACCCCTCTTCCAACCCCATGGCGACTTTTGATACAAAACAGTGTTGGAAACTGGTTTAAGAATTATAGAAATTGGTTAAGTGTCGATAAACAACTAAAGTAACTTTGTGTCAACTTCGGCCATATATTCAAACCCGACCTAATCCGTTTAGGCAAAACCATGCGATCACATGTAAATTGTTTTTGTTTAATATTCGATTTCCGGTAAATCCATGCAATTAAGCGGCTTATAACCCTGCGATCGCATGGTAGACCGAACAACCTCGTCCTTTCAAAGTATTGCATGATTTGGCTCAATACCACTTCGTTCACAACTCTTCATCTATAAATAGAACCCTTGGGATAGTCCTATTCCTTACACCAATAATATGCAAACATAATTAATATCATTGTATCTTCTTCTCTTAAATAAATTTTTTGTATTCTTGTTACATAATTTTGGTTCTTTCCTTTCATTTTCATTTTCATTTTGGAGTACAAAGTCATTGTTCTGGTTCGTTGCGCTTGTATTTTGAAGTGCTACAAACACAAGTAACTTGGAAGTTGATTACCATAAATCGTAAGCAATGTTGCTGGGCAAATTCGACTTAAGGACAAAGTGTTCAACACTTGCCTCAACTTTGCATCTTTTCATCTCTTTTCTTTTTCTTGTATCCTTGCCATTTTCAGTCCATTTTTCGACACGAATTTTTATATGATTATGGTTTTGCTTTGGCGTCACTATACACAAAATATTTCAACAAATAGTTAATTCTACTTCGTACATTTTTGGATGGGTTGAAGAAAAAGAAGAAGAAGATATTCAGTAAGATTGATGAACTACTGAATGGATTGAAGATTTAAAATTGTTTTTCATTTTTCTTTCCAACTATTAAGTATAATGAGCAATTCTATGGAGACATTTTTAATTTACATTCTTAAGTAACATTATGACATGATGCACATACATTGAGTGGTAAAAAAGTAAGTAGTGGAGGAGCTATTTACATTATTCAATGTATATTCGTCATGTCATAATGTCACTTAAAAATAGGGGTCTATATTCATTATGCCCCTGTGAACTTTATATATTACGATTGTGTCATTGTCCCTTCCTATAAATAGGGGGCTATTTCATTTCATTAGAAACATTCCTAATAAGAAGTTCTCTCTCATTCTCTCTATTCTCTATTGTTTTATAATAGTTTTACAACACGTTATCAGCACGAGTCTCTAGCCAATTGAGTAATAACGGGAGTATGATCTACAGTTGCATCTAAATGATGAACCTCTGTATCAGAAACCTGATTATTACTAATCAATGTTTCCTTTTTCTCTCGAACTGAAAAGAATGATTCCGGCTTATCCAGATATTTGATCGACGAATGGCCACCGCCATCAGAACGGGCTTGTCGAGGAGAAGACTCGCCTGAAATTTGGAGATGATCCGACGGCTGAAACAGAAGATATCGATCGGAGAAGAAAAAGGTGAAAAAACCGAAACTTTCAAAACAAATTCACGCCAAACCGTAAATCCAAATGATGATCGGAAAACAGATCCATGACGACGGCGACGGGACGATCCTCAGGCACCGGCACGTGTCGACGGATCCGGAACCGGCGCGTGGCGGCTGAATCCGGCGACGACGTCAACAGGCAGTTTGTTCATATCGACGTTCTTGATTTTTCTATGGTCTTACTTTTCTGTTTGGTGCAGTTTTGGACATTTTCCGGTGGTCAAACGTGGCGGCGTCGTAAAAACTATTTTTACGGAAATTCCGGCAAAATTTTGAACTTCGGACCAAAAGTAAGTTTGTTCTAAATTAAATTTCAAACCTATTGACGGTTTCGATTTATCCATATGATCAATATATTAAAATATGAACGATTTTTCCCTTGATGATATGTTAAAATATATTAATCGTGATTTAACGAAATTGATTAGTCATTATAAATAATATGATGATAAGTGTTAATAAAATATATATTCTAAATTATTTAACACTACTATGTGATCAATACGATAAATTAAAAGATTTAAAAGTAACATAATAGTTGTCATACCGTGATGGATTGAGTTATTATGGACTGGATTTATACCTTAACTGGATTTATACCTTAACTGAATTTATACCTTAACTGGATATGACTCATTATCGTAACGGATTGGACTATTATGAATACCTTGACTGGATTTGAAGATATGACTCACTCACTCATGAAAGATAATTATTTCATTATTAAATCACCGAAAGGTGAGTAGGATGATTTTGTCAAAAGTAAATCTTCACTTTTTCAAAAGACGAGAGCGGAAATAGTGAAGTTCTTTGGTTTTAAATAGCCAAACATTTTTCATAATTCATGCATCCCAAAATAACATTTTCTCGTAAGTTTTTCCTTCCTTATTCTCTCAAAGATGGAAGGACCAAAACTTCCACAGATCAAAACTATCTGTGTATTTTGTGGATCAAAAGTAGGGAAAGGTTTTGGGTATCTAGAAGCTGCAGTGGATCTTGGAAAGAAATTGGGAGAGAAATGTATCACTCTCGTGTATGGAGGAGGTAGCAGTGGATTGATGGGTTGTGTTTCACAATCCACTCAAGAAGAGAAAGCAAGAGTGATAGGTGTTATACCTACTCCTTTAGCTGATATCGCAGGAAAAACACAAGGGCATGAAGTACAAACCTTATCTATCCATGAACGCATAACTTGCATGTTATATGGTTCTGACGCCTTCATAGCCTTGCCTGGAGGTTTTGGTACTTTAGAAGAAATCTTTAATATTACCTCATGAGCTCAACTAGATCTCCATACTAAGCCTATTGGGCTTTTAAATATTAATAATTTATTTGGTGGTTTGTTAACATTTCTTGATTATGCTGTGGAACAGAGATTCATCTCTCCATTTTCTAGGAGAATCCTCATTTCTGCTCCTACTATCGAGGAACTGCTGGATAAGTTGCAATCATATATTCCAATACAAGATCCAGCAGGAGTTAAGATAGATCGGTCGCAAGGAAGGGGAATCAAGCGAAAATGGAGTTCAGTTAATATAAATTTATCTTTGTGAACCCTAGAATAGGTGGTGGTAGAGTACGGAATATTCTCACTCTTGAGATACACCATAAATTTCTAGGATTTTATCAATGTTTTAATCTTGTGTACCTCAAATATTTAAGGTGGTAGAGTATGGAGTATTATTACTCTTGAAACACACCTTTTTCTTTATTTCCTCAAAAGATCAGAGGTGGTAGGATACGGCTACTCCCGAAACACATCTCTAATTTTGAGGATCATAAATGTTTCCCCCTTTTGTATTTTGCATGTATGACTCGTTTATACTTTTTCAGGAGCAATAATAATAATATCATTTCAGTATGTTTAGATGATAATTTTTACTTCTTCTGGAGTAAATATGTACTTCTTCTGGAATACATAAGTGCTCGTGCAAGAACTTTTCCAGATACTTATCATCTAATATTCATCTCATAATACTGATGAGATTATTTTCACATTAGCTATGTCCGTGCTATCATGTGATATTATCTTATCATACATCAACATTCTCTTGTTGAATAATTTTCATCCACCCTTTCAAATACAGATATTGGTAACTTCGGGTACCATTGGATAAAATATTTTTATCAACATTTACCAACTTTTTGGTAATGATTACTTCTGGTATCATTTGATAAAATATTTTCTAACTTTAGTATTGATAACTTCTGGTATCATTTAATGAAATAAATAACAATAATATCGTATATATATATATTAACAATAATAATACTGGGGTTATACCACCACGTATATATGTTGACAACAACCTCTAATATGTTAGAATTAACCAACAATTGAGGTGTTTCTGAAATAATATAAAATATGAATATATGTAAAGTATTCTATATATTCAATTGATAGACCGACCATATAGGCGGTGTCAACATAATGAAATAATTAAACCGACCATATAGGCGGTGTCAACATAATGAAATAATTAAACCGACATATAGGCGGTGTCAACATAATGAAAGAATTACCTTTCATGAGTGAGCGAGTCATATCTTCCAGTCAAGGTATTCATAATAGTGAGCGAGTCATATCTTCAAATCCAGTCAAGGTATTCATAATAGTCCAATCCGTTACGATAATGACTCATATCCAGTTAAGGTATAAATCCAGTCCATAATAACTCAGTCCATCACGGTATGCCAATGACTATATTAATTATACCTTGTTTAAAATCTTTAATTTATCTTGTTGATCACATATTAATCGTTAATTTTCGATTAATTTATTTTTATGTATTACCAAGGGTAAAATGGTCCATATTTTAATATGTTGCTCATATTAAAAAATCGAAATCGTCAATAGGTTTGAAATTTAATTTAGAACAAACTTACTTTTGGTCCGAAGTTTAAAATCCCGTCGGAAGTGCTTCAAAAACGGTTTTTAAGAAAACCTCCATGTTCGACCGCCGGAAAATTTCAAAACTGCACAAAACAGAAAAATAAGATCATAGAAAAATCAAGAATGTCGATATGAACAAACTACCTGTTGACGTCGTCCCCGTCACGCGCCGTGACGACGTCTGCTAGTGGGCTTCACGCGCCTCCGCCCCGGAGCCGGAGACACGCGTCGGTGCCGGAGAATCGTCCCGTCGCCGTGGTCATGGATCCGGTCTCCGATCATCATTTGGATATACGGTTTGGCATGAATTGGGTTTGGAAGTTTCGAATTACACAATTTCTTCAATTTTTCTATGGACTTGAAATTGATCTTCTAATCTATGATGTATAAATGATTTTCTAACAACAAAAACACTGGATTTGGAATATGAAATGTTGATTAGTAATAATCTGGTTTCTGATATAGAGGTTCATCATTTAGATACAACTGTAGAGCATACTCCCGTCATATTACTCAATAGGGTAGAGACTCATGCTGTTAACGTGTTGTGAAACTATCAAAATCTTTACATCGAATTAAGAGAGAAAGACGGAGAGAGCTTAGGGAGAGAATTTCTCTTCATTCCATGGTGGAAGTTTACAATGAAGTATAGGCCTATTTATAGGAAAATATAGGGGGAAAAAAACAAGTCATTAATACATTAATTTGTTGTAAATATTGTATTGTATTAGTGAATGACAATTGTACCCCTCTAGCCCTAGTTATAATTACTTGTATATCCTTTTCTTCCCCTATATATATGGGGCTCTGGTTCATAATAGAATACACAAGTTTATTGGTGTCTATACTTTTCTCTCCTTTTCTCTCTAATTTATAACACGTTATCAGCACGAGTCTCTACCAAATTGAGTTAGAATTTTCTTTTTCAAAATTCCATATATCAAAATATTAGTTAAATGGTAAAATCATATGCACCGAAATTAATTTGTTGACATATGAATTTTTTTATTACTATTCAATTGCAATTCACATCTATTCATTACAATTGCGGCTCATAAATCTGAATCTGATTTTCTCCAACCAATTCGACAGATTTTGATCTTTATATCGATAATTCATTATGTTGTTGCTCCTGAAGTAGCACAACAGTATATATTAATATTTCAGAAGAATATTAATTATAGATTTGTCCATTACAAATTTATTGATGCTATTAATTCATTCGTTGTTGCTTCTGAAGTAGTACAACATTATATTAATATTCCAGAAGAATATTAATCATAGATCTGTGTCCATCTATTACAAATATTTGTTGTTGCTCCTAAAGTAGCACAACATTATAATTAATATTTCAAAAGAATATTATTTGCTCCCGAAGAGCATAAATTATAATTTTCAATATTCCAGAAGAATATTGATTTATTATTCTTGAATAATCGAAATTTTAGAACTATAATTATTCTAGAAAAAGAATTTTTGGTTACTCCTGAAGTAGCACAATTTTTATTATAATAATATTCGTAAAGAATATTAATTGCTCCTGAAGAGCATAATTTTGAAAGATTTATTATTCAATTGCTCCAGAAGAGCAAATATCTAAAATCTTTAACAATAATTTGTTCTCGCTCCTGAAGTAATACAACGGATGATTAATATTTCAGAAAAATATTAATTGTAAATTTGTCTATTATAAATAATTTGTTGTTACTCCTGAAGTAGTACAACATTATAATTAATATCCTATAAGGATGTTATTTGCTCCTGAAGAGCATGAATTATAATTTTCAATATTCTAGAAGAATATTGATTTATTATTTATTTTGGAAGAATCGAAATAAATTCGTTAAAGTATACATTGTTCCAGCAAATTATTATTGTTATTATTTTTTGCTCTTTCAATTTTATCATTGGAAATCACTACGTTATTTTGAATTCTCAAATACATTATTAGATTTGATTCTACCATATATTAGTTATATATCTAATTTTTATATATGGAATTCACGTGCATGTTTAGTATCTTTTGCATATTGGTAAAAGATTTAGCCAATAAAAGATTTAGTCAATTTTGTTAACTTCTATATATGGAGATTCTTTTTCCTGATATATGTTTGGTAATTCATTTTTATATATAAATTCATATTATGTTTATATGGTAATTAATATTCTTTAAGATGATTAAATATTTGTAGATGTTCATTCTTAAATTCTGATTTAATAATGCATCATGTTGTTGCTCACGAAGTAGGACAACAATAGTAGTATTCTAGAAGAACATTACTTGCTTGTCACGAGCAGTATATTACAATTTCAATATTCCAGAAGAATATTGATCCAATGCTCTTGAAGAAGTATAATTTAAAATATGTTTTAAATGAATATGGTGTTGGTGTTCTCGAATAAATATAACCCACGTTAGATAAATATTCCAGAAGAATATTTTAACGTCACTCGTGTACAGCACAAATATTGTTGGCTTGAAAGGAAGAATGAATAATTAATATCAATATTCCAGAAGAATATTGACTTATTATTCTTGAAGAATTGCAATTTTAGCAATATAATTATTCCAGAAGAATAATTCGTGATTTTACTCCTAAATTGCACAATAGATATCAATTATTGTTATAATTGAATGAGATTCGAATCAATATTCCAGAAGAATATCGCGTTATTGCTATGTTTCAATATTCCAGAAGAATATTTCATTTTTACTCTTGAAGAAGCAATACGTTGTTGCTCCCGAAGAAGTACAACATTTATAAAATAATATTATCCGCTTTTGAAGAATATGATATTATAATTTCAATATTCCAGAAGAATGTTGACATATTGATTTTGAATGAGCAATAAAAACGTGCTTTCGAAGTAGCATATGTTTCGATGAATATCTCATTTAAGTTCATGTTTATCCCCGAAGGAAAACATATAACTAATGTCATAAGGACATTGTTTAGTTTGACTACTTGAATAATACATGATTATACAATATTTAATCATTAAATTATATCTTATATTGAACCAGAAGTTCAATTTAATTTTATTATTTGGCATGACCAGTTGGACCATTACTGGATCAATAATGATGCGAAATTAAAATTGATACTAGATGAAGAACCAGAAGATTCTTTAATTCAATCATATATGATGTTTATTCTCTTTCATGAAATTTTTCATTATCACTAGCTAAAATAGGGATTAAATTCCCTATATTTCTGAAAATTAACTGAGGTGATAAATGGGACCCATCATCCTCCACGTTGATCATCTAAATATTATTTGTATCCAATAGATTTGATACATGTACTAGATAATTGCATGGTGTTCGCAACCTGAAGTTTGCGAAATTATTGCTCAAATTATGAATTATGAGCATAATTTTCAGATTATATAATCAAGAATGTGTCTTGATAATGCTAGTGGACACGAATCTCAACATTTTAATAAGTGTTAATTGGGATGTCGATAAATAGTTTAACATTTTTGTTTGTTAAACGCCTCCAATTAATTTAATTGAGAACAAAATACTTCCCTTTTTGTTTAGGGAATTCTATTACGCATCATGCCAATATCATAGTTCTCCCTATTATAATTGGGGTTAGAGCATAATTTTCCCAAATAATTTTTTAATAGTGCAATTGATCCACCACAATGCACTGATATGGGAAATAAAGAATGTTGAGAAAAATGCGTTGTTTGAACATATATCCCAAATGGGTGATATTTTACAACGTCGAAAAAAAAATGATTGTCAATTTGATTGGATAATTTTCTCAACATTAGTGGGGAATAGCTTAAAATCAAACAAATGCATCATATTATGTTATACATATCCTCGCGATTGATAATACAAACCAGAAGTTCGATTGAAAATATGAACGAAACGTTTAAAGATAACATAATTACAAGATGCATAAGAGATTAATAAAATCTCATGCTCTATCTTATATTGATATGTAGCACGCCTGAAGCGTAGCGATATTTGATTCGAATAAAGATCCCCAAATAAATAAAAATAGAGCAAATGATTATAATGGTCTTATTGAGGAGGCATATACTCATGAGAGAGTATTTATTGACATAATTAATTGTAAATCTCCAGACACTACAACAAAAACAGTTTACGGCAACGCGTAAAAAATGTTGCAAAAGACCTTTTGCAACGTTCATGTGCATGTTGCAAATCGCAGTGTTGCCGTAGAGGGAAATGATACAGCAACGTTCATTGCGTGTTGCAAAAGGATAGATTGCGTGTTGCGATAGACCTTTGGCAACGTTCACTGCGCGTTGCAGTAGACCTTTGACAGCATTCATTGCGCGTTGTCGTTGATACTTTTGGCAACATTCATTGCGTGTTGCTGTAAACCTTTAGCAACGTTCTTTGCATGTTGCGGTAGATACTTTCGGCAACACTCATTACGCGTTGCCGTTGATACTTTGGCAACACTCGTTGCAGTTGATACTTTTAGCAACACTCGTTGTGCGTTGCCGTTGATACTTTTAGCAAAACTCATTGTACGTTGCCGTTGATCTTTAACATTTTTTAAATTTTTTTTTTTTTTTTTTTTTTGTAAATCAATATAGATAATTCCACGAATAACCAACAAATTTCTCAAACATATATGTAATATGTAAAATATGAAAATAAAATGCAATAACATTTTAAATAAAATTATACCACATATATTTTAATACTTAACAAAAATTACGGTACTTTGTTCTCCTACATTAAAACAAAATCTGCAATATAGGTTTTTCACATATTTGATTGCACATCTAAAGTTTGACATTTACTATCCCTCTAAATTGCAATAGCGTCTGTAGCAGAACAGCAGCCATACAAAAAGAAGCTACTATCACCATTTTCAACACGAATCATCATTAAAGATAAGTACTTCCCTAGCTTGAACTGTGCCCATGACAAACAATCTTGTGAGAGAACTACAAAATTGACTTTTACCTGTAAAGACATTATAAAAGCTTAATCACCAGGACTCCAACTGCACTGAATGCAAAAATGTAGAAATAAATCATACTAATTATTAAAATTATCATTTTCTATTGTAAAACTTTACATTAATTTGGACAAAATCTCCCCTATAAATTGAACTTAGTCAACCCGTAGGGGGATATCACAACCATCATAATACTTTAAAACATCAAACTAAAAACTCATTCATCATTAAACTACAATCAAATCAATTCAAAAAGAGCAGCTAGACACATTAGCCACATTAACGTGGTTACAACCGTATAACGACATTAGTTATATGCCCCCTATTTTGTTTTAACAAGCTCGACCAAACAAACGAGAATAATGACTAGGTTTTTCATACCAAAGATCTGTAAGTTCCATTAAGAACCTCAGCAACCCAAAGCTCAAATGCTAGGTGATAGCTATGTGCATAACTTAATGCTATCAACCATAGTCTATAGGACTCAATTTGTGTTCCTTCTAAAGATTAATGCAACCAGCCAAATTACCACCGTTAATTTTCATTAGTTAACTGAATCGTTTCTTTTTGGATTCATAAATGAAGATTTTATTTATTTATTTATTTTTTGTTTCCTTTTTTTGGTTGGAAATCGGGGATGGTAGCCTAGTAAAGGAAAAATTGTTCCAAGTACATGTCTAATGTCAGGTGTCTCGTTGCAAGGTGAGAAACCAAGCTTTTTTACTGCAAGCAGAAGCAGTGGACTGAAGTCACTGAACTACTCTAGGAAGGTGTTTCCAGCAGTTCTTCGAAAGAGTAACAAAGAAAGTCTTCTAACGGACAAGATTGTATAGAGGATAAGATATCCTTAAAATCAAGAAAGAAAATATTTCTTTCCAATTGAAAACAATTAGAGAAACTGAACACCATTATCCTTATGTATTGCCCCCTAAAGAAACTAGAAATTTTTGTTTCCTAAAACTCAATAATAACTTGCTCTTGTCCTTCAATAGTTTTGTAATTTCTTTTATTCACTTTACCAAAAGATAGCTGATAATGTTGCTTTCTACATTCCAACACCTTCCTTTCTTGGAAAGTAAATAATCAGCTGCTATCCTTGCAAATTGATAATGCAAAAACAGATGATCAATACATTTCAAATCCTTATGGCACATTAATTTATGCACTATGAATAAGAAAGAAAAAGGTTTGGACATTTCGACGGATTAAAATCACAAGTATTGATCTTATAAAAATCAAGTCTGTCAATCACGCCACATGACTTTCAATCAACTAAAACTTGAATTGAAAGTATGACCTACAAGAAAATATGCTCAGGAGTCCAATGTCCGTTGTCTTTTATCAGAATGATAAAGCATCAAGGGAAAAATTCAACATTATCTAAAGATAATGTTAAAATTTCCACTTCAAGTAAGTTTCTAATATATTGAGAGTTCCAACTCGTGTTTACATGTTCCAAAAAGCAAACTGGCAGAACGTGTTGGTGCTTCTCAGGCAAGACTATTAAAATAGAGAATAGTGAAGAAAGAAACCAAATACTGTTACACTATCGCATTGCTATAGACTATGCCTCCTTTCAATAAGCTTATTCGCTCAGGATTATGGCCAATAGTTCGATCATCCATAGCCTACAACATTTGAAACAAAAAATGGTAACATATCCTTTTAAAATATCCTTTTAAGAAGTTGATATATATTTTTGGGAGAAACCATGGGTAGCTAGCAATTAAATATTTTCCTTTAAAAACTACTCTGTTTGCTTTTATGAATTACAAACAAGCACATGAGAGTCAAGTGGCTAGAATGTTATGGAGATCATGAACACACAAGACATAGAGATTTTTTGTGTTGTGTGTTTATATGATAAAAAAATATATAAAAGACCTACCTTCTCTTCAGTTGCATATATAGATCCATCAAGGCCACATTTGCTGAGTTGCTCTGCCCGGAAAAGAGATGGGACCATAAATAGGTTTTTATACAAACTTGGAAGACATATTTTTGCCAATATCAAAACAACCAATCGATAAGTAGTTCTATTCAATTAAGTAATTAGCTGCACCAGTAAGTAAGGTAGCCAAGAGAACTCAATGTCCCCACCCCCCCCCCCAAAAAAAATAATAATGAGGGGGGGGGGGCTCTGTTAGTTGACATAAAAAATTGTCCACAGTCAAGAAGGAATCAAAAGAGATACCACCCACTCAAGAGAGGAAGCAAGGACATAACCAAGAAATCCAATACCATAGGATGCTGGTGCAAGTCAAAAATTCTAAAAGCACGTTGAAGACAGTCACAAGGCATAAATGCCTTTCGTATTATCAGGTTCCAAGAATTTTTATATCTCATATCTGGACTTCAACCAATAATCTTAGGATTTGTACATAAAGACCGCATCAGTAGCATAGTTAATAGACAAAAAATACTTGGACATTCAAGAGAATATTGCAAATCAAATACTGTAAATATGTCATCTATTTACTTCCAAGAAAATGTAATAATTGGATACTGTACCTGCACTCTCCATAATGCTCCATATTGTGAATAGTCAACACTATTCTTGGTTTCTAAAAAAATTAAAATTTGAGCATCATAATTCAAGCAATGTTCTATACCTACTATTGCAATCTCTTCAAAGAAATACAAGGTGCAATATGGTTTACCTTGAGTGAGAGATGATGGTACATATCCCAATAAAGTAGGGGCAAAGCACTAGTCTGCCATTCATGGACATGAATGATATGAGGCTGGGTTCCCTTGACCTGCAATAAGATCAAATTCTTTAATGAGTTTTGGCAATGATAATTGAAATTAAAATTTTAATGAGAGATGAACAGAATTTTTTTTTGAACTATATAACCCAAAAGAACATTATCTTAACTGAGGCAAATAATCGGATAGCAAGAGCTACGGCACATGACAAATGTATTTTCGTAAAACAATGTGCGAGTCCAGTCACAAAATCACCAAGACCTCCAACCTTTGCTATGGGTGCCATTTCGGCTGTCACGTGAACAATGTGTATAAGATCAAAATCATTCTTGATGTAAACAGGACCTTCCAAGCTGATATCCCATGATGGAATTTCTCTCTCCCAGAACGGAGTTTCATCTTCCGGAGAAGGCCAACTAATAATATTAGACCTGGACTTAGTTGTTGAACCTTCTAACTTTTCAACATCCAACTGTAAGACCTAAAATTAGAATAACAATTAAAACATAACTGCAATAATTAATATTAAATTAAGATAAACAAGTCAAACCCTACTGCCATCACCATCTTCAACCACACAGCTACTGCTATCACCACCGTCCCTCAATTTTCCACCACTTTCAAAGAGTCCCCGAAACGTAACCCCAACCCAGAAAAAAATCAACCTTACTGCAGATGAAGTAATTTAAAATCCATTCTCCAACTAAAGAAATCGAGTAAAAATAACTTACCCAGGGAATTGAAGCAAAAATGTGAAGCACTGAAGCCAAAATCACTTTACACTAAAGCTAAGATCGTGTAACAAGTTAGTTATAACTGCTAGTAAGATACAGCCTAATCATGTCGGCGATGTGTGTGTGTGCGCGATGTGTGCGTGTGATGTGTGTGTGCTGTGTGTGTGTGTGTGCGTGAAGGATGAGGGAAAGGGGAGGGGAGGGGAGGGGAGGGGAGGGGAGGTGAGTTCCTTACCGTGTTGATGGTGCCGGAGGCTGGGAGTGGTCGAGAGAGGAGAGACGGCGCGAGACCAGAGCGAGGGAAAGGGAGAGGCGAAGGCGGGAGTGAGGTGTGGTGAGAGACTGTAGAAAGTTGTGATAATTTTAATTTTAGGTTAAAGAAAAGGCTATCCTTTCGCAACGTGCATCGCGCGTTGCCAAAGGCTGGGCATTTGCAACGTGCAAATGCGCATTGCCAAAACCCAGCCTTTGGCAACGCGCAGTGCGCGTTGCGAAAGGGTCTTTCGCAACGCGCATTGTGCGTTGCCAAAGGCTAGGCTTTCGCAAGGCGCATTGCGCGTTGTAAAAGGCTAAACTTATTGTAACATTTTTTGAACGTTGCAAAAGCTTATTATTAGCAACACTCACTTACTGAATGTTGCTAAAGGTCAAATAAATGGATCAATGGCAACATGCAACCACTGAATGTTTCTGTAGATCACTTTTAGCAACATTCAATTCACGAATGTTGCTGTTTGCATGTTGCAAAAGGCCTTTTTTCTTGTAGTGAGAAGAGGTCCAAGTACTTGAAATATTGAAAATTGAGATCTCTATAGTTATGTCTTGTGGGGAAAGAAATCAAATTGAGATGATAATTGTGTCGACACACTTTTTAAAGCACTTATGCAAAAGCAAATTGCGAAGTTAGCCGCATCATAATTTGAATGATAGCGAGGATAATAAAAGAAAATATGTCGAAGAAAATTGACATAAAAATAGTTGGCAAAAATATGCATTCAGGCTAAATTAAACTTATTACAAAACCTGAAGTTTTGGGACCTGAAGTCCAAACACATAAAAGTGTAAAGCCAGGAAAATACATATATGTATAGTCGTAATACACGACTTGTTTCGCAACTAATGTTTCAAAGATCTGGCATAGATACAATATTTTATTTGCCTGAAAATGCATAATAAGTGCCCACAAATATATGATTATTAGAAATAATAAAAAATAATTTACTCTGATTACTAGCTTGCGCTCTTTGATGTACCAATGAGTGATATCAAAATGTATGATTATCAACTCGGTACGTTGGAAGTATTCTTTGAAGTACCAATGAGTGAGATTAAAAAGGGTAATCAATACCTTGTTACTTTGGGATTGCGGTGAAATAATTAGAAAAAATCCATTTGAAATATAGGAATTGTTATCTATCTAAAGTTTCACGACTTAAATTTGGTGGTAGCAATTTGACAATTGCAATGTGAAACATATACGATGCCTAAAGCATACAATATAATCCTTGAAGGATTAAATATATTTAAAATATATAGTTCAAGTTTTTAAGAAACTTGTTTGATCAAAGTATACATATACTTTGCGATCTGAATATTTAATATGTCTTGAAAAGATTCAATTTGTAATTGAATGTGATTGTCGTATAAAATTATATTTGAAAATTCAGGCAATTGATTCTCAATATACAAATTCATGGTTAATTATTCACCTGAAGTGAATAAGTTAATTGTTCATTGAAGTGAATAAGTCACTTCTAGATTTGAGAACTGCATTAAATGCATTGATGAATATTGATTATAGAACATGGCTCGATGTAACATGTTCAAATAATTGAAAATATTTTATATTTCTTCAAGTTCAAAGGAATAATTGAATTTATATTCGAAAAACAAATAATACAAGATATGCACCATTTATATATGTTTGGTAAACATATTCGATATTGCACCGATATACAGTTGAAATAATTAAATGCAGTATCAATATAATTGTAATGTTCCAATGAGGGGGAGCTAATATACGCTACACTATTTTTTTCTTAGCCGAGGTTTTGTCCCACGAGGTTTTCCTGACAATGTTTTTAATGAGGTAGTTGTCATCAATATCTATTGATATACTCTTATACGAAACTCCTGAAGAGATCAAGATATGAATGATTCAATAGAGATTGAATCAGGGAGAGTAACTATATGAATGATTTAATACATATTGAATAAGGGGGAGTAGCTGTACTCTTTTTCCTTTGTTCAGGTTTTTTCCCACTGAGTTTTTCTGACAAGGTTTTAACGAGGCAGCATCAAAATACTCCATAATTTCAACAAATCTACTCCAGTAACAATGAAGCTGATTTATCTACAAAAGCACCATCAACATCTATATTCAAGAAACCAGTTCACAAGATTGGGATACATCAACTCGATGATTTACAACGATCAACACTAGGGGGAGTAGCTGTACTCTTTTTCTTTAATCAAGGTTTTGTCCCATTGGATTTTCCTAGCGAGGTTTTAACGAGGCAGCATTCATCTTAATACTCCAAGAACAACTGTATTCTTTTTCCTTCGTTTGCTATTTTTGTCCCATGGGTTTTTATCAAACAAGGTTTTAATGAGACATATATTTTGTAATATGTTATTCAAGGGGGAGTGTTGTAAATATTGTATTGTATTAGTGAATGACAATTGTACCCATCTAACCCTAGTTATAATTACTTGTATATCATTTTCTTCCCCTATATATATATGAGGCTCTGGTTCATAATAGAATACACAAGTTTATTGGTGTCTCTACTTTTCTCTCTTTTTCTCTCTAATTTATAATATAATTTATATTATAAATTAGGTAAATAATAAAATATAATTATAAATTAGGTAATGATTTTATAACAGTTTAACTAATTTTTCATCCATTATTGATGAGAGATAGTACTATTTGGAACTTTTTTTTTTATGAAAAATGCTTAAAGCACCTCAGGGCTTACTCTCGAGGTGACCACCTCCTCACATGGAGCCCCGATGTGCTTGTATCATCATCCTTTTTTTATTTGCTTTACGGACCCATTTTCCATAAATTGTAGAGAGAGAACCTGCTAACACTCTATGAAAAGAGAACTGAAGTAATAAGTTGAAATTTGTAAACCATATTAACTATTTTTATTTTTTACCAAATTAAAATCTACATTTTAATCTATGTCAAAGTTAATTATCAATCTTAATCATATTTTTTATGATACCACAACTTTTCAACAAATTTCATCGATTTTTATTAAAATTTACTAAAAATCTCTTTTTAATCTCCATTAAATTAGGACTTAGCCTGAGCATTATCTAAAGATTAATTTTTCCATCAAACTGGGATTTAACTATAAAGCTCAAAAGCAAAAATCATATTATCATATTATTGCGAGTTCACTTAAATGATATTATAGGTTTCATTGCTATGAAGGGAGTCATCAAATAAAGACGAAATTTTTATCGAATGACGACTACTACTAAATTAAAAAAATATATATATATTTTATTATTTTTAGAAAATAAATATTAAAATACTGTCATAATTACCAGAGGAAAACTTTCATCGATAAAATTCCGTATCTCGTCATATTGTAAAAAGTAAAAATTGATGAGTTAAATAATTTATCAACATAATTTTCAACAGATTGACTCGGTTGGAAACTTTATATAAAAGAATAATATTATTACCAACAGAAAATAATTTTTTGTTTTAAGTTTAAAAAAAGAACTGTCAAATTTTTTGAAAAAAAAAAAAAAAGATTAAATATATCAAGAAAAATTATAAGATCACCCTATTCATTATGGAGCAATGAATGGATCACACCATGCAAACTGTTCTTATTTTGTTTTACAGGCAGATGTTTGGCAAATCGAAGAGAGCTCTTGTCCCAGTCCTAATAATATTGTAAGAAAAGATAATACAAGAAGACGTTGAAATTTGTAAATTAAAGACGCATATATCCAAGTGCAGTGCAGGTTGTAACTTTTTATCCAAAGTTTCATGCAATAATAATTTCAGTTCATGTGCGAAACAGCAGAAGCACACTATAGAGAGTGTAATGGACCACTTTGTGGGACTAAAATCCATTTCTTTTTCTTGTTTGTCAATCTTGAACGCGCTTTTGCACTCCTATAAATACCCCAATGAGTCTTGCAATGTAGCTCATAAGTTCAAATCAAATCAATTAACTATGGCAAAGCAGAGAGTTTTCAATGTGATTTTATTTGTGTTTTTGGGTATAGGATTCTGTGCGGCAAGAGCCCTTTTCAATGCGGAGGAGGCTGGTGGTTATGGAGGTAATGGCGGTGTAGTTGATCACATTAGTGGGTATAATGGTGGAGGTGGTATTGGAGAACATGGTGGTGGATATGGTGGGGGAGGTGGAGGTGGAGGTGGTAATGGTGGGGGTGGAGGGTATGCTAGTGGAGGGATTATTGCGGGTGGATATGGTGCTGGAGGTGGTGAGGGAGGTGGTGCTGGGTATGGTGGTGGAGGTGAACATAGTGGTGGAGGAGGAGGAGGACATGGTGGAGGAGGGGGTAGTGCAGCTGGTGGAGGGGGACATGCTGGTGGGTATGGTGGTGGTGAAGGAGGAGGTAGTGGAGGTGGCAAAGGTGCTGCTGGTGGATATGGCGGTGGAGGGGGTCATGGAGGTGGTGGGGGAGCTGGTTATGCTGGAGGAGCAGGGGGTGGGGGATATGGAAATGGAGGAGGTGCGGGTGGTGGTGCTGGAGGAGGTAGTGAAGGTGGCTATGGCGCTGCTGGTGGGTATGGCGGAGGAGGAGGAGGTCATGGAGGTGGAGGAGGAGGTGGTTCTGCTGGAGGAGCGGGAGGTGGTGGATATGGCAATGGAGGAGGTGCTGGAGGAGGTAGTGAAGGTGGATATGGTGGTGCCGCTGGTGGGTATGGCGGAGGAGGAGGTCATGGTGGTGGCGGAGGAGGTGGTTCTGCTGGAGGAGCAGGAGGTGGTGGATATGGCAATGGAGGAGGTGCTGGAGGAGGTAGTGAAGGTGGATATGGTGGCGCCGCTGGTGGGTATGGTGGAGGAGGAGGTCATGGAGGTGGCGGAGGCGGTGGTTCTGCTGGAGGAGCAGGAGGTGGTGGATATGGCAATGGAGGAGGTGCCGGTGGTGGTGCTGGAGGAGGTAGTGAAGGTGGATATGGTGGTGCCGCTGGTGGGTATGGAGGAGGAGGAGGTCACGGTGGTGGCGGAGGCGGTGGTTCTGCTGGAGGAGCAAGTAGTGGTGGGTATGGTAATGGTGGAGGTGAAGGAGGTGGTGGTGGTGCAGGAGGAGGCCATAGTGGAGGCCATGGAGGTGGAGGAGGTGGTGGAGGTGGCGCTGGTGGTGGAGGAGGGTCTGCGGGTGGTGAACATGCCAGTGGATATGGAGGTGGTGCCGGGGGTGGTGAAGGCGGAGGTCATGGTGGCTACTCCCCTTGAAAGAAAAATCTTTCATAACCTATATATACTATTGAGATGTCATTAAAGTTTATAAAATTCATGTACTGAATTAATGCAAGGATATTCTGTAATTCTTCTATTATGATATTCTAAAACTGAATTAAATAAGATCTAATTTGAATAAATATTTTGCATCTCTCTCTTTGAATTTTTAATCTTATAATGTTATGTTCAATTACATAGTCACAAATCATATTAGTTAAATCCTTTTTATGTGTAATAATATTTGTTCGTATGTGAAATTTTAAAACTCGTCACTAATCACACTAATGATATCTTGTTGACACAAGAATATGAATGTATGGTTGAAAGATTTTTTGAGTTAGTCTGAATAGTCGATACATAGAATTTCCCGTCATCAAACATTTAAAGATAGTAAAAAGAACCTTGTGATACAAGGAACCATTCATTAAAAAGGTTTTATTCATATTTTGAAGATCTCAAGATTACATATATAGCCATAGTGAGTGGAAGGGAGACAAGCATGATTGAAAAGGCACAAGTGGTCATTTGTTCTTTATATAGGAGATACGACTTTTACATGACCTTTCAATAAACAACTTTTGTGATGCTTTTAAACTATGGTATGTTGATATGACAAATTTTGTTTGTTATGGCTTAGAAATATTTGTTAAAGAAAGTTCATTTGCAAGAAGATAATTCGACTGAGACTTATGTTGACAATAAATCAACATTATGATCGTCAAATAATCTATTTTTCATAGTCGAATCAACCGCATCGATATGAAGTATTATTTTGTTTGAGACTATGTTGACAAAACACAATTGAAGTTAAAGTTTTTGAAAGTTGAAGATTAGATATTTCCACTAAATGTTAAAGATTGATTTATTTTCGAAGTTTAAAATTTTGCTTGGGAATTGCATAAATGAAGTTTAAGTGGCATTGTTAGAGATATAAACTTATTTATTTAAATAAGTTATTATTATTATTATTATTATTATTATACATGTACAAATTTATTCGACACTAGACGATTCACGTACATTTACATGAGCATTTTCGGGAAAATTTTGCAATTAATAATTGGCAGATTAGATACACAATTTGTAAATAAAACATATAAAAGAATAGTATTTTTAGCCATTTTCTAGAAGTTAATTTTTGAAAAAAGATGAACGTTCTCTTGTTATCCACTCTTGAATTTGTACTTGATTTAAAAAATTGATTCAATTTTAATAGAAATAGAAAATGTTAAAAAGAGAGAAAATGGGGTAGGGAAATTTATATGATTAGTTTCATCAGCTTGTTTGGATTAGCTAATAATTTAACTCGAAGTTAATAATTTATTTTAATTGTACATTTTATGAATTCACAATTTTTATCAAAATTTATTAAAAATCTATTTTTTACTTCACCAAGCAGGGGCTAAAATATTTAATTGATTTTGAGTCCATAAAGCAATTCACTAAATGCAATAGCAAAAAAGAATATATACAAACAAGAGATTTTTGACGGAAGAATGATTATATTATATTGTCATCTTTTAACTTTAGATGAAATTAAAATAGGAATATATAGAACTAGTTCATCGTAGCTAATCTTTCGAATTTTTTTGCTTTGTTACTTCTTAAATGAAGAGATTTCATCACCTAGTAATTTTAGAAAAGAAATTGAAATTCGTACCATGTTAAAGACATATCCTAGTGCAATGCAATTGCAACTTTCAAAAATAGGTTACTAATAATTTCATTTCATGTGCGAAACAGCACACGCTATTACACTAACACACACTCTCTATTTGAGAGTCTAATGGACCACTTTGTGGAAAAAGTCCATTTCTTTGTCTAGTTTTTCAATTTTCAAAGTGCGTGAACATGATTTTGCACTCCTACAAAAAAATCTATTGACTCGTGCATGAATTAAAATCAAATCAATTTCCATGGTGAAATTGACAGTGATATTCTTCATGTTTTTTGAGTATCGGATTATGTATAGCTAGAGCCTCTCCAATGTGGGGAGTGGTGGTTATGGAGGTGATGGTGGTGGAATGTGGTGGAAATGGTAGTAGTGTAGTTTATCATGGTTATGTGAGTGGTGGTCGAAATGGAGGCGCGGTAGTTGGTATGTTGGTGGAATGGAAGGAGAGCTTGGTAGTTGTTATTGTTATTAAAAATGATTTACCTCGAGAGTTGGAGACGAAATCATCATTTGTCAAATGAAGAATCATGAACCAATCACATTGAAACATCCATTTAAAATCTTGTAAATGAATGTAAGAATACCGAATAAAGGAATCAAATGAGAGGCTTGACTACGTGATTAAACGTTGTCCTAAAAGTATATTTGCCCCCTCTCGGTCGAGATGCTAAAAGATTTGATAGCAAATGACTTTAGCGAATTAAACAAGCCTTCAAACCAAGTATTTATCAAGCATAAAGAATACATGGAAGAGGATAAGAACAAACGAAAAAATTGAGTTGGATCTCTTTGATTTTGAATCAACACTTTTTATGAATATGTTATTGAAATTGTATTTTTCTTTATCAAGATCTCTATTTATAAACTTGGAAGTTCCATTCATGAATGGGTGCAAAGAACCAGTCAAAAGGTAACCAATCATGTCAAAAGGTGCCAAAAATCAAATAATAAAACGGTCAAAAATTAACCTTGCGCGGTCGCTTTATATATCGCGCGACTGCGTGGTTATAACTTTTAAGTGTTTTTACGTGTGCGACGTATGATCGCACTCATTTTGTATCTTGCAGTTGCGCGTTCTATGTTTGACTCTCCTTTTTTTCCCATGTTTTCATGTTATATAGATCCAAAATAATTCTTCAATCCATTTACATGAATTCTTTCTACCATAAACAATATTTGAACAACACATTGGAATTAAATTCTAACAATCCCCACTTGTTCAAATATTCTCAAACAACTTAATTTAAAACGGTATTATACATAAAATAAGGTATTTTTCGACTTGAACATTACCTTAGTTTAAACATTGCAAAGTATTATCGAAATCCCGAGTAGCCGAAGCCTTGAACCCATTATTCTATGTGATAGTATCGGCAACATTATACACATAAAACTCAAGTTCTTTTGTTCCTCACAAGTTTTAGCTTTGGTGGGTTAGTGACCTTGCGCTCATCCGATTCGTAAACTTTTCAGAAAGTAATTCCAAACTTTCCTTGAAGAAACACCACTTCTAAATTTATATAGGTGAAGTTCTTCTAATATCTTTGTTACATTTAAATATACTTGTAAAACTGAAATTCATTAAAAGTTTTAAAACTCAACCCTCCAATTGTAACAACCAGCACTTTTAATCTAGAATGAGGTACATTTTGATAAAGTATTGAAACTATCCACTTATCGAATGACTTGATGTTACCCTTTGAACCCGAGGTATACTTGTTAGAATAATCAGGTAGGGTTGCCATCATTGATGGATCTTTTATAATGTAATTTCACCACATTTTACTCGATTACATTTTTATTTTTTTTATAAGATATTTACTCAAGTTTTACTTAACTATTCACAATTTATTGAATCACTCTTTGATTCAATTTTATATGTTTTAGTCTAGACTTCTTTTGAATATATATATATATATATATATATATATATATATATATATATATATATATATATATATCTGTGTGTGTGTGTATGTGTGTGATCACTTCACAATTATTTGACAACACTTGTAAAATATTTCGCAATATTTTGTAGTGTATTTTGTGCACTTTATAGACTTCAAAATAATATTACTTCAACTTTATTTAAAGTTTAATCCTACTACTCCCACACTTTTAGGGTAGACTCAAAATTATTCTTTCATTTAGTTGAAAGAACATAGCATTTCAATTTAATGAACAAAACTTTGTTTAAGTAATGAATTAATGTCTTCTCAATGTGTACAATAAATATTCTTCAATTTGTTTGAATATTACTCCCACATTTTTGGATAAATATCAAACTTCTCAATTTTTATTTAAGTGAATGATTCTCCTTGGTGAACCACAATGTTCAACAATAATTCATATTCACTTTTATGTTTCATATTACTACTCTCTATTAGTAATAATTTTTTCACACATGATATCTGTTGACCACAAAATCCGACTGGACCTTGGACCAACAAATCTCAACTCCTCTCTCTTGAACGGGTGGATCTCCTGCGCACTATGACAAACAATCAACTTGCAAAGGGGGCCGATGTGGCTCCCGTTTGCACTTCGATGCCAAAGTCAGCGGACATATTCGACAAAGATAATTTGAGTGCGGGAAATATAAGTGTGTAAAAGAGAGAAAAGGGAGCGAGAGAAATATATATGTAAAGTAGGAAATTGCTAACCCCTTGCTGGGAGACTTACCTCTCCTTGGTGAACCACAATGTTCAACAATAATTCATATTCACTTTTATGTTTCATATTACTACTCTCTATTAGTAATAATTTTTTCACACATGATATCTGTTGACCACAAAATCCGACTGGACCTTGGACCAACAAATCTCAACTCCTCCCTCTTGAACGCGTGGATCTCCTGCGCACTATGACAAACAATCAGCTTGCAAAGGGGGCCGATGTGGCTCCCGTTTGCACTCCGATGCCAAAGTCAGCGGACATATTCGACAAAGATAATTTGAGTGCGGGAAATATAAGTGTGTAAAAGAGAGAAAAGGGAGCGAGAGAAATATATATGTAAAGTAGGAAATTGCTAACCCCTTGCTGGGAGACTTACCTGTTCTATTTATAGTCACATTCATTTATCATTATCATGACACGTGTTTGACCTTTACACGTGGCTTCTCCCCATCCGTTGGTCAAGTTAACCATTTAGTTGGACATAATCATTACAGTCTACTATAGTGTTATGGTGGCTATCACATCAACGATAAAGGCGCTGTCCCATCAAATTGCAGTTTGCTTATAGGTCCTGTGTTGGTGACGTTTCTGCCCTGCCTAGATGCCGGTCCTTGAGGTTGCTTCGGACGATGCCGCTTATGGAGATGGTTCGGCCATATGAGGGATGTGCCTCGGAATGCCTCGGGCAAATAATAACCCCTTAGGTGGGGACCTACTTAGGTGGTTATTAGGTTCCATGTGCGACACGTCATGCGTAATTAGGATGTGGTCGTAACACTAGTCCCTTAAATATGGTTGGGTCATTCATGTGCGATCCATATTTGTCGTGCATTAATAACTTTGGAGAGATTGCTCCTTTGGGTTCCTCACAATTACGGCTCATGAGCTGTACCCTTTACCACGAATGGATACTTTTCTTTCAAAATGCTGCCGCTTGGTGCTTCATTTAACCCACCAGTAAAGTTTTGGCACGTGGATGGCGGGGATTAAACCTGGACTTGGCCAATTAACGGTATGCGTTTGCGGGGTGCGTTTTTGTAAACCTTTCATCTTCTTTTTCATCATTTTCCCTCTTTTTTGGCTCTCTCTTTTTCTTCTTTTGTTATCTCTGTCAATACTCAACGATTTACTCCACCATCTCTCCTGCTCACCCATTTGCAAGGCTCTTGGTATTCCGTAGGAAACCACTATCTGCTGCCTCCAGTTTTGTCGCGCTGCTCTTCATCAAACCTCCTTTGTCTCTCATTAAGCAGGTAACTCCTTGATTTATTAATATCTCTTCCCGCCTTCATTTTATTTTTCTAACATTGCCCATTCTTATACATATATATACACATATACATATTTTATTTTCTTGGGGTACATGGAGCGTACCCCATTTGCGTGTAATCTTTGGGGGTAAGATGGGTTTTGGGGAACATGGAAGGATCTAGGGAAGAGGATCTGAAGGAGGTAATGGTGGTGGCGGACCCCATAAGGGGTTTTTGTCATGTGTCCTGCTTAGTATTTAGTTCCCGTCTTTTTAGGGAGCGTAGGAAGAAAAGAGAGCGGCAGTTCTGTAGCGTAATATCTTTAAGTGATTCTGACAGTGAAGGTGAATCATCTCAACCGTACATGGCCAAGCTTTCGACCCAAGAAGAAGCGGCACTACAGGAGATCCATCATGAGAAAGAACAATACTTTAAGGGGGAGGAGGCGGCAGGCACCTCATCCGGGGCTTCAGAATCTCATCTAGGGGTAAGGGCCCCATTTAGGGCTCATAGGGAGGAGTTGGGCCTGACCGCAGAGGAGATCGCCCAAGTGGAGGATTGGGTTGGTCAGGTTAATAGAGTTTCTGGCTATCATGTTGATCCCCAGCCTCAGCCGGAGCAGTGGGAATCTAATGAAGTTAAGACAGAGGTTAGGGGGAATGGTATTTCCGAAGTGTCTTTGGTGTATAGGATGCCTAGGGAAATAAGGGTAATTCATCCGAGTCCGTCGTGCCGACCCTGCTGCCCACCAGATGGCCAAGTAGCGGTACTTCTTGACGCTTTTTCGTGTGGGATGCGCTTGCCTCTTCACCCATTCTTCAGGGCTCTTCTTCGTAGTTATAATGCATGCCCGTACCAGGTAGCCCCAAATTTCTGGACCCAAGTGATGGGAACCTGGTTAATCTGGCAGGAGGTCAGTCCGGAGTATCCAATTTCTCTTTACATCATCCACACATTTTATGTGTTGAAGAAAACTGCTAGGAGAGAAAAAGATAAAAGGCCAGATGTGAGGAACAGGTACTACTTAACCCCCAAGGGACAATACCCACCCATCATCACTGGGCATCCAACGTCCCTCAAGAATTGGAGAACCCAATGGTTTTGGGTCAGCGGAGATTGGCAATGTACTCCTTCCGATCCTGTTCCTGAGATAACAGTTCCCCGAACCCTTTCTCTGCCCCGTGAGTTCTTATAATCTCTTATGCGGGTGTACCACCATATTTACACTCGGCTTCTTATTACCTTTTGTGCTTATATAAATGGTCCTTTTGATCTTGCAGGACAAACATACACCCATCAGCTCCCGCCAAAGGATCTGGAAGTTGTGAGGAAGCTTTTTGGGTATCGCGGTGACTTTCAAAAGGTTATCTCCTCAAAAAGGCTTTTCGTCAAGCACGGCTTAATGCGGGATGTGGGTATATTCACTTCTTTCTCTGATATTTATGGATCGGTTCATTCTACATTTTGTGACTTAGCGCATTCCTTACAGGGTCAAGAGAGTTCCCGAAGATATCCCTGAAGGGCTTGAAGGCCAAGAAGATTCCTCCTATTCTTGCTGCCGGGAGTGACGAGGAGAGGAAGCAAAGGTCCGTATTCGCGGGCTTCCATCTGGAGGCCACTAAAACGACAGCTGAAGCTTCAAAGGAAGCCTTCGAAGGCGCCTTTGCTTCCAAGCCACTGGGTCCGCCACCTCTTCCAGAACCTTCTGACTCAGTACCAACTGTTTCGAAACTCCTTGCCGTAAAGAAGGAGCATGGTCGTAAAATGGCCGAGGGGCAGGAGAAGGAGAAGAAGACGAAGAGAAGGGAGCAATCAAAAATCCCCCAGGCCCCTTCTGAGGTGGTGAGTATTGAGGAGGACGAGGTGCTGGAAATAGCTGATGAGGAGCAACCACCCTTAAAGAGACTAAAGAGGGGTGGTAAGGGCCAATCCAGCGGAGCAGGGGCTCCTTCAGATATTCCTCCTGCGGACCTTCCTGGACCCGGTGAAGGCACCGAAGCTTTTCCTAAATCCCCTCCAGGTCAAGTGGAGGAAGCTGACCAAACTATAGCGTCAGAGGTGGCTCGGATTAAAGAGGGGTTTGTCCCTAAGCCATCTATTTTGGATTCCGACGGCCTGGCATCTCTCCCGGGGTATGCTGCTAAGGCAGCCATTGCGGTGGATGATTCTTGGATAGAAGTGTGGGAATCTTTTTCCTCCAAAAGCTCTCCTAGTCAAATGCTGCTCGCCATCAAGGCTTTGAGCGCAAGGACTTTAGCTCTCGCGGACGATCTGGAGGGGCTGGTCAAGGAGCTTGAGCAGAGGGAAGAAAGCACTAAGGTGGCCCTGCGTAACGCGGATGGCATGGTGCAGGAGATCAAGGAGCTGAAGGAAACTCTCTCTTCCACCCGAAGGTCCCTCCATGAGACGAAGAGCACATCCAGAGCCCTTAAGGAAGATAACGAACAGCTAAAAAAGGACCTTCATTCTTCCGAAGCAGATGTGGCTAACCTATGCAAGAAATACGATAATGCCTGCCAGGCTCAGACGGTGACAGCCGAGGCCTTGGCAGAGTCTAACACTCTAAAGGGTAAACTTTTTGACGAGGTTGCCAATCTGAAGAGGGCGCTTGAGGAGGAAAAGGAGCTCCGGAAAAAGGATGCTGAGTCTTGGTTTCTTTGGAAGGTAAAGATACCTTTGAGAATACCGAAGAATATGGGCTTATGCAGCGAATATTTGGAAACATCGGTGCCCGTATGGCTCTAAGGGACGTGAAGGAGAAGTTCCCCTACTTGGATCTTTCCACCATTGAGGTCTTCTACCCTGAACCAGAAGATGCTGAAGAAGGCGATCCCGTCGAGCCTCCTCAGAATGCGTCCGGTGGCAACGCTGTAGACGATGCCCCTCCCCTCTAGTCATTGTACATAATTTTGTCTTTTGTAGCAATGTGATTCTTTGTTACTTCTATTGTTTTATCGTAAATACTTCAAATTCAATGTCTCTCTTTTCTTCGCATGCATGGGTTTTTAGATTTTCACATAGCATGTTTGATAGTCCCTCAGACATGTGGGTTACCCTGCCAACACCGTTTAACAAATGATTAGAGTCTGATAGATGGTTTTGAATTTAAAAACAAAAAATGGTTAAAACTGATTCCGCGGGAATTACACGAATTTTTCCAGTAGTGCCAAATGAGATCGTGGGACCAATTCGTTTTAATAAATTATGACCTTCGATAACCAGCACGGTTTCAATAGACAAGGTTTAAATATTGTTAAATCATACAAGGATAGCTTTTATGAGAGACAATCTGATCCTATTGAAAATAGCGGCGAAGTTGATCCGTGTTTCAAGGGTTACACAAAGGCACCCCGGATAAATCTTCAATTATGTATGTGCTAGGTACCACCTCAGCCGTGACCTTGTAAGGGCCTTCCCAGTTAGGTCCCAAAGTCCCTACTCCTGGTTCTTGAGTTGAAGGAAGAACCTTTTTTAGGACTAAGTCCTCAATATTGAAGCGTCGACTCTTCACTCCTTTTTTGTAGTATCGAGCAATTTTTTTATGGTATCTGGCCATTACTACTCGGGAATCAATTCGCTTTTCCATGAGGAAATCTAAACCGGCCCTTTGTGTGCTTCCTCGTTCCTAGCTTCGTCATAATGGATTTGACGAAGTGTAGGAACCTCAATTTCAACGGGGCATACCGCCTCGGCTCCATACGCTAGTGAGAAAGGTGTTTTACCTGTAGCGGTCTGCGAGGTGGTCCGAAGTGCCTACAGCACCTGTGGGAGTTCATCTACCCATGCGTCCTTTTTGAATTCCAACTTCCTTTTCAGGGTATTTTTTATGGTTTTATTCACAGCTTCGACCTGTTCGTTGGCCTGGGGGTGATGTGGAGATGAGAACAGTTTCTTAATTCGCAAATCGTCGCACAGCTCATCGACACTTCTGTTTTTGAACTGTTTTGCATTGTTACTAATCAGCGAGTGCGGTATCCCGTACCGACATATAATATTCTTCCAAATGAACTTGGTAGTATTGGCCTCAGTGATCCTCATCAAAGGTTCCGCTTCGACCCACTTGGTGAAGTAATCAATTGCTACTATCGCAAAACAATTGTTACCGGCACCCCTAGGCATAGGTCCAATAATATCAACCCCCCATTTTGAAAAAGGCCAAGGGCTGGTCACTACAGTTAGCTTGTGATGTGGCTGATGTGGTATGGTTGCGTGTCTTTGACATTTATCGCACTTGCGAACGAAGTCATGGGAATCCTTTTGCATGGTAGGCCAAAAATATCCCTATTTGAGGGCTTTCCGAGCTAGTGATAACGCCCCGGCATGGTTGCCACATACGCCCTCATGGATTTCTCTCATTACACACCGTCCTTCTTCTGGCCCCACACATCTTAATAACGGGGAGGTGAACTCTAAAGCAGATCATCCAAGAGCACGAAATTCGCAGCATATTTTTGCAATTTCCGAGCTGCCTCTGGCTCATTTGGCACTGTCCGATGCTTCAAATATGCGATCAAGGGATTCATCCAGGATCTCTCTTCTTCTACTGTCAAGATCTCCGGTCCTGGCTCAATAGAAGAAGTTAACATGCGCTCAACTGGGATTAGGTTGTGTAATTCTGAATCGCTGCTGCTTGCTAATTTGGACAAAGCATCGGCGTTGGAATTTTCTGTTCTGGGGATGTGCTGAAACTCCATTTTTCCGAAGCGCGCAGCCAAATCCCTTACTTTCTTCAAGTAAGCAACCATAGAAGGTTCTTTGGCAGAAAATTGCCCATTGAATTGACTCACCACAAGCTGCGAATCGCTATTCACCACGATGGACCTAATCTTCAAAGCTTCTGCAAGTCTTAGCCCAGCTAATAACGCCTCGTACTCAACAACATTGTTTGAAGCTTTGAATTCAAAGCGAATCGCACTGTGTAGTTTAAACCCCTGTGGGCTTACTAACATTATCCCCGCACCGGATCGGCCATCAGTCGAGGACCCATCAACGAACAGTTTCCACCCTTGGCTGTCATCTGTGTTATCAACCATTTCGACCTCTGGTGGATGCGTGAATTCTACTACAAAGTCCGCCAGAGCTTGACCTTTTACAGCGGTCCGAGGCGCATAGTGCAGGTCGAACTGGCTGATTTCTATTGCCCATTTCAGCAATCTTCCGGATACGTTTGGCTTTTGCAACACTTGTCTCATGAGAAAGTTGGTGAGCACTCGTATTGAGTGTGCCTGAAAGTAGGGACGAAGTTTGCGAGAGGCTGTGAGTAATGAGAGAGCAAGTTTCTCCATGTCGGGGTAGCGTGTCTCCGCATTCAGCATGGCTTTGCTCACATAATATACTGGGAATTAATTCCCATCCTCTTCTCTGACCAACACGGAGCTAACAGCCTCCTTGGACACAGCCAAATACAAGTAGAGATGCTCGCCAGCCTTTGGCTTCGATAGCAATGGGGGCCGTCCCAAAGATGTTTTCAGGTCGGCGAAGGCTTGCTCACACTCCGGTGTCCACTGGAATCGTTTCCCCCCTTTTAGGACTTTGAAAAATGGCAAGCATTTGTCAGTGGACTTGGAGATGAATCGATTCAAGGCCGCAATTCTTCCCGTTAAGTTTTGCACTTCCTTTGGATTTCGAGGCGATTGCATGTTTAACAAAGCATTGATTTTGTCGGGATTAGCTTCGATTCCTCTTTTAATCACCATGAACCCAAGAAGCTTTCCAGATGCTACTCCAAATGCACACTTCGCTGGGTTGAGCTTCATTCGATATTTCCTCAAAACATCGAAGGCCTCTGATAAATGGCGGATATGATCCGCGGCGACGATGCTTTTGACCAACATGTCATCGACATACACCTCCATGGTGTTTCCCAATTGTTTTGCAAACATGCGATTTACCAGCCTCTGATAGGTAGCTCCCGCATTTTTCAAGCCGAACGGCATTGCTTTGTAGCAATAGAGTCCTCTGTCTGTTATAAACGAAGTATGCTCCTCGTCTGATTCACACATGGGGATCTGATTGTATCCGGAGTAAGCATCCATGAAGCTCAGCAGCTCATGCCCTGCTGTAGAGTCAACCAACTGATCGATCCGGGGCAGTGGGAAGCTGTCTTTTGGACATGCCTGGTTCAAGTTCGAAAAATCAATACATACTCTCAGTTTCCCATTATGTTTTGATACCCACTTCGGATAGCGGGATTCTCTGATGAAGCCATTTCTCAATAGATTCGCGACCTCGTCTTTCAAGGCCTCATACTTGTCCGAACTCATAGGTCTTCTCTTCTTCCTATGACCAGGGCTTCGGGGGTCAATCTGGAGTCTGTGGCAGGCTACTTTAGGATCAATCACAACCATGTCACCATGCTTCCATGCGAACACATCGAGATTTTTATGTAAGAAGCTCTTCAATTGATTTTTGTATTCAATTGGTGAATCCAATCCGATCTGCAATTCCTTGATTGGATCAAGCGGGTCTATGCCGAAGCATTCTAGCCTCTCAGCTGGGGTGGAGCAATTGTCTCCTACCATTCTTGGGTCCAGATCTTCCAAGTCCTGTTCTAGTGTCATCGTGACGTCCTTATTTCCAAAATGCTCTTCACCCGATCTTTCAGGGTCTGGAGCATCCTCTGCCATAGCTACATCGCTAATCATGTTCAAACTTCGATCTTGAAACTTTCGGATTGTGTTCGTGTAACAAGCCCGCAACTCGGTTTGGCTCCCCCTTACAGTCGCAACGCCATGTTCGGTGGGGAACTTCATGCAAATGTATTTCGTATGCGTTGCAGCCCCTAAATCAATGAGACCGGGCCTCCCAATTGAGCCATGATAGGAGGAGATTTTGTCCACCACCAAAAATTTCATGGGGATTCTGGAAATTGTTGGTGCTTGCCCAACTTCAGTCATTAGGGTTATGGATCCTCTAGGGGTTATGCTATCTCTTGTGAATCCATATATCGGATCAGGGACTGGAATGAGTGGAGTGGTGATCCCCATTTTATCGAAAGTTACCCTGTAAATCACATTTACCGAGGCATCGTCGTCCACCATCATCCGTGATAATCCATTCCGCGCCACTACTACCCTGATAACCAATGCCTCATTGTGTGGGAAGTGTACTCCAATGGCATCGTCTTGCGTGAATGTGATAGGTTCTGTCCGAGGCATACCAATAGGATGTGAATGGATATGGTAATTCACGTTGGCGGGTTGCATGGCCTCTCTGATATACCGCTTTTGGGAGTTGTTTGTGCTCCCACTTGGGTGGGGGCCTCCCAATATGGTATCAATTTCATGGATAGGGAGGTCGGCCACAAGCATAGGTGGCTCCCGCGTGTCTTTAGCATGCGCCGAGGCGGTATCCTTGCCCTTTTTCCTGTCTCTTTGTCGATTGTCAATTCTTTCTTTAGTCAAGTTCTTCCACGAAGCTCTCCTGTCAGCTCGGTTGAACTTCTGACCACTGGATTTTTGGGTTCTCCCCGTGTCGAGGGAGAAGTCACTTTCCCTTTTTCCCTGCGCCTTTTGGTCCGCTAACATGTGGATTTCCCTGCAATCCTCTGTTGCATGACCGTAATACCTGTGGTAGGCACAGTAAGCCCCAATCATGGGCTGTTTTCCATTCCGGCTACCTTCCATCCTTCCTTGATCCGTGGGAGGATATTGGGAGGGAGCGTTGGAGTGCAAGTGAGGAATAGCTTCCGTGATTTCTGCGGCATAGCTGGACCCTATCCCCGAAAACGGACGCGGGCCCCCACCTCGGTTATTTCTGATCCTATCCTTGCTTCCTCCCTTCTTGAGGTTTGCTTCATTGGAATATCCAAGCTTGTATCTCCCTTGGGGGTGATTATCTCTGCCCTAGCCATTTCTTCCGATACAATCTCCTCCTTCATTAGGTCCACCAGAGCATTGTAATCCCTTGGTTTCCTGCTCCGGACATCCCTCCAGAACATGCTGGTCATATCTAGCCCCCCTTTCAAAGCGAAAAACATCTCCGCTTCTGTGATGTTTTCACGGATGTGCATCTCTTCAGTAAACGGGCTAGATAACTCTTCAAAGATTCGTCCCTTTCCTGCCTCAGATCCTGAAGGCGTTGGAGTGGGAGCTGGCTAGACCTGGAGGAAACAAAGCCATTTTTAAATGCCGTTTTCATATCTCTTCAACTGTGGATGCTGCCAGGAGGGAGTTTTTTGTACCATCGTATGACACTTCCCTCAAGGGTTAAAGCAAAGGCTTTACATTTCAGTGCCGGGGTGGCTCCGGCTATTTCCATGCTGGCGCGGTAATTTAACTGGTGATCGTCCGGGTCACCTTGGCCAGAATATTTGGCTATTTCTGGCATATCAAAGTCATGAGGCACTCGGTACTTACGGAGGCCCTCTGTGAAGGGACTTGCTTCCTCTTCATCATCCAGCTCGTATGAGGGTAGCTCACTGTTCTCGTCGTGGCCGGAATACATTGGCCTGCGGAGCGCACTCTTGTTTTTGTGGTGGAAAATCATGGCCATAATTAGGCCTCTCATAGATTGGAAAATCATTATGAGATCTGGTCCAGGCTGCTTCGGCTCTCCTTTCGTACCTATTCCTAGGCTCATGTGTTGGGGCCAACCCCTCCACTCTCGCATCATGCCGGTCCCTGTGCATTTGAATTTGCGACAACGCTTCTTCAGCGCGCCGCTCTCACCTATTTCTAGGCTCAGTTGTGTTATGTCGATCTTGATCGGTCCGACCTCCTCGCCTGCCTCTGAATAGCCCTCCTATCCGGCTGAAGACACTGCCAGATTTTGCGGGCGAGGCCTCCCTGTGTCTTGCTGGGAGTTGGTCTTGTTCCTCACGCGCTTTTGGTTCCGGGCCTTCCTCGTATAAGGGTTCGGATTCCTCCTCGACATATACCGGTGGGTCCTGGTAATAATATGAGGCAGTGGCCGCATCAGATTGTAAGTAATGTGGTTGTGAGTACCGTGGAGGCATCATGGGTTTGTTCACAACATACCCTCTAGCCATGTAGGCATTCATCGCAGCGGTCTGTTCTATCTGCTGCTTCTGCATTTCTAGCATTTGGGTCGCCATGCGAGACATGTCTCGCAGCATGCGGCGATTACGATGCCGGTGTGGCGGGTTAGGTTGTGTCACTCCCTCATTGGCGTTCTCATGAGGCCCTCGAGGAACCTCTTCCTCGCTGTGTCAGCCATTTCCTCCCCTACGGGGGTTAACATCACCATCGCTTTCGTCCATGTTCAGAGAAATTTGTTGGTTTTAGCTTGTCTTTCGAGGGTGGGTGGACTTTTATCTCAAAATTCCGAGCCCTTTTCAAGGTGGTTAAACTTATATTTCAAAGCTTTACGCCTCTTTCAAGGTTAACGAACTTGTGTTTCAAAGTTTTAAGCCTTTTTCAAGGTTAACGAACTTGTGTTTCAAAGTTTCAAGCCTTTTTCAAGGTTAACGAACTTGTGTTTCAAAGTTTTAAGCCTTTTTCAAGCTTAACGAACTTGTGTTTCAAAGTTTCAAGCCTTTTTTAAGCTTAACGAACTTGTGTTTCAAAGTTTCAAGCCTTTTTCAAGGTTAACGAACTTGTGTTTCAAAGTTTTGAAGCCTTTTTCAAGGTTAACGAACTTGTGTTTCAAAGTTCGAGCCTTTTTCAAGGTTAACGAACTTGTGTTTCAAAGTTTCGAGCCTTTTTCAAGGTTAACGAACTTGTGTTTCAAAGTTTCGAGCCTTTTTCAAGGTTAACGAACTTGTGTTTCAAAGTTTCAAGCCTTTTTCAAGGTTAACCAGCTTATCTTTCAAAGATCTCTGCAGCTCTCCGCTCTTTTGCAAGAGGTTTTTCGTCCTTTTTCAGGACTACCTTTCTATGTGTGACTTTTCACCATGTGTTTTCGTGGTTAGCAGTATGGCTTCCCACAGACGGCGCCAAAATGTTGACCAAAAAATCCGACTGGACCTTGGACCAACACATCTCAACTCCTCCCTCTTGAACGTGTGGATCTCCTGCGCACTATGACAAACAATCAGCTTGCAAAGGGGCCGAGGTGGCTCCCGTTTGCACTCCGATGCCAAAGTCAGCGGACATATTCGACAAAGATAATTTGAGTGCGGGAAATATAAGTGTGTAAAAGAGAGAAAAGGGAGCGAGAGAAATATATATGTAAAGTAGGAAATTGCTAACCCCTTGCTGGGAGACTTACCTATTCTATTTATAGTTACATTCATTTATCATTATCATGACACGTGTTTGGCCTTTACACGTGGCTTCTCCCCATCCGTTGGTCAAGTTAACCATTTAGTTGGGTATAATCATTACAGTCTACTATAGTGTTATGGCGGCTATCACATCAACGATAAAGGTGCTGTCCCATCAAATTGCAGTTTGCTTATAGGTCCTATGTTGGTGACGTTTCTGCCCTGCCTAGATGCCGGTCCTTGAGGTTGCTTCGGACGATGCCGCTTATGGAGATGGTTCGGCCATAGGAGGGATGTGTCTCGGAATGCCTCGGCCAAATAATAACCCCTTAGGTGGGGACCTACTTAGGTGGCTATTAGGTTCCATGTGCAACATGTCATGCGTAATTAGGATGTGGTCGCAACAATATCAATTATTGATATCTACCATATCATCTCATATACTTCAGAAATAATATATGAGGATAATAACGAAAATTGATGATATAAATGGTTCAATAGTTTCTCAATTTCTTTCACTCCATTGAAAGAACACATTCATCTAAATTTAGATGTTTGAAAGTGGTCAAACCATATTTTGATTTTATTATCAAAATTATGTAATCATTTTTCATTGATCACTTCTAGTATGACCATTGTAATAATCACAACAAATATAGAAAAATTCAATCTCATGTATTCACAATTACATGAGAATTCACATATTTTCAATAATTGTTATGCATACTTCATATAAGTATTTTATTTCAAAAAAGATAAATACTTTAATGAATCTCAATATTAATCAACGATCCTCTCGATCTAGTTCGATCTCAGCCCCATAATTCCTTAATTAGGAAAATCTACTAATTGGGCAAAATTGCTTTCACAAGCAATATATGACACCTCCATAATTTGTTGTAGAGCCATTTCACCACGTTTATATCAAATGATTGGCATTTGTAACACAAGTGGTATTCTCCAATGTACCATTAATAATGGTCGCTTTTATGCTAATAAAATTATTAGCAAGCATATCATGAAATAATTTAAGTAAATTATCATAGTTACTTTCTTTACAATATTTGATTAAATATCATTAAAGCAACTTGTGCAAATACTCAAACATACATGTCTCAATATTTAAAACTAAAGCATGTTCATGAAGGTTCACACATTTTCATTTTTAGTTTATCATGCCTTTTAAATAATATAATATAGCAGTTTGCATTTCAAGAAGATGCATTGTTTCAAATTCTGGAACTCAAATAAAATGAATATTGACAGATAACCATTGGAATCAATATGAAAATGAAATTACACAAATTAACTGTAATAGTGCCTTGACTTCATGAATGGGCACAACCTTTTGTAATTAAGGAAAATGTTTCTACTAATCACCATCATCATTTAACAAAAACATGATACACATATTATGCACAGATCTTGATTAAATGAAAATTATGCAAAATGGATTACGTTCCCAGTATGAGTACTATGAATTAGGTACTATCCTTTCTGATGATCATTTCTCTTGCATGGTTTATGAGAATATAAGATTTTCGACCATATTCACAATTTCGACTCCATTGGCACAAAATGTACTTCTGGATTGTTATTAAAAATGACTTATCTCGAGAATTAGAGACGAAATCATCATTTGTCAAATGAAGAATCACGAACCAAATACATTGAAACATCAACTTGAAATCTTGGAAATGAATGTAAGAATACCGAATAAAGGAATCAAATGAGATGCTTAAACACGGATTAAACTTTGTCCTAAAAGTACATTTGCCCCCTCTCGATCGAGATACTAAAGGGTTTGATAGCAAATGGATTTAGCAGATTAAACAAACCTTCAAACCAATTATTCATCAAACACAAAGAATGCATAAAAAAGTAATAAGAAGAAACGAAAAATTGAGTTGAATCTCTTTGATTTTGGATCAACACTAGTTATGAATATGTTATTGAAATTGTATTTTTCTTTGTCAACATTTTTATTTATAGATTTGAAAGTTCCATCCATAAATGGGTACAAAGAAAAAGTCAAAAGTTGCCAAAAATCAAACAATACAACGATCAAAAATTAACCCGCGTGGTCGCATGGTTATACATCGCGCTATCGCGTGATTATAACTTTTAACGGTTTTTACGTGTACGACGTGTGATCACACGCATTTTGCACCCTGTGGTCGCGCGATTCTACATTTAGCTCTCCTTTTCTTTTTCACGTGTTTTCATGTTGATATAGATCCAAAATAATTCTTCAATCCATTTACATAGATTCTTTCTACCATATTCAATATTTGAACAATACATTGGAATTAAAATTCCAACAGTAGTTGATATGGTGGGTGGTGGACCTGGTGGTGGAGGTGAAAGTGGAGGTGAACGACGTGGTAGTGGTGGTGGCGATGGTGATGGTGATGGAGGAGGAGGAGGAGATAGTGATGTCTAATGACTACTTTAGAATATAGATAAAATTTCAAGGCCGCTCTATTGACCACGCTAATGAATCTATAAATTTCTTGATATAAGATTAAGAATTTGATACTCCCAATGCACATCTCTCAGTGGTAAAGGGAAGGGTTGGTAAGGCTCAGCGCAACGGTGTGCAAGGTTCGAATCCTGAAATATTGGATTTGTATCTTGTCATCAGCGGGAGTTACCCAAACTTTGAGCTTATCATCAAGTCCTCCACCCTGGCTCTGGGAGACATAATCTGCAATTAACCTCCTCAACCAATAGCTCAGAACAGGATTAATTGAGACCCTCAAGGTGTGGGCTACACCTTCTTTATTTTTATTTTTTTTTTATTTTTTTTTAAGAATTTGATGCTGAACTGAAATTTTAAGATATAGATTCCCTAACAAAACCCAATCATATGTGAACGTATGGCTTTGCATTACAAGTCAAATAACAAACAAGCCCGAAATGTGGATCTAACATTTTGAATTTACAGTAATTTGAGGAGGTATTTCAGGAACCTTAAATTATTTTTGGCAAAAATATAAATCTTTATAGAGTACAAATTAAGAATAGCGACTCATGACATAATTGGAACATTTTTGGCTTAAACTCAAAGAGACACTTTGGTTACGCAGATTAGCAAGAACTTGACACTATTAATGACATAAAAAAGCTAAGTTCTTGTTCATAATACTAATTTTTATATTCTAATAACGCGTATCGAAGATGCACAAAAATATGTAAACACAAAAATAATAGTCTGTTGTCATTGCTATGTCCCTTTTTGACCCTCAATTTTTTAAAATCAAATTTTAAAACACTCAATTTCAACCATCCATTTTAAACCTACAATATTTAATTTTTCGAAGGGTAATTATATTAATATATTTTTTGTTAAATGCACCACAATTTAATTGCAATGATAATCCTTAGTTTTTATTAATTTTTTCAATTATACCTCTTAACTTTTTTGCCTTATTTTTATTCTTAATTTCTATTAATTAGCACATTTTATCGCTCTAATAATAACTAAAGATTTTTTTAGTAGTGAAGAAATTTTTTTAAATTACCTCTCTTATATTTAAATAAGCAAGATAACAATAATTACAAGAATTCAAAAATATTTTTTTCAGTGTAATAGAATATTTAAAATAAAATTGTCAATAGAAATAAGATATAATAATTAATTATTAATGATAAAAATAAGAATACAAAAATAATAATAATAATAATAATAATAATAATAATAATTGTCAAAATACGCAAAACAATAGGGGCATTTATTGCAATTAAAATGTAGTGTCATTAACAATAATTGTGGTGTGAATATAATTTTCCTTTTTCAAATAATTTAAACCAATCATTCTTTGAAAAATCACAAAAACTACACAAAACTGGGGGCAAACAGACGATAAACATCAAGTTAATTACTTTCAATCTTCCCATAAACGAATTAATTGGAGAAAATAGTTGCAATTTAGATACTTAAGTTTTTAATAAAATTCACTAAACTCTAAACATATAAAATTGCAGAATAAAATGTTGAATAGGAAAATTTAAACTGCCAAGATTTCCCAAGCCACGATTCCTCTTGCAAAAATCCAATAAATCAGCAATTTCCTCTGTTACACTGCCACGAATGGGATATTTCCTTCAAGAAAATCTTCAATTTCTTCTGCATAAATTACATAAGAATAAACATAAATCTTAAGCAAAAAATAAAAAATTGGGCATGTAAAAAATTCTTACACAAAAATGAGAATCTGATTTTCTGCCTTTGGCTTTAGTTTTTCTCCTTTCTTGATTGCCTGATCCTTCAGCATCACTGTACTTCTCGGTATGAATTCGTTCATATTTCCATTGCCTGGTTTTTCGAGGAAATCCCGAAAATAATAGTTTGATCCTTTGCAATGGAAGTGACCATCTCCATTTCTGTTCACCATTTTTATAAATCTTAGGAAATAGCTATCTATATTCATCGACTAATTATTAGAATGATAGCGCTTATGCGACGGAGTAACAAATTGACCCCATTTTTCTTTAGTGACGAAATCTTCGACTTTTCCTTTTTTTTTTTTTTGGTCACAAGTACTCACTAGTGACATACGTCAAGAACTGATCGAATAGAGTGTCATAGTCTAGTCAAGAAGGAAATAGCCCAGATCATCGTCTAAGACCCCTAAATGATCCATACATGAAAGAGATGTAAGCTTTTTCTTTTGTCCTTGAATTCTTCAAGGGCCTTTCTTTATTGAAGAATTATCAATGCGGGAAAACAAGGTCATTTTAGGGTTTCGTACACTCGTCTGTGACAAATAACAAAACTATGTTCTACATAAATCAACCATTTTTCCAGTTGGTCACATTCAAAATATCATAATGTTTCCATCAAAATATATAGTAGAAATGAATATATAATCTTAATAGTCAAGAGAAAACTCAGATCATGAGCGAAGACTCCTAAATAATGGCTCAATAAGATAGAGAAATGTATACCTTGTGTTTTGGCCTTGAATTCTTCAGGGACCCTTGTGCGTGTGGATCATTACAATGCCTTAATTCTTGAGCATATTCAAGGAGTTCCCGACGACGATCATATCCTGCAGTCTTAGAACAAAATGGATTTGGATTGGTCATCTTGATGGGGCCATTTTTTCTATTTGACGAAGGAATTTTTGAGGATTCAATGTACACATTGATGATAACCCCTTCGGTAAATGGATTCATTTTTCTTTCACTGTCTTAATCTGAAGACTGAAATTATGGCATTTTATCTGTTTCTGCATATACTTGGCTAGAGGTATCTTCAGTAGGGGTGGGCGTGGGTTGTATGGGGTAGGGTCGATTTTTTGCCGAACCCGAACCCAACCCACTATGATCGGGTTGATAAAAAATCAACCCAACCCAACCCAATCAAGTTTCAGTCGTGTTGGGTGGTTTGTGCTTTGGTCCAATTAAATAAAATTCTTAAAAAATTAAAAAATTATGCCCATAAATCAACTATTAACTCAAATAAATTATGTAGAATACAATAAGCTCAAATATAATAAACTGAATACTTGCTAATAAAACTAAAATATGTTCAAATTATATTTGAGTTTTATCCAAATTAAAAATGGGTTTAAGATTTTTGAAATTTAAATGGTCTTATATTTTTAAAATTTTTATTGAGTTGGATTGGGTTGGGTTTGTCACCCAACCCAATACAAACAAATTTTTTTTTTTTTAGAACCCAACCCAATCTAATTTTCATCAAAACACAATCTAAACCGATCAGGTTGGGTTGGGTTGGACGGTTTTGGCGAGTTGGGTGGGTTGATGCCCACCCCTAATCTTGAGATATCAATATGGACATGTTTCTTCAATTTTGAGGGTAACTGCCCAGGCTTCACAGACATGGGCTATGCCCTGCCATAAGCCTATTGTGCAAAACATTGCACAAGGCCCATGGCCACCTTTGAACGAATATTTGGACCAATATTCTTTGGGTTAATTGCATTCCACACTGTTTTTTTCATCCTAAACTGAAGAATACGTTCACAGTGGAAGGAAATTGGGGAAATACTATCTTCTCCAATTTCAATGCACTTCTTCCCCGACCCCGACTCGCCGCTTTTCTTCCTCACAGCTCTTCAACTGATGGTAGCGATTATCTGTAGACAACAAATAATCAACCCATAAAAAAGTCATCTCATTTTCACTTGGGTCACAACAAAAAATAAAATCACATCTTGCTATACACACACAGCAAGGACAAAGGAAAGGAATTACCTGTGGATTTGAAGGCGGTGCTTGGTGTCAAAAGGAGGAAAAATGTCAACAAAAAACCATAAATTTCTTGCAACCACATCGCCCCCGCCATTAACACCGTTTTTCATAACACTTTAAGATCAAATTTTTCAAGACGTATTTCTCAGTTCTTGTCTTTTTTATTGATGCCTGGAAGCTTCACATGTTAAGCGATTTTTGTTGAAAAAAAATTATTCGTGTGTGAGAGGTGGGGCCCACTACTTCTCTGGTTGAATTCATGTATGCAAGTGCAGAGTTTGAATCAGATAATTGAGTTTGATAAATTTGATTTCATGTTTGTTTGAGACAAAGTATCATAAAAGAATGTTTAAAGTTTCTAGCTGTGATACTACAATTTCATTCAAAGTATCATAAAACTTTGATGAAGTTTCAAGTTATGATACCAAAATTTGAAAGTAACACAACTATTATATTGTGATACTTTACAAGTATCTTTTGATACCTTAAGTATGATGTTGTGAAACTTGTAAAGTATTATAATATACTTGTAAAATATCATGTTGTCATACTTCAGAAAATAGTAGTTTTCCAAAAAAAAAATAAAGTATTTTTCAGTTTTTTTTAAAAATGAAGTAAATTTCAATTATGATACAAAAAGATGGGTATTTGTGCAAATGCCCCGTATTCTTTACATCTTGGGCGTTTGCACGAATATTCAACTTTTGGTATCATACTTGAAACTTACGTTATTTTAAAAAATTACTGAAAAAAACTTTAATTTTTTTGAAAAATATGTTCTTCATCACAAATTTTATATTATGATAATTTTTTTATATCATAACCTAAAACTTTTTCAAATTTTATGATATTTAGGAAAAAACTTTAGTATCACACCTTAATGCTTTCAACTTTTTATTATACTTTCATTATATTCAGTCAGACATTTCATCAAACACGTTGTAAAATTGATGAAAACTTGATAAAAACACTACAAGAAACTGGATCGATAACGACAGAATTTAGCGACGACAGGAAAAGTCGCCACTAATGCTCGGCCTATAGCGACAACAAAAGAGTCGCCTCTAATTTCCAGTCATTTAGTGAGGACATGGAAAGGTCGTCTCTAATACCAGTTCTTTAGCGACAACATAGAAAAGTCATCTATAATTCCCAACTCTTTAGCGACGACATAGAAAAGTTGTCTATCATTTCTATCTCTTTAGCGACGTCATAGAAAAGTCGTCTATAATTTCCAGCTCTGTAGCGACAACATGGAAAAGTCGTCTTTAAATCGCAGCTCTTTAGTGACGACTTTCTGAATCGTCACAATAAGTACCCTATAAAGACAACAAAAGTCGTCGCTATTTGGCTGCAAATTATTTATTTATTTATTTTTACAAATAATATTAAATTTTATTTTGTTAGAAAAATAAATAATTCAATCGGACAAATATTTATACAATTAGCTAACTAATATATAATAGTTAAAACAAAAGTAAACACGAGAACATAAATGTCCAAATGATTTAGAATACACAATTCAACCCTTAGGTCAAGGGTTCGACTCTCCACATTACATAATTATCATATGGATTACGAAAATAAGCGGGTTAGCGGGTCGGGTTCAAAATTGGGTCAAGTTGAGATTGGGTAAGACCGAGTCAAAATAAATTAAAAATATTTATTTTTTAGCTACGACAAGTCTTTGCTAAAGCCTCTAACTATCGTCTCTATTGAGCATAAGCCACAGACTTAAAGCGACGACTTTGTCATCCCTATTGCTCAATAGTAACAACATTTGGCCCTTTAGCTACAACTTTTGTCATCGCTGTTGAACCATATTCTCGTAGTGAAACTCAATGGTGATATGTTTAAACAAAAAATCCAGCCTCGTCGAGGAAAAGGGAGGTGGGACGACGCAGTTGTGACGCGGTGTTTGTGAGAATATTTTATGTTTTTTTAAGAGGGAAAATAAAAGTAAGTAAAAATCAATTAAAATATTAATGTAAGTAAAATTTCAATTATGAATAAAAAGGTAGTATGGATAGCAATTATCTCTTAAATTAATGTAAGTGCACAATTATTTTGACAATATAGATGACAATTTGATGATGTGGAGGTGTTATTGTTGTTGATTTAAAAGATGACGCGATGTGTGGAATGAAAGGATTGCGCCCGTAGACAAATTGTGATCCTCATTGTGATCATAATTGTGACGGTAGCAAAACTGCTATCTCTTACATCTTTATATTTGATTTGACATATGATGAATGGCACTAGGGCTGCATGAGGCTGCCAAAAAAATTTCCCACCTTTGGGGGCGACAAGGCTGCCCCCATTTAACCACTATTTAGTAAAAGTTTTTTTATTTATATATAAAAAAATGTAATGTTTTCGATTTAAAATATGTGGTTAAAAAAATATTTGTGAAAATGTGTTGTATGTAAACTTGTTTGCCAAACAATTTTTTTTTTTTTATAAGTCAATGGGTATTAATTACACATTTTTAGGTATTGAATAATAGACTTATTTTTATTTTTCCAAATGAAAAAAGGGTAGGGTTCGGAACTGGGCAACCGAGACCCTCCGCCCAAACCCGCGGATCGATTATTTTCGCCCAATAGGGTCGGGGGCACCATGGGGTTCAGATCGGGAGGTATTTTTGCAACCAGTACTAGATGTATCTTTATGCGAAGCTAGACATTAGTTTGGTTTAAAACTAAAATATGTAGTACGTTATTGACATAATAAATGACTTGACATTAAATCATTAGTTATTCGAACAAATTGACAGACAATCGGACAAAGATAAAAATAAAAATCTTATCTGTCTATTCACATTTATTCATCGCGGATCCTACTAACGCTTTGTTCAGTTGGAATTACAATTCCAAATTATAATGGACATAATTTTTCAAATTATTTTTTAACTACACATTTTTTCTTTTCAATTTTTAATCACACATCTTACCTATAAAACTCAAATAATATATAATTATAAATCAAATTTCATTTATTTCAACCATTAAATGGAGCCTAATTTAATGTGTCAAGCATCTATTAGACACGTGACTCAAGTGTAATTTTATCATATCCTACCGTGCTTGCGGGCTTCAAACATAATGGATTGAGATTGATGATTTTTTTATGTTTATTCTATGAATAATGGTTAAGAAGAAATAATATTTCATTTTTCATAGATCTACAACATTATGCTGCACGTTTTATTAATAAAGTGAGAAAATAGAAGGAGAGAGTGATTAACTTATATATAGAAACTTCACATACGAATACGTAGACTACAATTCAACGGTAATGATTCATGAATACATAAATATATATCAAATGCAATCCCATAAGTGTGAATACACACAAATGAATGTAAACGTCAAGCTGCAACAATTGTCAACAAGCGCTACTTTCAAGTGTTGTCAATATCATCACAGCTATCAACGATGATATTAACGATGGTCGATGTTAAAAATAGTGATTTTTTATTTTATTTTATTTTATTCATTATTATTTTTTTGGCAAAACACTAAATACACGTCCAAACACTATCGATGACAATTAAATACATTGCTTATTTTTTTTTTTTTTTTGACATAGTAACAAGACCTTATTGTCCATATGATTTTACTCATCTTTTAAAAATTTGCACAAAATCTAGTAATTTTGTTGTGTATGTTTGTCAAGTCACATTTTTTCCTACCCGTCCAGCCTATACACATGCAGGAAACTATTGCATTTAAATCTGTCTTTATTGTTAATCTACTTATCTTTAACATAATTTACATAACTTACCTTTATTAAAGAGGATGACAGCATGTCACTACTCATAGTTTATCATATATAATTCTTTAGTTTTTGGACAATAGTTACTTGATAAGTTAATGATTTTGTAATACTTGGATCATGTTTACACTGTAACAAAATTAGCTTTTCACAACGTTAGTTAATGACGTAATATAAGGTATGTCATAAAAATAGATCATTTACGGTATGCCATAAATTTGTGCGTAATAATTTAACTACTTAAACCTTTGTTTGATAAATAATTTATAAACGATTGTTTATAAATGGCGGTGTGTCAGCATTTGATTGATCCTTTTTTGGAAAATTGAAAAATAGTGGACAAGAATATTTGACCAGTCGAAATTGTTAACTTTTTAAAAATTTCCAATGAAATATTACCATGTAACTATTTATAAACAAAATTTATAAACATTTTAAAACTGAACAGAGGCTAAAGTATATACGTCATACATTTTGGGCATGCGTAGTAAAATATTAATAAATAATAAGATAAAAAATGTGATAAATTTAAAAGTTTTGCATCAGGAGCCCTATGTGCCGATACCAAAGTGCCTGAGGTTGACACCAAAGTGCCTGAGCTAAAGAGTTCAGCCATTTTGGCATTGATACCAACCTTGCAGGGTCTTGACACCAGGGCAAATTTCAAGGAAAAGGCCACTGTGGCTTTGATGTCGATATCTAGATCTATGTGTCTGACATATAATAGCTCAAAATGCAATTTGTGTATGTTAAAAAAATATTTTGAATATATGAATTCCACGATATAATATAGTTTATAAAGCCCTTTAAAACACAATACATAGCCATTTCAAAAGGGAAATTACATATGATAGTCAAAACTTCCCCTTTTTAATTCAAAAAACCCGATACTATTTTTACAACTTTCTTTATTCTCCTGAGAAGTCGTCAGAAAACTCATAGTCCAAGGTATCGACATTATGGTAATTAACGTAAAAGTAGGATTAGACGAACCGTTGTAATATCAAATTTTTCTGGTACGACTGTCAGGTGTAGACATCAATCACATACATATAAAATCTCCATTCAGCCGAAAGTATCCGTCCACTAGAAATTACTTCAAAGTTATCAACTTGCAACATCTACGTTTTCATAACATGGAAATTAGAAGTAATAATTCAATGATCAATCTATACATATGCATGTTTTCTTGAAAAAATAATAATAAAGGGATCGAATATAAATCTTTATTACTATCTCTGTACGCTTAATTCAAATTGACTTGTGATATCAACAGGTGCCACAAATATCACAAGTTGATTATCTAACTCTAATAGACACTATAAAGGTTGGGGGTCACAAGATGGCTCCTGGTTAGGGATGACAGCAATACGCACGGACCCGATACTAGTTGGAGACCTGACATAAATGAACGGAGATTATTCGACTAAATGAGTTCGTGGTAGGGTATGAAGGTAAACTTTAAAACCCGACATGGATATGGGTCGAGTGTGAGTTTTACTACAATACTCATACCCGACCGCATACCCATTAATTTTCTTAAAAAATTATAGATTTTAAAACAAAAGTGATTGTGTAAAAAAAATAATAATAATAATAAAGAATAGAACTCAAATATCTATTGATATTGCTAACGTCTAAACCTTAATATATTTAAACTATTGACTTTGTTAATATCTAAAAAAATTGTTCAAATTCGCTTTTTTAGTTTCACCTAGAACAAGTTTTTTTCAAGTGAAACCCAATATTTAACTACTTCAAGTTAATTCAGAGTATCTATAACATATTTATAACCCTAAAAAAAATAATAAAATAAATAAATAATTAGTAATGGATTTCAAATGAATATAGAAGCATACCCGCCTCCGACCCGTACTCGATCTGCACCCGATCCGTCATTTTTAAATAGGTATATGGATAAGGTATGAAGATTGTAAATCTTTAGTGGGTTGGATATGAGTTTGACGAATCCCATCCATACTCGATTCATTGTCATCTCTACTCCCGGTGTACAAAATCAATAGCCATATTCTTGTACTTCATAAAGGGGGTAGAGTATGAGTTTAGAATAGAGATGCGTACTTATTTCTTAAATCATGTTTAATTGAATACCAAATAAGCATAAGTGCATAACCACATAATCATGTTATTTCACATCAAAAAGGTATCGACTACTTACAATATGAAATAATCTCAACATGTAAAAATCAAATAAAGAAAAAATAAGAAGATTAAACCATAAAAATCCAGGTGTCGACACCTAGCAATTTTCCTTGAATTGAAATTTTATTTTCTAGATTTCTTTTGCCATATATAATTGCTCCATTTTGGTTCGCAACTTTATAAAATCATTTTCTCAACCCAAATAAATTTTTTGTATTTTTTTAACGAGAATAATGACATAATTTCTTTACCTAGAATTTTGGAGAATACATGTTTCTTAGTTTTTCACTAGGGATTGGCGTTTATCGATTTGGTTTGATTATTAAAGGAATCGAAATCGAACCGAAACTTTCCGTTCGGTTTTGATTCGGTTCCTTCAAAGACAAGAACCGAATGGTTTCGATTTCGGTTCGATTTTCGATTATTTTTCGATTCTTGTTCAATTCCAATTAAAAAAATTAAATTTGATACAAATACAAAGAAAATCTAATTGTTTGCAAAAATTAAAGGTAAATACAACCAAATAAAACTTCCAATTAAAATTAAAGTCCAAATTCATGTATAATATACAACGAATGTGAATCTCAAAATCTTGATAGCTAAAATCTTTTTTCTACTCTAAAACCATTTTCATTTGAAAAGAAAGTCACGTAGAGAAAGCAAGAACATTTGAATCTCATTAAAAGTAAATTCTACAAAATAATAATATTATAATAGTGTATGAAATGAAATAAAAATAAATTACTAAATTTCATAATAATAGTGTATCAAACAGACAACATTTCATACACTGTCTAAGTGTCTATACATTAAAGTGTAATTCTAGTTGGAAAAGATTGTGAGTCGTGGATTTCTAATTAAAATACTACCAATCTAGACAACATTTCTCAAATGGAAAAATTGTAAATAAATTTATATTCCTCTGACCCACTGTCTACATATTTAAGTGTGAATATAAATATATTTTGTTATATAATTCAATGAAAAATTCAAAAAAAAAAATATATTTTTATCGGTTTTGATTTCGGTTTTAGGTTTTGATTTTAAGAAACGATCGGTTTCGTTTTTTTTTTAAAAAAAAAAAAAAAAAAATGGGTTTCGGTTTCGATTTTGAATTTTTATTTCAAGAACCGAAGTTTTTCAATTTTTTCGGTTTGATTTCAGTTCGATTTACTTGGTTTCGATTTTTTTATCCATCCCTACTGTTCACCACTTTAGAGAACTTTATTATATTATTTTTTTGCTAGTGAGTTTTAATCTCTCTTGAGCCTTCTATTTATGATCGATCCCTTACTCACGAATTTGAAATAAAACAAATGAAATTAAACATCTTTCAACACATCAAATTGACGTGGGATAAGATAGGCTTTATCCAAAAAAATCGTGAAATCAAATAAAATCTAACTCATTGATTTGAGACTGCATGGATCTGTGGCTTTATTTTCCTCAAATCAAACCAAGTCATTTCAAAATGGTTTAGTTTAGGTTTTGATTTTCAGAAACCGCAATAAACCGAATCAAACCGTATTTGTTTTTTAGTTAAAAATTAATTTTATTAATTTGAATTTATTCCCCTACCTCCCAAAAAAAAAGTCAAATTTAACTAATAAAATTCTCGTTTATATATTTTCTCGTTTTCATTGCATTGTGATGATCCTAGAAAGGACGACTTGTGTTTGAAGTTAGGGATTTTGTTTCTTCTTTTCATAGAAATAAAATTCAATAGTCATCTATCGTGAATTTTCTATGAAATCCTTGCAATCCCAATTAATTGTTTAGCAACCTTAGTCTCCTGATAAAAGATTTTCACAAAATTTTGTAAGTCTTCTGAATCACAAATGTTCTTCCTACTCAACTCCCATAAGAGAGGAATTGTGCAATCTAAGTAAGAGAGAGTTCTAGAAAACTCATCTCATTAACGAGGACATAATTGGGAGTAATTGATACCTCAATGATGGCCGAAAAAGAAGTTCCATTATCGGACCAAGAGACGGATTAATTACGACATCCGTTACTATTTTCTTACCAACTAATGACTTTGATGTACCCGTATGATGAACAATTCCATGCAAGGAAATCCATACACCACTCAACCGAAGAAGCTACTCAATCTCATTTACTATAACCTCAAATAACCTACACTAGGAAAATATTCAAAAACCATACCAGAAGGAAAAAAGGCAACTAGAAAATAAAATCAGGATTCTCAGTTTCATATTATACTTGAAATTTTATATGACCAAACCCCCCCCCCCCCCAAAAGGCTCCATTCCAGTACATCAGAGTTTTAATTCATCGATAAGAAGCCAAGCAATTATTTAAGCTCATCTCTTACTGCATGGTAGCCACATGCATTTATAGCCCCACTAAGATTGATTGACATCAAAAGAGAAATTGTTAATAGTATAATGTGCTTTATGAATGATAATCAATTACAATTATATATATGTATGTATATGTGACTTTGGTGCATTCAGTGCTATGTTATCACCTGTAATGATAACGAGGTAAACAAAGAATCAAAGAATATTACCATATATTAGCTTATTTTAGTTTTATATATTAAGAAATACGAATTAATTTGACATCTAAAATATGTTATATTATGTTGATAGGTAAACCGTTGATTAAAACCAAACCAAATTACAAAAAATGGTTTGGTTTGGTTTGAAAAAATGTCAAACAGCTAAAATGGTTGGTTTAAAAATATGTCACAAACCGTCCAAATCGGATCGCGTTCACCCCTAGTAATTATCACCAAGGTGGAGGGGAAAGTGGTGACAAAGGCTGCGTTCTCTTTGTGTTTCAGTTTCCTGTTTTCATTTTCGAAAATGTTTTCTGTTTTCCATTTTCTGTGACTTTTTTTGAAATTGCTGAAAATGCGTTTGGTTTGTTATTTCTGAAAACTGTCTTAAAAAATGAAAAATTGGAAAACGCGTTCTGTTTAAAATTTTGAAAAAAATTATTTCTGTATACTTGTAATTATATTGTTTGTGAATATAAATGAAATAAATATATCATATTTGAGTTGCACAACAAAAAGAAATGAAATAACCCCTATCACACAATTTGGTTATACCAAAAAAGTTCAAAAATTCATGTTGCCCTTCTAAAGTAATCGTTCCACATTTGGGTAGTAATTTTCCCTTCTAAAGTAATCGTTCCATTTAATACTTTATATAGATACATCATTCTAGTAAGCACTCATAACGTTTAAAATTTAAGTTTCAATAAAATTTGCAAAAATCAATTTACGTTAATTAATGATGCCCTCATAAAATAAGTGTCTACAATACAAAAGTAAAAAATAAATGTTTAATAATTAAGCACATGATACATCATCAGAAATATGGTTGAATTTGGAGTTCGACGCAAAAAACAGAATGCAATTCGGAGTTGTACATTAAAAGTTATACATGTTTGAAGACAATGACCTATAAAGCAAATACGAGAATGACTAAATTGAAAGAAAAGTGTGGACACCTCAAATATAAAACTCGAATTATCTATATATACTAAAATTTACCAAATTTATATATATATATATATATATATAGATATGCTAAGAAAATAATGTGTTAAGTCACATGCATGTACCAAAATATTTTTACTCCCATAAATTTAAAAAAGTAGGTTGCAGGAGGCTATTGGTAGCACAACACTGCACTGAGAAACAAGTTGCAGACCGCTACTGATAGCATTCTGCAAGGTACTCTCTAATAACTCAATACCATCACGTACCCAACTTCCATACGTAGCAGAGTTAAAGGGAAACATAAATATACATAACAACATAAGGGATTACACTGCACTTCTCCAAAAGAGTTTAGAAGTTTACATGCTCTGCCTTAAAAGATTTCAAAAGTTTACATTACTTGCCTTTCCCCAACATGATGAATTCCATTCCCTAATCTTCAAGTTTCTATTCCATCCAAAATCTGGCTTCTTGGTGAGTGTGTATGGCTCAAGGTTAAGTTACCTTAATTATTATCAAAACACCACAACTCTTACCCTTACATGTAGATATAAACTAGTAGGGTGATGGAATTCTTCCCAAAAGTAAGTGCCCCAAAACCACTAATATCTTAAGAGAGAAACATAATGGTTCTCAAGGGCAGGAGGCTTCGAGCATCGTAAATATGGATAGTCTTGTAGCTTCTATCCCTTACGTACACTATTGGATTTGTGGGGAGCTCAGCCCATATTGTCCTCTTGGTTATGATATGATACTCATTCCCATCAATTGATGTCCTTCCCCAAGTGCCCACTGTCTCTACATACCGAGCGTCCATGATCTACAAGATAGTCATAATACGACTGTAAGCTATGAGGCTTAGTGAGTAAAGCTACAAATAAGCACATAAGCATATGAACATCATTCATATCAACATGGTTTAATGTAATTAAATGCACTTTACCTTAACTTTGAGAGAACAATGAGATAGTTCACAAAGTTGTTCACAATCATTCCAAATACCTTTTCAACATGAAGTCCACAACACTTAATGAAGACTTATCATAAGCATATTTATCCACATCTTATCTCATAACCTCAAATGACATTATGAACACATTTAACATGCACTTCTAGGATGCACTTATTTTCTAAGTGTAAATTCTTGATTATTTGGGCCCCTACCGTAAGAGTAAGTATTCACAGAGCGCTCAATATAATTTCTAGTACCATTAAGGTACAAGGTCACCTATCACGTAACTTGTCATGACATAAAACTGGAAAGATGTAAACATCTCATATCGTGATGTTGGTTAAGCATAAAGCTTACTGTAAACTGTAAAACTTGTTGGAAGTATTAGAATCTAAACCTGATTCACTTCCGTGACCTTAACTATGGGAGAAATCCCTTGGGCATCTAGAATCCCAACTGGTGAATACTTAACTACTTAGGATTCTGCTTTCTTAATTATACACATGTTTAAATATTCTTTGTAGACTTAAGTACATAATGTTGCATCACTATTGAATGCCATACATCCAAGATGTATAAAAAGGAACTGCATGATTAACTTCTTTCTCGTAAAATGTATAATCTTATTCAATATAGTACATGCATGTATAGTTCCTTCATAATAAAAATGGTAGCAACTATGTGTGCCAAATAAATTCTCATATGCTCAAGAATAACTTGATCTTTAGCTTCTTAAAACTGTAGTAACTCATAGACTGCAGTGATTAAAATCTAAAATCAACTTTAAGTCATGTACATAGGCATGTAGTTGAACTAAGAAGCTTATAAATCATTATAGAAATTTGAAATGCATCAAAGCATCCTTGAATGAGCATTTTTAGAATCTAAAAATACTTTACTATTAAAGGAACATTATTCAAGAATCTAAAACAGCATTTAGATACACTTTCTAATGTTATACTCAATCCAAGTAAAACTGATAACTGCAGGAGGCTATCAATAGCCTGATTCCATACTAAACAACTAGCTGCAGGCGGCTATCAATAGCACTATACAGAGACATTTTCAACTAACCCAAAATCCAAAATTCTGGTAAATTTATAGAGTCTATGTTACTTCTTAAGTCATAAACTTATTGTACTTTAAATTTACATGTCTGCATAATTATCTTTATTATTAGAAATCAACTTTTGAGGCATGCATGTATGATCAAGTTATGATCTTAAATTTAGGTTGATCAAATCTCAATTAAACTTAGATTTCATCCTTAAGGAAAAACCCAGATTCTTATTTCTAATAGATCCAACATAAAAAGTCATTTATAGCACTTAGATATACAAAACCAAGAACATAGAAAGTAGGTAGATCTTATTTCACCATTTCTAAGATTTTTAAGCCCAAAGCTTTACATTTTCACATATTCTCATCATAATCATCAATCATCTTTGATAATATATAAAAGAAACTTGATCTAAATACTAAAAACAGCTATAAATGATTTAGAACAACAAGAATCACAAAGGAAACACATATTGCTTTACTCACTGCCTTTTGGATGAATATTTAGAAATTGATCCTGCATTTACATGTTATTTGGTAGTTAGGAACTTATAAGAATGAATATATATGAATTATATTGTTGCATAAACAGGTTTTTCATCAAATTGTTGCTCAAAATATGACAGATTTCAGTTTTTCTTTAAAATCAGGAGACTGCTCTGTTTAGGAGGCTGTCAGAAACATCCGGTAGTGAAGAACGAACGCTACTGACAGCATTCGTTTTACCAGAAACGGTGAAATTCCGAAATCTGCCATTGTTTTCTGGTTTAAAACTTGCTTTTCTTCTTATGTTTAACAAGTGAGAGTGATGAATTTAAATTAGAAACAAGAAATCATCATTCTTACTTGTTAGATCATGAAATAGAGATGAAAGTATGAAATTTCTCCTTACCTTAGGCTTTCAGCAGCAATTCTGGTGTAAAAATTCAACTAAGTGTCCCTATTTATAGAATTAAAGTTAAGGACATGTTTGGTTTCTTTAAATTTCCAAGCTTTTAACTTATAAGTGTTTTTTGAATAATTTACAGTTATAATTCAGTTGAATATTTTTAAAATGCATTATGATAATTCTACTGATTTAAGCAGGACTAATAAATCATGCCAAACAATCCCTTAAGACCCACTAGTGGAGTTTTTCAAGTGTCTTCACTATGATTAAAATTATAATATATCCTCAATTTTTGTACTTCATCGAGTCCTTTTTGACTTAAAATTTGTGGGTCGAGATGACCTCCGAACTCAACAAATTTTATATCATTGGAAAGATCGTATTACAAACTTTTTAAAGATCACGCATGTAAAAGCATCTGCTTAATATGTAGCTCGTACGATCCTTGTAAACATGGCTGCTTGACCATCCTATTTACACTTAGAAATTTTTTTAGGGTTTTGACAAATTTTTATATTGCAACTACCCTTCTTAGGCTTGATATTCTCAGTACATCCGGGCTCGGAATCACACATACAAAACATCGATTTAAACGTCACACTACGAACTACGCGATGGTATAGCATGCAACGACTTCAACTCAATAATAAACTCGTACGACTACGACAAAGATTGCATGATGAAGTAGTAAAATCGTAATTAACTAGTTTTCCAAAATTTCTCCACTAGCCCATAATTTACCATATTGGGGCATTTAAGGCTTCCTTGTTTCATCTAACTTTCATTCATGGAACTATAGTCCTCAAACTTTTGTTAATACAATATAAAATAACTAATTGGGTATCCTTTTCAAAATTGACGATAATATTTCACCCAATAAAGACGTATTATTATTTCATATATATCAAAGTAAAACACCAAAATTTCAGGGGCGTTACAAAAAGTAAAATTTGTGAACTAATGTGCAACAAAATCTGAAGTTGAGGGACCTAAGTTGCAAATAAATAAGGGTATTTTCGAAAGAAATTTCAAAATTTGAGGATTAAAATGACAAGTTTTGAAAATCAGGGACGAATAATTTAATTAAAAATGACAAATTATGACAAATTTCAAATTTTTTTGATTATTTTAATTTTTTTTTTAAGTGGAAAACGCGCATTTTCTGCTTTTTCCACTTAATAGGTATAAATTTCGGAAAACACTGAAAACGTGATTTTCACGTTTTGCATTTCCTTTACAAATTTTGAAAACGTTTTTGAAATTTTTTTTTCGAAAACGGCGCAAGAGAGCTCGTTTTCCGCATTTTCGAAAATGGAAAACGGAAAATGGCTGGAAAACGCCAAATAGAACGCAACCTAAGTCTTCCAGTAAGACTTGTCATGGTGATTCATTTCAGCTAGGAAAATGATTCATGAAAGCTACAGAATCTCATGGTAGCTAAAACAATTATGTGCAAACCTATATGCCATGTCAAACTTTGGAAAAATCAACTTGGAAGGGTAAGTTTAGGCATTGTTTTGGGATAGCAAATGACATCGTGATATCCTGGTACCATTTCAAATTGTTCTCGAACTAGTTTCATACGCATTTCTGCATTTCACCTCTCTTTTGCACTTTTTCACAAGTTGGGGGGTTTGTGCCATTATTCTTGTATTTTTCAACTCCAACATTGATTCTAATGAGGAATTTTGCTCTTTGTAGGTACAATAATGCCTCCAAAAGCCACTGCTTCATAGAAAGGAAAAGGAAAGGCTGGTCCCTCTAAGCGGAAAAGAGGAACCTCGACTGAGGATCCGGAGGCCAATCAAGGAGAAATAGGAATTATTCAAAGGTTTCTGGACAGCGAGGAATTGTACAGATATGAGGTCCTGCTCAAGGGGAAGAAAATCTGGAGTGAAAGAGAAGTGATCATAGCCGATTTCCCGGATACCGAGTTGGCTCACCTGATTGAGAGAGCAGGTTGGCATAAATTGGGAGGCACGCCGCACAAGCCCTATCCATTACTAGTCAAAGAGTGTCTAGCCAATTTCAACCATGCTATTGAAACAGACGGTGCACCTCACAGATATAAGACATGGGTGCGGGGTAAATGGATCCGTTTCTCGCCGGCCGTCATTTAGAGGGTTTTTGAGCTGTCAAGAGAGGGGATTGTGCAGGTCCCGGTTGATTTGGATATTGATATGATTACAAACTTCTTGTACGGTCGGCCAAATGTGGAATTAGAGAAGCCGGGGTGCTTTGAACATGGCAAGCTCACGGAGAGTATCAGGATTCTACATATCTTCATGTGCCGCAACATTGATCCTACATCGCGCAGGACGGAATTCAATGAAGACAGGGCTCGAATGATTCATCATTTGGCCAGGGGACGCAAGTTGGACTTAGGGAGACATATTTTTGATTTCATTATCACACTTGCCTCCCAGTTGGACACACGCCGCTAGATCATGTTTCCCTGCTTGATCAGTGCTATCTGTGTGGCAGAGGGGGTTGAGCTATTACCTCATGAAGAGCCTGCGCCTCTTGGAGCGATTATCAGCAGACGTACTCGAGAGAGTACGAGGCCTAGGGTGCCTCGAGGACCACCAGCTCCTCCATTAGCCCCAGCGGACCCAGTTGCGCCAGTTGACCTTGCAGCACCAACAGGACCAGCCGCACCAGTACATATACCAGCTCCTCCCGGTGATGAGAGACTCCTACGGCAGATGCTATTGGAGTTAACTGACTTGACACGCATAGTATACATGAGGAGAGAAGCTGAAGCAGCACAGCACAGGCAACTGGAAATTCTAGAACAACAACTTGGCCGTCTGGTTCAAGCTAACATCGCTGGAGAGCAGCGCATCATGCGCCATACGATGACAAAATTCAGCGGTCAGATCGCACGAGTATCAGTCAGGCTCTTCTCCATTGAGATCAGATTGGAGGGGATCGAAAGGAGAGCAAGGGTATTGAAGAAAGATTGGAGAGGATAGAAGGACGGTTGGATAAGGATGCCGCAGGACCATCTCAGCCACAACAGCTGGACCTATGATGTGATCCAGAACCCCGATAATACGAATCAAAGCAGGCTTGATGGGAAAACTCAAATATTCAAGCCAAACAAAGGAAAAAGGACCAGATTCATCCTTACGGCCGTAATGCCCAGCTTGTCACGATTGTAATCTAGTCTCGGGTTAAAATGCAAAATTTCAAGTCTTTACACTTACGGTCGTAAATAATGAAGTCACGGCCGTAACTCTTCATCAACGAGCGGCTTACGGCCGTAATTGGAGCTTTCACGGCCTTAACCATTCAAAGGCAAGACATTCACGACCGTAATCAAATGTGCCACGGGCGTAACTGCAATATCAATTTTGGATCAGAGAATCATTTACGGCCGCAACTGGATTCTTCACGGCCGTAAATAGCTAGCAAATCAAATTTGCGTGATTTTTAATTATCTTGTTTCCTTTTCTTTATTTAACTATTTTACTTTAATTAGAACTCTATTTTGAGCCTGTTAGGATTTTGCTAGGGTTTTAGTTTGCTTATTTATAGTCTTTTCCATTCATTGTATTAGACAGACTTTAGACTATTATTGATATTATTGTGAGGCAAATTTCTTTCAAACTCCGTTCTTCATTGAACACAATTCGAACTTGCGTGTTTATTCTTGTTGGTTCAATTCTCGGTGAGAATTAATATTGCTTGTGATCAAGAGGTCAATATATCCCTGTGATTGTATTGGTTGCTTGGTTCAATTAATTTTAATTGGATCCATAAATCGTGGTTTCTTGACGTTCTTGGGTCGATTCAATATTTTGTGGGTTGCGTAGCTACAATTGCTACGTGGTTTGCATCATTTGGTATTATAGCCCAAAAAATTTAAAAAGTTTTTGTTTTGCTTAATTCTTATCCGAATTAAGTTCCGTTTGTTTTTTCGTGTTCGTTGTCAAATTTTCGGATTTATAAAAAAAAAAAGATTATTTTATTTATTTCGAAAATTCACCCAAAATTCAAAAAAAAAATTTCCATTTAAGAACCATTTTCTTGAATTTTCTTAAATTCTTGATAAATCCTTACCTTCCAAGTCAAATTAAAATGCTTGATATTCTTTCCTTTCTAGTCAAAATTCAAGAACCACTTTCTTGAATTTCTTTAAAATTCTTGATATTGTTTTTCATTTTTGAGTCAACATTAAATTCCTTCTTGATATTTGTCAATATCTGGACCCTCTTATTTTGAGTCTCTCAAATTTTTGAAAGATACAAAAAGGGATGAATTATGAGTTTGATCCTACTTTCATGAATAGATTTCGTGTGGGTGATAAGCTGTGTAGTTTGGCTATTGATAGGGAGTACATCTCTAATTTGGCTAGTATCAACATGGTTGAAAATTTTGGGTTGCATTTACTACAACATCCTAGACCTTATAGGATGACATGGTTGAAGGAGTGTGGGGAATTCAAAGTGACCAAGCAAGTTTTAGTGAATTTCACTATTGGGAGGTATAGTGATGAAGTATTATGTGATGTGGTGCCTCTAGAGTCTTGTCATATGTTGTGGGGTAGGCCATGGAGGCATGAGAGGAAAGCATTTAATGATAAGAATAGAAATAGGTACAAATTTGTGAAGGATGGAGAATCAATCACCCTAGCTAGTTTAACACTAGAGCACATACTTGAAGATCAAAAGAAGGTGAAGGAAAAGATTAATCCGTTATCCAGATTGAATTATCAATTAAGACTTCTAGAAGAGGACATGATTGCACGGAGGGGTAAAAATGTAGTTAAGTTGTAAGAAGAGCCTCAGGATATGAATGTTGGGAAGAAGGAGGGAGAGCTGAAAGTAGAAATAGTTGAAAAAATCCAACATTTAAGGTAGGGATGTGGAATTGGGTAATAAAGAGGTGGATGAACAAGAAGTTAAAATTATTGATGAGGATATGCATGAATTGAAAGTTGACGGGGTAGAGAATGAAAGCATGAAGGAGTTGGTAGAGGCCAAAAATTTAAAAGAGGTAGTTGAGCTTGAAAATGTGGAGTTAGGTGATCAAACTCCAAAATTTGATGAAGAAAAATTGAAAGTTGGGGTAGAAGTTCAGTTTTTGAGCTTTGAATTGGAAGATCCACATTTTGGTAGTGATGAGGTAGTACATGAACATGGTGATTCAAATATGGTGGTCGGAGACGTGGTTGAGTTTGAAGATAAAAAAAATTGAACAAGAAATTTCAAAGGACGAAAGAGGCAAAGAGAAGAGCCTCGTGGTTCAAGAAGTGGAGTTGGTGGTGGTTTATCATGAATACAAGGATCCATATCTTGTACCTCATGAAGCTAACATGTCCCTCCCCATTTTGTTTAAATCTTTTTTGCAGGATAATTATGTTTGGAAGCTTCAACCACACTACGTATGGTAAAGGGAGTTCAAGCTCCATCTCTTCCATGTTTTCCAATCAAAGGAGCATAATTTATTGAACTCATGGTATGGAAGCAGAAATTTTCTGTTTGATCCAGGGGGAGCAGTTGCATTCATGAACAAAGTTATGATTCGGGACGAATCATCCTAAAGAAGGAGGGTATGATGTGATTCAGAACCCCGATAATACGAATCAAAGCAGGCTTGATGAGAAAATTCAAATATTCAAGCCAAACAAAGGAAAAACAACCAGATTCCTCCTTACGGCCATAATGCCCAGCTTGTCACTACCGTAATCCAGTCTCGAGTTAAAATGCAGAATTTCACGTCTTTACACTTACGGCCGTAAATAATGAAGTCACGGCTGTAACTCTTCATCAACGAGCGGCTTACTGCCGTAATTGGAGCTTTCACGGCCGTAACCATTCAAAGGCAAGACATTCACGGCCGTAATCAAATGTGCCACAGTCGTAACTACAATATCAATTTTGGATCAGAGAATCATTTACGGCTGTAACTGGATTCTTCATGGCCGTAAATAGCTAGCAAATCAAATTTGCGAGATTTTTAATTATCTTGTTTCATTTTCTTTATTTAACTATTTTACTTTAATTAGAACTCTATTTTGAGCCAGTTAGGATTTTGCTAGGGTTTTAGTTTGCTTATTTATAGTCTTTTCCATTCATTGTATTAGACAGACTTTAGACTATTATTGATATTATTGTGAGGCAAATTGCTTTCAAACTCTGTTCTTCATTAAACACAATTCGAACTTGCGGGTTTATTCTTGTTGGTTCAATACTCGGTGAGAATTAATATTGCTTGTGATCAAGAGGTCAATATATCCCTGTGATTGTATTGGTTGCTTGGTTCAATTAATTTTAATTGGATCCATAAATCGTAGTTTCTTGGCGTTCTTGGGTCGATTCAATATTTTGTGGGTTGCGTAGCTACAATTACTACGTAGTTTGCATCAACCTACCCCTAGGAAGTTCCTGATCTTTTTCTTTTTACTTTACTTCTATTTTTTATTCTTCTTTGTTTTAATTGATTCATTGAGGGCAATGTAATTTTCAAGTTTGGGGGTAGTTAGTTGATAACTTTGGGCTGTATTGATTCTTTTCGTATTGGCCTGTATTAATTGATACTCTGTAACTCTTCAGCCCCTATTAATCAATGCAACAACTTGGTCTTTTATTTGCTGTCTTTTGCTTTCAAAATAAATAAATAAATAAATTTGAAAATTTGTGTTAACTTATTTATTGCCTAGGATATAGTATAAATCAATTTGTGCTTAGGCTTGAAAAATGAACAATATGAAAGCATGAACTTATTTTGAACTAGTTATATTTTGCTAGATTTCATATTCATTGCACACATAGCCAGTGTTAGATAATTGCTTGTGTAAGGGATTTTGTTTAATACATGTGGGGCAAATTTGTGCAATTTGAACTTAGGAATGACTCGAAAATCCCTGAACTTAGGTCATTAGACATCCCATCCCTAAATTAGAACCATTCATGCTCAAAAGCAAGTTTGGGGATAGAATGATTGGAATTTGTGTGCATTGACTGTTTGGAGGTCTGTGGTACTTGGTTTTGCACTTTAGTCATTACGGTTTGGTCAACGGGTATAAACCATATCCAGCATAAAAATAGAAAAATGCTGACGGTCTTATTCCGCTCTTCAAATGCCTTTTTGACTCGAGTAAGTAAGTCCGAGGGGTCTTTCAAATCTGGTGCCCTAAAGCCAACTGGTTTGGGAGTCACCGACCTAAAGCTCTCTATAGGGGTCAATTAGAAAGCAAGTACGGAGAGTGGACTTACACATAAGACATTATAACATCTTTAACTTTTCTCTTTAAGCCTTTATGACTCGAACAAGTACATCTGAGGGGTTCTTTAAACCTGGTACCCTAAAGCCAACTGGTTTGGGAGTTGCCAATCTGAAAGCCCGCTACAGGGGTCATATAGAAAGCAAGTATGAAAAGTTCTGCACAAAGATGGTAAAAGACATAGACAATTAAAAGAAAAAGTCATCCAAAAAAAAAAAAATATATATATATGTATATATATATATATATATATATATAATTGCATGGTATAAGCTTTATTGACTGAACTGTGGTGACTGAGGTTGTAAAATTGGGGACTGCTTTCTTTTGATTTGTTATGCACACATATTTCTGATCATGACTGCCTCGTGTGGAAAAATCAATGAAAATGTTAAGAACCCGCATAGATAGAAACCAGGGATGTGAGAGAAAAGCAGAAAGTGGTGATCATCCATAAGCGTTGAAAGGAATTTCATTAGAAATCATAGATTGACCACATGGGATTTGAGCTTGATTATGCATAATGAGCCACACAGTGTTGAGTATATCTTTTGCATGAGTATGCGTTTGATGTTGGCTATTCACACACACACCTCTGGCATGATATAACTAGAAATTATTTTGCATTGTTGTTCATAACTATTGCTTGGAGCGTGAATTGATTTGGACTATGGAGGCATATGGTAAACATGTTGACACAACAAAAAAAATTTATCTCTTATCTCTTTGATTTTGTAGTTTATTATCCATTGTTCGAGGACGAACAATAATTCTAGTTTGGGAGTATTTGATAAGTGTATTTTATACACTTAGGGATTTGTCAAACCAAAATATATCATGGTGTTTTATGAATTTATTCTACCTAAATTGTGTTTAATTGTTGTTATTTCAGATTTTATTGAAAAAGAGGAACAAGGAAGCAATTGCGGGGAATAAAGGTCAAAAGAAGAAAAAATGAAGAGAAACAGAAGTTCTAGGGTCAAATTGCTCAAATCAAAAGTTAAGGACACACTATGCAAATAAAATCAAGGGACTAACTTGAAAGGCAAGGAAAAAATGAAGAATCGTAGCAAAAAGTCAAAATACGCGATTGCCGTTCTTCTAAGCAGTGATCGCGACTTAGGCAAAAAAATTTATGCAGAACCAAAAAGGGGTTTGCCACACGATCACTGGCATCCTTACCACGCGATCGCGTGGGCTTCCGACTGGGCCTAGTTTGGGCTTTTGTGCGCAATTTTGACAGATTTTACTCGGGAAGTTAACCTAAGATATACATGCAGTGCTATAGGCGACGAGAGAGGCACTTTTGCTGAGCTGAATACCAGAGAATTCTATTCGATTCAACATCAACTTTGAGGGAGATTCAAGCACGGAAAAGCAGTGGAAGTTAGGAGATTAACACGGGAATTCAATTCTTGGTGCAAGACTTCTTTTTTTGTCGTTAATTTCATAGATTCCATCATGTTTTATTCTGAATTTTATTGTTTTTGTTATTCATTCTTGATGTGTAACTAATCTTAACGTTGGGATGATCGATGTAGCCTAGTCAATTATTTCAATTCCATATTCCTTGTTTTAACGCTTCAATGCATGTGTTGATTTATTATTGCATTTAATGCGTGAATGAACTGGTCACTCTTTCATGTATTATTTCCATAATCCGAGGGGTGAGTTAATAACATAGATCTAGGTAATAAATCCGGTAATTGAACGAGAGATAGAGATATACTCTTGTGATTAGCTCGATTGTGTGTAATGCATCTAGGTAAGGAATATTCTGACTCTCTGTAGAGATACAATGTTGACTTATTTAGATATGATTGATTTAAACTCAAGAGAGGAATCTCAATTTGATTTAGTGAATTCGATCGAACACATGTTTAGAAAATAAAATTTGGAATTGGAATTGAATTAATTGGCTAGGTGAACTCGTGAATCTCAACTACTTACAACCATATTTAAGAACAAAAGCAATAATTGAAATCTCAATTTTGTGCAAAAGTTTAATCTTGAGTCATCGTTCAAATTTTAGTTTTAAAACAATCAAAATTCATTCATTGGTTCAAATAAGGATAAGAATTTACATATTTCGGTAATTAGTAAGCAGTCTCTGATGGTCGACATTCGGACTTCTAGATCCATTTTTACTACTCTTCACGACCCGTACACTTGTGGGGATATATCGTATCGCGAGATATCAGTGAACAATATCATTTCACGTTCCTTCTACTATCAATACATGCATTTTGTCCTTATCTTAAGATTCCTTGAGGAGAGGTATTGTATTTTTTTTTTTTTGCTTTCCTTTCATTAAATTTTTACGAATTTTACTAGCAAATGGGTCATTTTTTTTGTCTTCCTTTGATTCTTTCTGTAAGTGTGAGTTGTATTGTCAACGCACTAAACCTAATATCTCATGGGTTTGGATTAATTTCTCTACTTCATTCTGTAGTTTCTTTGATCTCTTCAAAATAGAGACTTTCTTACTTAATGCACCAATTACGACATTTACTTTCTTTAGATGGTAACTAATAGCACAATCATAGTCCTTTACCATTTCCAACCATCTGTGTTATTGCATGTTCAGATCTTTTTTGCGTAAAGAGATACTTAAAAATCATGATGGCAAAAAAAACTCGATATGTCCCGTTAATCCGCCAACCTGACCCGATCCGAAAAATTAATAAAAAAAATATTTTTTTTAATTTTTTCAAGATTTAATTTAAATTATACTTAAAAAAAGTGGCTTTGTTAGCACTAGCATCATTATTTGCTTGAAACATCTTTTTATGACAATTTTGAACATTTAGCAATGAAAAAATCACATCACAATAATTTCATTAGATTTCACATTTGCTGGATATTGACACTCATCATATAGGTTGCAAAAATAAGATTTTCATATAATTTTTCAAAATTATCTTTAGGATCAAAACTAGGCCTGGGCCCAAAACCCAAAAATTGGGAACCCCACATGACCCGATTCGGGTTTGATCTGGTCGATTTATTTATAAGTTCGAGTTGGGCCAGTTCGAACTATTGGGATGAATCGGTTTATAGATATTAAAACCGAGCAAGTGCTTTCTCATTTCCAAAACCTAAGGTGGCGTTCTGTTTGTATTTTATTTTGTATTTTCATTTTCGAAAATATTTTGTGTTTCCTGTTTTCATTTTTGTTTTCAAATTTGCTGAAAACTCGTTTGGTTTGTCATTTTTGAAAATTGTTTTTGAAAATGAAAAACTGGAAAACACGTTCTGTTTGAAATTTTGCAGAATACTAATTAAACTATTTTTAATTAATTTGCTTGCAGAATACTACTAATTCAAACTCAAATTTCATTTCACAATACACTGAAAATATGGTTACATACAACACACTAATGTGAGCATTAAGAGTCTATATTAACACAGCTTGGTCAGGTTCGAGATTTGAAAAAACTCTACTACTATTAAAATTCAGAAAATGCAAGTTCTTTCAAAATCACCAGAGTCCATTTATCAGTGTATTTTTTGAAATATAATAACAAGAATTCTCACTTAATTTTTTTTTGTAATGTTGATATTGAATTCAATAAAACTTTATTTAAACTTAGTTCCAAGTTAGGATAATTCTAAAAAAAAAAAAAAAAAAATTATTTAGGCTTAGTTCCAAGTTAGGATAATTCTAAAAAAAGTAATAAAAAAATAAAAACTTTATATTAAGCTTAGTTCTAAGTTAAGATAATTCTTTAGTTTAAAAAAAAAAAAAAATCCCAAAACGCTTTTTCCGCGTTTTGGACATTTTTTGTCGAAATACACACAAAACGCCCAAAACGAGGTTGTGGGCGTTTTGCATTTTGTGTACAAATTTTTTTTTTTGTTTTTCAAAATGCTTTTTCGAAAATGGTAAAGAGAACGCGTTTTTAGCTTTTTCGAAAATAAAAACAGAAAACGACCTCAAAATAGCAAAGAGAACAGAGGCTAAATATTACACAAACGAACAGACCTTCCACAGCGGGTGAAAATCCAAAGCCATATGGTTGAATCGTTGATGAGATGATTAATGTAAGACCAAACCCAGTCAAAATATTTAAAGTTCAAGTATCTTTGTCATTTATTTATGTAATAAATTATTTTGTACGTGTTAAAAACCTATAGAGCTAAAATCTTGGTTTGACTGAACCTTTTTTTCTGGGTTTTGTGCATTTGTTCATGGCTATATGCAAGATAATCAAAGATGTGGTATCATTTATGCAAGATTTTAATTCCTTGAAGTATTGATTTTCAGTATTTATAAAACTTCTGTTTATCCCAAAATTCATCAGTTAAATTTTTTTTATATATTTTTATTCCACCTAATCATATTTTCATGGATTTTCTTATCTGATAATTCTGATTCTTTTCTCTGTATTTACAAGAAGTGGAAGAAAATCTTGTTATTACAGACTATTGTATGCCTGGGATAACTGTCTATGACTTGCTCAAACATAGAATTGGAGGATGGAAGAGGGGAGGGAGAGGGAGAGAGAGAGAGAGAGAGAGAGAGAGGAGGGGGTAAACCCGGCCCAAACAGACCCGATTCGGGTGCAAAAATGAAAAAACAAACAAATCGAAAATTTCGGGTCGGGTTGGACCAAACTTGACCCAACCCATTTCACACTCCTAGTCGACACTAAATAATAGGTAGAATAAAAAGGACTGTGAAGAAAACTGCTAGCAATCAACTCATTCTCCAAGATGAGAGTGATGAAGAGGTTGAGGTCTGAATGGTGGACCCTCGTTGGAAGAAGACGATGACATAGATGAACCACGCTGGAGTTTACACTAAGCATTTTCCGAGGAGATAGGTTAAGCTCCTCTTGACTTGATTCGCAGACAAAGCATCTATGGAGGAACCCTCACTTTTCATGATGATGACGACGATAGTGACGACGATGAGGCATTGCATGTTCGAGGAGTGGAGTTTTCGAATTCTTTTTTCTCTACTGAGTATGCATGTCATCAATACAAGAGGATCAAGAAAGTTGAAGTAATACCCCCTATCGAAAAGGTGATATTATTTTTCTTTTTTCCTTAAAATTTGATTTTTTGCCTTATTTTTGAAGAATGAAGTGATTGGGTTTTCAGGATCTAGTTTTGGGTGTGAGTGAGCAACTAAAGCGATTATTTTACGCTAATGCGGATGCTCGAAGTGAAGTACTTGATAGGCAGGGGAGACATTGGATAGCTTACATACATATTTGAAGAGAAAGGCCTTTCAGTATAGATCAAATGACACAACGGATTTGTTTGGTAAGTAGGAAATGAGGTCAGTTTATAGCGGTCAATTTGACCGACTAGAGACTTCTTGGATAGCGTGTAGGAATCACGACTTAACCACCCTTGTTTTGATGCTCCCGTACTTTCCATGACACTCGCTTCACCTAATTTTCACCCACTATAAAGTAGAGGTCAGAGAAACACACAAACGAGCATCTCAAAAAGAGACGTGCTTGTTTCCTTAAATATTATTTTAAATTTTTTCTTTTATTTTCATTTTCATAAAAATTCAAAAAATAATTTAATACATCATAATAAGAAAATATGGACGGGAATATGGATGCTCAGGGGTCTACCTACTCACTAGTCGGGGATATCTCAATCCAACGCATGGAGCATTCAATCTCCTAACCCTGGTAGAACTCATCTTCCACTAAATCTAATCTCTTCGCATGAACTCACAACCTTATCCCAGATAAATAGGAAGATGACTTACAATAGGATTAGTGTCTAAATTCAAGCATCCTAATCCTACCAGGATTCGACTGTGCACCTATATAAATACTCATCCCTCAATCATAACTCAGGTACAAAATTATTATTTCAGTTCATAGCCTCTTACATAAATATTTTTTCTCTCTCTCTTTGCTGACTTAAGCATCGGAGGGAAGGCGAGGTCAAACTTCATCGCCTTTGTTTCAGGTATTCGGAAATCTAGTTAGTGCCTCTTTATTGATCAAGATCGAATTATTTCTGGTGCGATTTTTTGCATCATCATTGGTGTTGTCTGTGGGAATCATTACTAGAAGTCATGTGATAAGTGCATTTTACACACTTATTTATTTGTCTAAATTAGATCATATTATTTTCATTCTTGAATAATTACTATTTAATTGCTTTATATTTGTTCACATTGTAGGAAGTTTCCCAAAATCATGGGAATGAAGCACCAAAGTGGAAAAATGGACATTTAGATGTCATTTGAGTCTAAAAGGAGCAAAATGGATGATGGTGTCATCAACTGAGACTTCCAAGGAGAGTTCAGTGGAATAAATCAGGTTTGAGAGCTTAATTGAAGATGGAATGAAGCTTGGAAGAAGATTTGAAGTGTTTGGGAAGTTCAGGGATTTAATTGTCGCAATCAGAAGATGAATGATTCATGTGCAAATAGAGTTCAGGGGCCAACTTAAACATATCGGAAAGATGGAAATAGCATGTGAAGATTTATACTGTGCGACCATGGGTTATCAGTGTGGTGGCCGCGTGAGAATCCTTAAATTAACAGAACCACTTTTGGTTCTACTGGGCGGCCACCAGACTTCATCCTACATGGCCACCCAATTATCCGAGGCCCAGCGGGAAAAAGTCCGTGCGCAATTTTGAGCCCTGTTTTTCCTAGGTTTCGAGAAGAATCTATATAAGCTATTTTCATGCACGAGAGAGGTTCCTTTGCACACATACTGTAGGGGCACAATTCACCATTAAAGTTTGGAGATTTTGGAGGCTCAATTGGAGACGAAGGTAAGGAAATTCAAAGATAAATTCATGGAAGAAACTTCTTGGTACATGAATTCTTTTTACATTTCTCTTCAATTTTCTCATGATGTTTAGTTTAGATTATTACTGCGTTCTTGTTATTTCCTTCATGAATAACAAAAATATTTGTTGGGATCAAACGATGTAGCGTAATTTTACGCCTTTAACTCCATTACTCAAGTTTTACGAGATTGCATGTGTATGGTTTTATTTTGTGTTCAATGTGTGAATTAACCGGCCACTAATTCATTGAATAAATGGATCATTTTCATAATCCGAGAGGTGAGCTAATGATCTAGATTTAGGAATATTACCCAGTAATTGAACGACTGATAGAGATATACGCTTCTTGTTATTGTGGTCTTGTTTGAGTTCTTGTATCCTATACACCTAATCATTACAATCAACTATTCGTTAACATGGTTGACTAATTAGGTAGATTTAACTTAAACCCGAGAGGAGAATTTCATGTGCATAAGTGAGCTCGACCGATCACATTAATAGATTAAAACTTGAGTGATCATGAGGTTAAAGGTATTGACTACGTGAAATCGTGAAATTCCAACTCTTCTTCAATTGATTTTAAAAAAAAAACACCTTTATTGCTTGTCTATTGTTTTAGTTTAAATTTTAGAATCCTCATAACTTCAATTATTCATCATTCAAATAAAGTATAAATTTGAAAACATTTGGTACTTAATCTAAATCATTGTGAGTGCAATAACTCAGACTGAAAAAGTCCACTTTATTACTTAGATGCGACATCGTACACTTGTGATTTAGCACACATCACCATGGTTAATACACATTATGGACTTTCGCAAGAGAAACGTACCTGCTTGTGATCATCCCGTTGGGGAGGAGCATGTGCCCCCAAGACTACTACTAAATCAACCTACATTACCAAGAAATCAGACATCACTACCCCAATCTGCTGTCACTACCTAAGCAGCTTTGGAAGAACTTTGCCAGCAAGTCACTGCATTAACTCAAATACTTGCGTAGCAGAACTAGCGTGCACCAACGCTCGAGGAGGGGAACACTTCACGGGCCCAACCACAGAACCACGCACACAATGCTGTTAGGGTAAGTACCTCGAGATTACCCCCATCACCACTGAACATTATGAGTTCAAGAACAGTCACCATGCCCCCTGCTAAGCTTGTGAGAATTATTCAGGTGGGAATAGCAACAGACATATGACAAACCACTCAATCCCCAGCAGGTTTCACCCTGAACACTCCATTCACGCCAGAGGTTTTAGCATTTCCCCTTCCGGATAGGTTCAAGTATCCGAGGATAAAGGAATATGATGGTACAACTGATCCTGTGAATCATCTCAATGTGTACACTGAAGTCATGAACTTACAAGTCGCCCTGATTAGGTTATGTGCAAGGTATTCCCCCAAATCTTGACCAGTGCTGCTAGGGATTGATTCTCAACTCTTGAACCAAATTCTATTTCAACATTCGCAGATCTTGCAAACAAATTCTCCGCCCTCTTTGCAAGTAGTAAATGCATAAGGAAGACAGCTGCTTCTCTAATGAGACTTAGCCAAGGACAGAATGAGACACTGCGTGAATTAATGACCAGGTTCAATGTTGAAAGACTACAGATCCCTGATTTTCACATCTCTACCATTGTATCCACTCTTACTCATGTTGTGAAGTGCGAGTCTTACAAAATGTCCCTATCAAAAACACCTCCAAAATAGGTCATTAAGCTTCGTATATAAATATGGAAGAAGCTATGTATCCAAGGAAGTGCAACACTGCTTCCGAAAGATCTGAGCACGGGAACAATAGGCCCGACCGTAAGAGACAGCGTGATGATAATCAATGGCAGGAGCGTGATCAAGGTAAAGCAAGGTCAGAAAAGCCTCATCATTCACTACTCTGAACACACCCCGGGCTAACATTCTTATGGAAATCAAGGATATGAAATAGCTAAAACGGCCAGCCAGGATCAGGTCTCCTCCCGACACTTGCAACAAGAGCAAGTACTGTGATTTTCACCGTGATCATGGGCACACTACAAAGACTTGCTATGTGCTACAGTGAGAAATTGAGGCCTTGATCAATAGGGGTTTTCTGAAATCTTTCATCAATAACGACAAACGAAAAAAGCATGATCATTAGTAGGATCAATAGTCGAGGAACAAAAACCCTACAGCAGGTACAATCAATGTCATTATTGATGGGATAATTGTTGGTGGAGACTCTCAAAATGGGCTCAAAGTGTATGTCAGACAATCCAAGGGGGCTGAACCTACTACTCATCAGGACATTACATTTGGTTCAGATGACATAAAAGGAGTGAATACTCCTCATGATGACGCTATGGTAGTCAAAGCAATCACAACTAATTATGAGGTAAAAAGGATTTTGGTTGAAAACATGAGCACGGACAATGTGTTATCACATGAAGCCTTCACTAAGATGGGGATATCAACAAACAATTTGAGACCTATCAGGACACCCTTGCAGGGCTTAAGGGGGAGTGTAATCATGCCCGAAGGTACCACCGAGCTTCCATTAACATTGGGAACAGACCCCTAGCAAGTGACAAAAATGACCATGTTCCATGTTGTGCGAGCTCCAATGACATACAACACAATCCTAGGAAGGCCAATACTAAACAAGATCAGAGCAATTGTGTTAACGTTCCACATTGCCATGAAATTTCCAATAGTAGAAGGCATAGGAGTCATTTGTGGAGATCAGAAAATAGCAAGGCAATGCTATGTTACCCGTGTTAAGAATCTCCCAATGGATGTTGCATGGGTTTCGAAGTCAGAGCCCGATATCGAGCACGTGGCAGGCTCTCACCAGTTGAGGAACTTTAGTGGTTGAGCTCGAGCCTACGAGGAAGGTCACCATTGGTCGAATCTTGATGAAGATCTAAAATCAACACTCACACAATATTTGAGGCACAATATTGATGTGTTCACTTGGAAGGTAGAGTACATGCATGGGATTGACCCTGAGGTTACCATGCATAGGCTAAATGTGAACTCAGATGCATGACCAGTCAAATAGAGGAAGAGGAAATTTGCTCCTAATCAACGAACTGTAATTCAAGAAGAGATAGGTAAGCTCACAAAGGCAGGGTTCATCAGAGAAGTTCAATACGTAGATTGGCTTGCAAATGTGGTCTTGGGAAAGAAAAGCAATGGTAAGTGGCGAGTTTGCGTGGACTATACAGATCTGAATAAGGCATGTCCCAAAGATAGCTACCCTCTACCACGAATTGACAACCGCGTGGACAGCACTTCGGGTCATAAGGTATACAGCTTCCTTGATGCCTTCACAGGCTACCGTCAGATTCCAATGGCAGCGAATGACCAAAAAAAAAATCTTTTATGGAAAATTCAGCAATATATTGCTATAAGGTCATGCCTTTCGAATTGAAGAATGCAGGACCAACATACCAAAGGCTAATTAATAAAGTGTTCGTAGACTTAATTATGAAGAAAATTGAGGCATACGTAGATGATATTTAGTGAAAAGCACAGAAACCAACATACACATCCACTACCTCAAAGAGGTATTCTCCAGGCTCAAAAAATATAGGATGAAGTTAAACCCTGCTATGTGTGTGTTAGGGGTATCACCAGGAAAAATTTTGGGTTTCACGATCATTTATCAGGGCTTTGAGGCCAACACTGATAAAATACAGGCCCTAATTTCCATGGAATTCCCCAAGAGCAGGAAAGACGTTCAAAAGTTGACAGGTCGAGTAATAGCACTTAACAGATTCATGTCAAGAGTAGCTGACAAGTGTTTCCCTTTTTTCAAAATCTTCAGGGGAAATCAAACTTTTGAATGGAATGACGAATGTGAGCATGCTCTGCAAGGGCTCAAGGTATCCCTAAAAACACCTCCTGTGCTTGTAAACCCAGCCCAAGGGATGTGCTATCGCTGTACCTACCAGTCTCCGAAAATGGAGTAAGTGCAGTTCTTGTCAGAGACGTAGGCCGGGACCAACAACCAATATATTATATCAGCAAGGTTTTTCTTAACATCGAAACACGTTACACACTAGCAGAACAACTGGCATTAGGAATGACAAAAAAACCCTAAGGACCCGAAACAATCTGCCCCGAAAATTACCCACCCCGTCGGGTCGGCGGAGCGGGTTTTTTGCCCCGCAGGGCATTTCGAGGTGGGTTCGGGGTGGACCCGCCCTGTGACCCGGAATTCTTTTTTTTTAATATTGGAATGAGAAACTAAAAATAAATTTAATGAGATCTAGAAGAATTGAACTTTGGTGAGATTTATTTAAGGTTATGAGAATACACAACCACTATACCATTATGTTGTTTATTGATTTTTTTCCTTCAAATATATACATATTATCTTTAAAATTCTAACTTAAAAATTCTAACTAGTTCAATGCCTAAGTTTTTCACCTAAAATTTCATTACCAATTTCAGAAGAAAAAAATTAGTTTCGGGTCATTGCCTGGGCGGGTAGTCGGCCCGCCCCTCCCTGCAAACAGTCGCGGGGCGGGTTTCAGCAATTTCGGGTTCGGTTCGGGGCGGGGCGGCCGAAACCCGACCCATTGTCATCCCTAGCTGGCATTAGCACTCGTTGTAGTAGTCAGAAAATTGAGACAGTACTTCCAGTCACATACGATTATAGTGCTCACTAATTAGCCCCTAAAACATATACTTAGAAGCCCGACGTATCAGGAAGACTGCTCAAATGGGCAATTGAACTTGGAGAATTTGATATTGAATTCAAACTTATACCTTCGATAAAAGCACAAGCCTTGCCGGACTTCATTGTAGAGTTCACACCAAGGCCTTAGGGGCCATAGAGTAACCCGAACAGCTCCAACAATTGCTGGAAATTTTTTGTGGATGAACAATGAAGCTAAGTATGAAGATGTTATTATCGGGCTTGAGATTGCCCATGGACTTGAACTCGAACATATAAAGATTTTCAGTGACTCCCAGCTTTTCATGGGGTAGATCGATGGCACATTCAAAAGAAAAGAGGAAAAAATGAGTTTATACTACCTACGTGTTCATGACCTACAGAGGATGTTCACAAGTTATAAGATCTTAAAAATACCTCAATCAGGAAATATCAAGGCCGGCTCTCTTTCAAGGTTAGTATTCATGAGCATACCTCAAAAGAACTGTCCATGTGAAATTTGTATCACAATAAAGCATAGCCCCAAAGCCTGTAGTCATGGACATTGACCATGAACCCTCGTGGATGGACCCCATAGTCAAGTATATATCTGATGGAAGTCTTCCTAAAAATCCAAGGGAAGTTAGGAGCATCAAACAGAGATCAGCTAGATATTGCATAATAGGAGGAGTTCTCTTTCGAAGAAACTGCCTTACCTCAAATGCCTTAAACCTTCAGAAGTCACTCAAGCTCTTGTAGAAGTACATGAAGGCATGTGTGGGAACCATCAGGTTGCTCGGTCCTTGTCTTACAAACTTCTCAGGTATGGGTACTATTGGCGACCACGAGGGCTGATAAAATGGATTATGTGAAGAAGTGTGACAAGTGTCATAGACATGGGAATATCATCCACACACCAGCTGAGGACCTAACTTCGATCCAGTGCCTAGGACCTTTCGAATAGTAGGGAATCAACATCATAGGACCTTTTCACTTAGCAAGGGGACAACTCAAGTTCATAGCAATGGCAGTTGAGTACTTCACTAAGTGGCTAGAAGCAAAGCCCCTAGCAAATTTCAGAGCCAAAACTTAGATATTTTGTTCGGAAATCCATCGTATGTAGGTCTGGCCTTCCGAAGATGCTAATAACAGACAATAACAGACAGTCTAACAACGCACAGTTTAAGAATTTCTGTGCAAACCTGCATATTGACCATCGTCTAACGTCGGTCGCACAACCTCAAAGCAATGGGTTGGCAGAAGTGACGAAGAGGATAATACTCCAAGACTTTCGCACGAGGATAGGAGAGGTGCGAGGATCGTGGCCCGACAACCTGACAGCCATGCTTTTGTCGTACAAGACCTCTCTTCGCACAGCTACTGGGAAAATTCCATTTATGCTTGCTTTTGGGGTAGAGGCCAAAATCCCCATTGAATTCGGCATTCTAATTTACAAGAGTCTTTTCCCTAATGTTGAGAGTGAAGGTACAAGTGAACACCTTGATCTACTAGAAAAAGTTCATGAAGCTAGCATAAAGATAACATCCTATCAAAGCAAAACAGCTAGGTACGTTAACAACAGGGTCAACCCGAGAAGGTTCAGAGCAGGGGACCTCGTACTAAGAAAAGCAGAAGTATCTGGTCATCCCCAAGGGAAACTTAGGTCAACTTGGGAAGGACCTTATGAGATCATATGCTAGACTCGAGGAGGATCATACAACTTACAAAATCTTGCAGGAACACCGCTTCCAAGACCATGGAATGCAGAAAACTTGAAAATCTACTACAAGTAACAAGATCTAGCTCTGTATTCCGCCCAAAATTTGCATCATAACCATGTTCGAGGTTAGTAGTTTAAAATTTACATCATAACCTTGTTTGGGGTTAGTAGTTTAAAATATAAATCATAACCTTGTTTGGGTTAGTAGTTTAAAATTTGCATCATAACCTTGTTCAGGGTTAGCACTGAGAATTTACATCATAACCTTGTTTGGGGTTAGTACTTTAAAATATACGTCATACCCATGTTTGGGGTTTATACATGCTCAACTATATTATCCTTGTTCAGGGATAACACGTGATCGATTTTAAACACCATTGTTCGGGGTTTACACTTTGTGTCCAAAACCCCTTTTTGAAGTTTACTACTTTAGCTCGTGCGTTTTAAGTGCACATTACTTGATTAAACAACACTTACAGGTCTAGAAATACGTTTCATTCAAAACAAAAATACTTCATTAATTCAGAAAGAGAACACATTCATACAAAAGTTCGGGATCAAAAACTTAATTCTGCTCGTCTACAACCTCAAGCTCATCCCCCGACCCCTCGTTACCTCCATCATCGGGATCATCCTCCAATTCTGATAAATTCAAGCCCTTAGTGAGATCAGGGTCAGTCCTGAGGTCCTCGGGTCGAACTTCGCTCTAAATATTGCCCAGGCTTGCTTGAACACGTAGTTATAAGACCCCGAGGTATACTTGCATTGAAGAAGACCAAATTCAGAGGATTTTTTGAAGTCTTCAACCGTCATTACTCGAGAAGTCTCAACGGCAGCTAACTTCTCCTCAAAGTCTTTTTGAGCACTCTTAATCTCGAGCTTGAGATCTTCAGCATCATGTCTCTCTTCCCTGAGCTCTACCTTCAAAGCTTCTTGCTCTTGCTTCAACTTTTCTTCTCATCTTCCAGTTCCCCGATCCTGATCTCACACCGAGCGATAGAACGCCCCAGGCCTTCAACTTTGTCCACATCATGTATTTCTCGGAGGGCAATACCTTGAGCAACGTTAAGAGCTTGTAAGATGGAGCTAATTAAGCTTGGGAATAAAAGATGGGAAATTTAATAAGTTTTTACCTTGGTGAAGTAAGCCTCAAGATGCTTAGTGCCCATGCTCGGGCTTACCTCATTCCGATACTTTACAACAACATTAGGTGACTATAATGCAGCCCGAAGGGAATCTTCCTCAAGATCGAAAAAGTTCGGTGTCGAGGCTTTATTGACCGGGGATCTGTGAGGAGGAGGGGGAATGTACTAGGGATCTTCATCCCTGAGCAACGCATTGGATCCCTCCCTAGGGCCGCTTGTCCCTTGAGGTCGGGGCCTCTTCATTCCCTTTTTAGTTGGGGGCCGACTGCCAATTGTCCCGGCCTTCCCCTGGATAAAACCCTTGAGCGAGGACAGATCAAAAGTCATAGTGATTTCTACAAAAAAACAAGTCATTAGAGAGAGCAGGAGAGATAAAACCAAAAATTAAAGAGAGTAGCCAGGTTCCTTCCCCTGAAGTTCATGACTCCAACAAGATCGAGGACCTCATCCTCAAGTAGATCATCCAAATTATTGACTAAAGGCTCTAGGCCCTCAAGCATTTCCCTATCCCGCTCTAAGGCCTCAAAATAAGCCTGACCCTCATTGAACTTGATGGTGTCCGAGACAACCCATTTCGACCAAAAAGGATGCTCGAGTTCTTGAGGAATGACGTAAAAAAATCACTCCTTCCAACCCTGAAGAGAGCTCGACATCCTAGGCATTTTAAACCTACTCCAACTAGATAAATGTGCAAAGCATGAGAAGTGGGGGAGCTGCTTGAGCTCGAACACATCCTGCAGAGGTCTAATCGGGGTATTATAGACATAAAACTATAGGAAATAAAAAAATATACCAACATTCTCCATCCATTTGGTACTAATTGCCCCGAGAACATAGAGTGCTCTATGAGGAACTCAACAAAAAATGGATGTAGTGGCCACCTCAGTCCGGCCTTCAAAGCATCCCTATTTACTAAACTCACCCTCTCGAGTAGCTACTACTTTATCCTTGGGGGTTGGAGCCCTAATATCACACCAGGGCATGAGCCCGAACTCCCTCGCCACCTCAATAATCTTATGTTTTTCATATATGCACCTAAGCTCGGGGTAAGTAAGAGGAATTTCATCATCCCCATGAGCTTGAGGCCTAACATCTACAAGCTTGGCCATAGAGATTATAGAGTTTCCTAAGTCCTCGAGCATATGTTGCTCGCTACTCGATTGCTCGCTACTCGAACTACTCATGCTACTATCACTACTCGAGCTACTATCACTGCTGGACATCTCCTAAGGGAAAAGACAAAAAATTGATTAACTTAAAGGCTCGAAGCTCTTACCTCAACCAACAAGCAAACCAAAAACACACTTCTAAGCCCGAGCACAATCTCAACGATCTCACTTTCAAAGGAAATTGTAAAGTGTAAAAATGAGGAGAGGTCCTATTTATAGTGGAAAATTGCACTAATACCAGAGGTCGCGTGATCTGAACCTCCAAACGATGCCACATGTCGCACATCCATGGCCTACGTGGCCTGCCATATGTCTCATCTTTTTCAGAACAACGTGTCACCTATCAGGACTGTCACGTATAGTCAAATCATCCCCAAACAGTATTCGATCGCAATTTAACACATCCCCATCTCCCTAAACTAGAATATGGATGCGCGTGGGCCAGTGATGATTCCAAAAGTAGGCTCATCTTGATAACGACACACATCTCACCCAGACAACTTTCAAAACATAACTGATATGCTCCATCCCTGAGTAGCTTCACCATCCCCGAATATAATACACCCCGAGGAGTAAACCTCGCCTAATATAAGTACAACATGATCGGGGATAGGGATGCTTGGGGGTCTACCTACTCACTGGTCGGGACATCTCAATCCAACACATGGAGCATTCAATCTACTAACCTTTGTAGAACTCATCTTCCACCGAATCTTATCTCTTCACAAGAACTCACAACCTTATCCCAGATAAATAGGAAGATGACTTCCAATAGGATTGTTCCTAAATTCAAGCATCTTAATCCTACCAGGATTCGACTATGCACCTCTATAAATACTCTTCTCTCAATCATAACTCATGTAAACAAGTATTATTTCAATTAATAGCCTTTTGCATAAATATTTTCTCTCTCTTTGTTGACTTAAGCATCAGAGAGGCGACAATGTTACACCTCATTGCCTTTGTTTCAGGTATTCGGAGATCCAGTTCGTGCCTCTTTACTGCTCAAGCTCGGATTATTTCAGGTGCGATTTTTAGCATCATCAAGTACCAAATGCATAATTATTATATTAGCTTGATAGACGATGTCGTAACCATATATAATTGTGAGAAAATTTCTTCATAACTTTAAAATCATTTTACTTGATAGTAGTCGGTATTGAATCAAAATTAGGGTAGAAGCTAAAAAATATAACTTCAATCTAAAAAGGGACTTTCTTGTTACGTTATCATCAAGTTATATATATAATTATCTAGTAAAGAGCCACATTTATGTAAGGGGGGGGGGGAACTTTTAATAAAGATTAATACTTTGATTTCTAAACTAACTTTCAAATCAAAGCTTATATTTCAATTGAAAGATATTGTTTTTGTATTCTTACCATAGTTCTGTATGTTTTTCTCGTCCTCGTTACTCTATATAAATATGAACTCCACAATAAATTTTATATATTCCCCTGAAGCATGAAAATAAGTTGTAGCATCACTAACAAATTCATTCTTGAAGATTCTCTATTACAAACTTTCACCATTTTTCTATTGGATATCGATTCCAAGAAAGTATTCAAATCAATTTTTTTTAGCTTTCTTTGAAAACAAGAACGCCATGAAATTTAATTAATTACTAAATAAATTAAAACTACCTTGAAGATGCGCAGCAGAGTTACCTTCCAACATCAATTATGAATTCCAGTATTTGAAATTATTGTTTCAGCTTCTAACATTTGAATCTTCCCCAATATTCCTTTAAGAACAAGATTGCATTGATGCATGGACGCCAAAGGACAAAGAATAAAAAAACACAATAATATTATCCAAGGAGAATGAAATTTTCACTCTAATATTCAATTGGGGAATGACCAAAAACAAAAATATGAAATTAATCAATTAATTAGTTTTTGGTTGTTCCCTACTAGCTAGTGCATATATAGGAGAAGAGATTCTCCTATTCCTTGTGGGATTTAGAGTTTTATACTTATCCAACAAGTAACTCTTTTCCTTCTCTTTGTGGAATTAAAATTTCATACTTGTCCAACAAGTAACCCTATCCTTATCCCTTTTTATTAGTGCAATCCAAGAACTATCTAACTTTTTACAAGTGAGTCCTTCAATACTTATTTAGGCTATTGGGGGGACCCAATTGGATTTATATATTATAGGTTCCCAATAATTAAATTCGGTTACGCCAATTAATAACCGTTCAATTTAATTATCTAATAATTCGCTCATACCACTATAGACGAATTATTGCACCTCCTAAATATATAATCATAAAAGCAACATATATTTATTTCCAATAATTATTTTTTCTCTTGACTTATCAATCTAATAGTTTGTCCTCATTTGAGATCGATAATTAATTAGGCGTACAATTAACCGTTTCACCTAATTAATTATACACTTTGCTTAAATCAACATTCTTATTGCTATGATTTCTACTTAACATAGAATGTTAAATACTAAGCTTAGATTCCTGAAATCATACTCACACTTAAAAAATATTTAAGCGATCTCCTTAACTCTACAATTAGAGGAACGAATTCCTCTTGCAATGCTTCATTTATTAATTTACTTTCCTTCGGCTCCCACATACAAAGTTATTGATCACATAAATGATTGATCTCACTGATGTGATCCGAAGTAGGAGACCAAAGGAGAAGTCGACCTATCGACAATGTGACAGTGATCTACGCGGGAAACGACACAAGTTTCATGTTGGAATCGAGCCGAGAAGACGAAGGGGTCGAGCCGAATCAAATGGGCAAGGTTTGGAGGCCAAAGACACATTCACGGCCGTAAAATCAGTTGTTCACGGCCGTAACAGCCCCTCGGGTCAAAAGCAAGAATTCCAGGATTTTTATACTTACGGCCGTAAGACTATAGTTCACGGCCGTAACTTATTCTCTGGTGAAATTGAAGTAATTCAGCAAAGTGATACTTACGGTCGTGAGAGTTCTTGTTACGGCCGTAACTCATTAACAGAGACTCACTTACGGCCGTAAGTGACATTTTTACGGCTGTAACATCTAATTTTCCAAATTTCGCGTTTTTTTAATTTAATTCCGTTTTTATTAATTACTTTTATGTTTTGGGCCCAAATTAGCGGCAAACCCTAGTTAGGTCAGTTTTTACATTATATTGCTTTGTTTTTCATTATGAAACAACAACTTTGATATTATTGAATGAATGTGAGAATTTTCTCTCTCGAAAAGGAGGATTCCTTTTTCTTGTTCTTGAAGAACAATTCATAGAACTTATCAAATATTTTTTTGAATATTTGTGGCGTTCCAATCAGAAACTTATCAAGGAGTTTGGCATCCCTTGTGGCGTTTCGAAAACCTCGGTTTTTCAATTCGCATTGTCAATTTATTGCGTCGTGATTGTTGGGTCCAGGTCCTATCGTCAATTTTTATCTTTTCCAGTATTTTAATTATTGTGTTCTTGTGTTTCTTGGCTGAATCTGGATCTTTCCTATCTTTGTTTCGATTAATTTCGTGTGTTCGTTGTGACCCCCTCCCGGGATCACATCACTCACTTATAGGATATCAAAGACCCTAAGGATCGTTACATAATAAATATCATCTAGGACAGATTAAGACAATCCATATGATAGTTATGTGAAATCTCAATTCCCAAGCACGGTTATGCTAGAGAATTAATTTCATGATGGTCTAGTCCAATATACTTATCCCGATGTATATCAGTGTTATTATGCACGACTCAACTAGTCGCGACGATTAAGCAACAGTTTGGTAAACGGTTTATAAACCGGTTTATTAACCACACAATTTCCTAAACTACTTTTTAACAATTAAAATTTTCTCTCTCCATTTTTTAACCACACATTTTTCCTCAAAATCATAAATATGTCAGTTTATAAATAACTACAATGTTACCAAACGGAGACTAAGATAAATCGCCTATTATTATTAATTAGACTAATAATCAAATGAACCTCAATAGAATAAAGTGCACATCTTTATTCAAGGTTCAAGACTAAATTATTCTTCATTGAAATAAAATACTAATCTTATGTACTTCGAAAAGTACTAATATTAAATTATCTTTAAACAATTGAAGGCCCTTCATTACAACTTACTTATAATAATGAATTGCAAATTTAAATAAACGTCAAATATTGTATAAAATATAAATAATCATTTATTACATTTAAGTAAATTTCCAACTCTTTTGGACACAAATCCCAACATTTTCTCCTCAATATTATTTTCAACTACATATTTTAGATAAAAGAATAACTAATATTAATTAGTAGGGAGCCTATAAAAATATGAAAGTACTCTAAATAAAAATTTGTAAAAGTTTTTAAAATTTTTAAAATTTTTTAAAATTCTATATAAACCATAAAAATCAATAAAATTCAATGGAACCAATTTAAAAGTTCTTTAAAAAAATTCTTTCAAAATTTAAATGTCTTTCAAATCTAAGTTGAATAAATAGTTTTGCTTAAATTTATTCAATTTTTTTATAGTACTATAATAACAAACATGGATTAATATAGAAATAATAATATAAATAGATAGAGAGAGACATGTCCACTTCGTATTTCAATATTGTGTAATTGTATCAAAGCAGACTCACGGAAATGGAAGGTGGAGCTCAGCCGGCGGACACCGATATGTTGGAAACACCGACGCAGCTACAGCAACAGCAGCACCAGGCGAGTCAGCAAGTGCTGCCGCCGATTGAGCACATCCCGGCGACGCTGAGCCACGGCGGTCGCTTCATCCAATACAATATCTTCGGCAACATCTTTGAGGTCACCTCTAAATACAAGCCCCCAATCCTGCCAATCGGAAAAGGCGCATACGGAATCGTCTGGTAGTTGAATTTAAATCATTTACCCCTTCATGTTATTATACATCTGTGTCTTATGAATTTGTGATAAAATTGGAATTATTTTGTTCTTTTTCTTTTTTTTCTTTTTTTTGGGTTTTGTAAAGCTCGGCTTTGAATTCGGAGACGAATGAGAATGTGGCGATAAAGAAGATAGCGAACGCTTTTGATAACAAAATCGATGCGAAGAGGACTCTGCGTGAGATCAAGCTTCTCCGCCATATGGATCATGAAAATGTTAGTGAGAAATTTCTTGTTTATCTGACAAGTTTTTTGTTTGCGCACGCGCTTGTGTGTTTGAAAAAATGATTTTTGTCTTCCATTTTTGGGAAAGAATTTTCTTCTTTTGTCATATTAGGCAATTCGAAGATAAGATGTTAGTAGGTGAAAAGAAGCTTTTGATATTTTTCTCAAATGGATTCAAACGAAATGCTATTACGTTGATTCATAGAAAAATATTCCGAGTTTTGAATAAGGCCTAGGGGAATTTTATGGATGATTTTATATGTTTCTGCACGTGAATTAAGCCCCTTTTTGGTTAGATAAAAATCAGATAGTTTAATTTTGATACAAGTTGATGGAATGCGTGGTTGGTCTATAAATGTGTGGTTAAAATTATTTATTGACTTTGATTTAAATTTTAGTCAACCTTTTAAGCTGAATCATACAGGGGCTAAATGTTATTCTATCTCTGGTTTCGTACCTGTCATTTTCCCCCTTTGGAAGTTTTGCCATATTGTAGTTCATTCAGCCTGTGGTTTGTACTCATTGATCTTTCCAAATTTTGAAATTTGAAGCTAATGGTTCAACTCAAGCTATTTCTCTACTTACCATCCATACAAATTTTAGGTCAATGGAAATAAATTTCTTGAGAAAAAGCTCATAGAACTACTTTTCCTGGAAAATTTATTATTTTGTTGACTAAAGACTTGATTTTAGTTTCAATAAGAAACAAACATTTTAGTGGTTTTTAATTGATTTATAATATTCTTTTGGTCAATCAATGGCATTTAACTACCTCAACTACTTTGATACCCATTGAAAGAGGTAAATATATATAAAGGAAAAGAAGCTACACTTAATTAATGCAATGGAAACTAAAGAAATGAATTTAAACATTTGGAGTTTAAAGGTTGGATATGTGATTGTTTATATTTTTTGATGAGGATTAGATGTGATTCTCGGAATATCTTCTTCTTATTTATTGAGTTGCTATAGTGCTTTAGATGTATTGAAGTAGTTGTATTTAATGACCTTTGAGTTTCTTAGTCCTTGTTGTGAGTTAATATTTTACAGTGATATATTGCGGAATTTTGATATTTCTTAAGTTTCTTACATGATGGCATTACTGAACTTTGGATAAAAAATGGAAGCAAAATATAAGGGGGATTCTAGTTTGACTCACCACGTTATCCTAACGAAAAGAAACCTAAACTCCAAAAGCAGTTTTTTCTTGGTAATGTTTATCATTAAAATACCACATTGATTTTTTGCAGGTTGTTGCAATCAGAGATATTATACCACCACCTCAGACGTCATCATTTAATGATGTTTACATTGCTTATGAGCTTATGGACACTGATCTGCACCAAATCATTCGTTCTAATCAAGGATTATCAGAAGAGCATTGCCAGGTTCTAATTTGAATTCTTAAGTTGACTGTTTTCCTTCTCCCTTAATAAGAACACCATGATATGCTTTCTTGTCTTGTCTTGTTGGTTCGAACCACAACACTCTAGGACATGTATCTAACAAGCCACGTGCTTTGTCCAAATTTTTATACGTTTTTTAAATTTCTAACACTCAGATAGATATACTTTAGAAAACTCCCTCATAAGTAACCAATTTTCCATGTGTCAATGTCCTACTGTTATGGAAACTAACATGGTGTGTCTGTGTAGCGCCCTGGTCTGTGCTTCTTAGATGATGTATCATGTATTCGCAATTTATTTCAAATTACTCTAGCTCTACTTGTAATATTCTAGCGAAATTGATGCATTTCGATGGATTGCTTTCCGCTATTTATGAAGTATGTTTATTAACAATTCTGTTTATGGCGTGTTTTGTTATTATTATGACTTTTTTAGGGTTCATTTTGTATTTCTTGGAAGGTGCATTTTAGGGTGGTAGAGTTTTCTTTTTCTTCTTTGAAAGACAATATTAGGGTTCATTATTGCTAGATTGACTTGTAAATAAAAATTTAGGATTTTCGGTATTCTTCATTAATCAATGGTAATTTGATGCCCAATTTCATTTTATTGGATCAAATCGACGATTGTTTGAAGTGCTAATAATATTTCGCCTAATATCTACTGCAATAGAAATTCATTGGGAAGTTGCAAATTTTGTGCTTATTTTCTCAAAGTTAGTTAACAAAGGCAACATTTCGCCTGACACTTAATATACATTCAGTCTTCATCCTGTTTTTTTATTAAGCGTTCCCTCAAAATTGCCAGAGTGAAGGTTCGAACTCTAGAAAAATGTGTTAGCTGTTTGGGAAAGGAGGTGGAATTGTTAGACCTAATAATATAGGAGGACAGTCTACAGCAGTAATGGTGTCTAACAGATGGTATAATGGAAATGAAGTAGCAGCAGAAGGGCTTAATAGCCTCTTGACAATGTTTTGTACAATATCCTGCAGTTGCAAGGGAAGAGTAATAATGTGGATGAAGTCCCAATTGAATATCTTTTATACTCCCTCCGTCCCAAAAAGATAGTCCTATGGTTATTTTCACACGGATTAAGAAATGATAGTTAATATAATTAGGGTATTAAATTTTATCAATGTTTTCCATTTATACCCTTTATTCCTTATTTATTATTTTAAGTAGACTCACTTCGTTTTCCAAAAAAAATTTTAAAATGCAATAATTAAGTAATTGGTGTGTATTGTACCAAGATATATTAAATAAGAGTATATGTGAAAATGAAAAATTTAATACATGCTCAATATGGAAACAAGACTATCTTTGTGGGACAGGCAAAAATAGTATACATGACTATCTTTTTGGGACGGAGGGAATATATAATACTCTATTCGAGGATAATGAAAACTAGCGTTTCACCCGTGCGATGCACGGAAACTATCATATACAAAATATATAATAATAATAATAATAAAAAAAAGAAAGAAAGAAAGAACGAACATAAATATATACACATAAAATAACAATTTTGATGGAGAAATGTCATTAATTTGTGAACAAAATAGACATTACAAATTGCTGAAAACTTCCTTATATACAACATTTGTCGTCTTATTTGTAGGGCGACCACCCTTATTAGAAATTAAAATCTTAAATCCATCATAACTTGTCACTCGAGAAACAGCAACATATAATTTGTTTATGATTGAAAACTGGCATTTTAAAAGCAACCCAATCTGAGAAAGTAATCGTGCCTAACTTATGTTAATGGTCATTGCATATGACACAATTACAAGATATCGTCTTCTTGTGAATTTTTAGCAAGTGCTGAGTTTTCCTCCAAATCTAACTATCATGAAATTATTTATTAAAAAATAAAAAAATGAAGTGCTTCCAAGAAATTTGAAATTTTTTTGCCAAAAAATAGTGTATTAAATGTTTTAGCAAGTATTATAGTACATGTTTCATCGATGGTGGCATTAGCATCCGTGCTATGCTATAATGACATCAAAATGTTATTTTTTCTATTTTATTATTCTTTTAATAATTATATTGTATATCTTGAAGTAGAAAAATATTTAATAATATTGTCTATAAGATCATCTCAAGGATCAAAGGTAGAAGTTTAATCTTATATTTTTTACTATTCCTCAACATCTCATTCATTTTAAATTATATCATTCAAGTCTTATAATACTATTTATAATTTGTTAACCAAATTCAATTTAGTCATAGATAATTAGTTTCAGTTCAAATTTTTTTTATCAAGTTAAAATAAATAATAAATATGAGAATTTTCAAAGTAAATTCAATTAAGTTTAGTTAATTTTTACAACTTCAGATATCATATATTCATTCATCATTTTGATATTATTTTTATTTATTTACTGATTTTGTTCATTTTCTATTATTCATTATAAATTTACTACAATATGCAAAATATATATTATAGATTTTAACAATTAGTCCAGATAATTTTTATTAAATGTAACAATATTTATTAAAATTAATGATTATTTTTTTAGAAAAACACTTAAAATTAATAATTAATGCTTAAAAAATATAAAAAATGCATAAAAAATCTAGTAAATTTGAGCAAATCTCAAATATAATGAAGTGTCTCCACATTTATGTTGTTATATTGTTTATAAATATTGAATAATTGAAAAATATAACTTTAACAATCAAAATTTAAAATATTTTTTCTTAAACAATAAATACAAAACTGCCTCTAAACTGAGTAAAATTAAGGATGCATACACTTTTTTCCTCCTTCCAGCTACTACATTGGGAATACATCCTATCAACCTATAATAAGTACTTTTGCAATAATTAATCCAGGATATTGGCAACAACCCCATTAGGATACCTCATCAACCGCTAAACATACGAACACAAATACACAGATATGAGAAGATCCTCGGAAAAGAGCATCGGAATTCCTCAAGTAACTAATAAGGCATAAAACTTTCTAAGCCAACCACAAGCACTCGTATTTAAAAATAAGGACATTGCATCGTTTGTATGGAAAAGTGAAAACAGATTAAAGATTTATACCTTATTTGAGCAACAACATTTCTGATAGCTACAAAAAGCAAGAATCCAGAGTTTTAGATTTAATGATGTACATAATTTAACCCCCCCCCCAAAAAAAAGAAAAGAAACTCTACATTGTGCAAAAGTGTGAGGCAAGAATGCAATATATATATATATATATACACACACATATATACATATACACACAGGTGCTTGTCCATTGCCAAAACACACCAAGAAAGAGATAAAATCATTAGTTAGCATTCAAGAAATTCTTTAGTTCTCTTGGTGGTTCGTATAAAGAGGAGTGATGCAGCTTATGAATGCAGTCAAGCTTAGCTCACTACAACTCCCAGTCCGATTATGTTAAGTTTTACTTGTCGATGAGTCGAGATTGAATGTAGGTGAGCTCTATTGAAGTTTCTGTGTAGCATGTGTCTTGGCTTCACCAACCGTCACTTGTGCATTTGTTGCAAGTTTTAGTCACATACATTACTTCTAGAATAATATATATATATATATTGTAGATTATAATCTACGCAGAGTATTAGTGAAATAAATTTTGATACATATCAAAAATAATACCATCTAATCTCAATCATGACCATGACCAGGATAACTAATATGCCAATTCATTTATAATATCAAAAGTACCGTAGACGTATAGAATGGATAAAAAAATAAAGTGATTTGACTCCCTTAAATAACCACCAAATGTTTATAATTCAAAAAATGCATGAATTCCAAAAGAGAAGTTTTAATCATAATTAAGAATAGACAAGCCATCCCCATATTGGTCTGCAAAAAATAAGAGGGTGGTGCAAATGGGATACAAATTGATTCGGCATCTTGCTTTAGAAAAACTGATCAGATAATAGTTAATCTTGATATTAAAGGTTCACCTCTCTTAGTTTTTAATGAACATGTAGCTATAATAGATCCTGTAGAAACTTTCGTGTTCAATGAAATTTTGTTCTTTTCTTTCTTATATTTCAGTGAATGAAATATTTACTGTCACAGTATGGTACATCTTAGGTAGCAAAAGGTTAAAAGGTCATCAATCATTATTAAGAAAAAACTTTTGTTCGTAAATACAATAGTTGCTCAACAAATAACTTCTTACCATATATCTTGCTTCAATGATCTACTTCTGCGTTAATCTACATATTCTTCATAATCTACATGAAAATGAACTCACGCTAACCTTAATCTTCTCGTGCATAATAACTTTTGACCCAACAAAGAGAATTCTATAAACTAAACTCCCGTTATGCACTAAAGAAAGGTAATTCGCTTTATTTTTTTCTCTCTCACATTTTCTTTGCCCAAATTTCATTTGCATGTCATAAAAAACTGATAACACTAATAACGTGAAATGTCAAAATACGAATTCGTGCTGTTATGCACAAATTTCATCAATAATAATATATGCCAGAACAAAATCAACACACTTGGCTATATAACCCTAATTAAGCTAAGAGATAATAGAGAAACGAAGAGAAATACCAGGATAGTCGGTCAAAGACACCCATAGTCGACAACACATAGACGATGCGGCGATAACGAAGAAAAGACGAAGGATAAGAACGTTCTATGGTTCCACTAACTAAACAAAATGACCAAAATGGACTGTTGAATTGATTGCTTACAAGCATAAAAAAATTAGGAATATACGTAAAAAAAGATAGAATAATTCAGGTTAGAAGATGGAGAAAAAAATTACCTAAATGTGCAGAAGAAGCACGAAAACGGGGATTCTTCTCTGCTAAACACCATTGAGAGACGAAACCCCACACGAAAAAAATACAACGGAAACTGGTCAAAATCATAAACCAAAAAATACATAATAAGCAATGTGGAAAAATGGAAAAGAAAACGTAAAAATAATTTACCTAAACATTCTAGAAGGAGCAAGAAAACGGGAATTCTTCGTAGCTAAACCCCATGGACAACCGAAAGTTCATACTAAAAAAAAGAACAAAAAATCCATCCAAACTTGAATCCAAAATAGATACAAAAAAGAAAAAATTATACATAAATAGATCTAAAGAAAACACATGGGAAATAAAATAAACCTTCATCCAAGCACCGATAGAAAGAGAAATGAAAGGAAAAGAATGATTCTGGAAGTGGTGGAGAGAGGCAAGGTCTTAGAAACTTGACCGGAAACCCAGAAAATCGATTTTAGACCTCAATGATTGATGAAAAAACAAAGAAGAGAGGAAGAGGAAAGGCGGGAAAACGAAAGGAAGAGGAAAAGTCAGGAAGCGGTGGAAAGAAAATGATGCAAACCCTAAGAAAGGTAAACCGGATATGGGCTGCTTCCAATACAATCTTTTGTTTTTTTTTGCTGTTAAATAAAGGGAAATGATTTGGGCGGGAAATTCAGTCAATGAATGGTCAACACTTTTTCATTTTAAAATATAGTATAGATGTTAAGAAAGTAGAAAACACCAGAGGTAGAGAAGTGGGTACTGGACCCGAACATGGAAAAATGAGAGGGGAATACACAACAGTAATCAGTGGAGAATCCCTATTAAACTTGCAAATGAGAAACAATTTTTTTTTAGTGATCATTTCCAAAAAATTTATATCTTTGAAGGTGGTATAAATAATATTTTATTCTAGGAAATGATTTCATCTCAAGAAACAAGCATACTCGGAACATGGATCAATATGATGGATCAAAAGAAAGGTAGCATTCATAGCTAAAAAAAAAAAAATTATTAGTTGAAAGACCATAGTTGTCATGGCAGAAGAAGATATATAAGGGCATCGAAGGCCTGGCTGAAAAATTATTCGTGATGCCAACATAACATCATGTCTAACAAGATGAAGAGGAAAACCAAAATGAGAACTACATCAAACAAGGCTATAAATTCATGTGGACTTCTAACCTCACTGTGCATGTTATATTTAATATATTCCCTTGCCAAATGGTAATTGAATTTTAATTGCTGGTTGGGCCTCTTGATATGTAAAATTGTTTAAAGGCACATTATATACAAGTCTTATAGCTCTTCATTCTTAAATTTTAATATTCATTTTGTCTATTTCTTGTAGACGTTTTTTTGCTCAATATCATTGATATTCATAGGTGTAAAATAACTATTTTCATGTTGTTGCAGTATTTCTTGTATCAAATCCTCCGTGGGTTAAAATACATACATTCTGCAAATGTTCTGCATAGGGACTTGAAACCTAGCAATCTCCTCCTGAATGCGAATTGTGACCTAAAGATATGTGACTTTGGATTAGCACGTGTCACCTCTGAAACAGACTTTATGACAGAGTATGTTGTTACAAGGTGGTATCGGGCTCCAGAGCTGTTGCTAAATTCATCAGATTATACTACAGCTATTGATGTGTGGTCAGTGGGGTGTATTTTTATGGAATTGATGGATCGGAAGCCACTATTTCCGGGTAGAGACCATGTGCATCAGTTGCGCCTACTTATGGAGGTATATTTAATTTGGTATATACGTCATTTGAATGTCAAAATCTTATTGATGCTCAAGTATATTTATTGTTATTTTGATATTTCAATTAGTTATCTTTTGGTCACAAGTCTTCAACTCTTAAATTAATATTGGAGCTTAGAGATGTATTACAGATGTTGATGGACACTACCTTTTTAAATTGGCCTAAAACATTGTCATGTAACAGGTAATCATAGATGATTTAAAATATCTCAAAATGGAAACCGCAAAAATGGAGAATCTATGAATAAATTCTAAGGAAACTTTTCATTTTTCCTGGCTTCGTATCCAAAATTGTAAAAGAAAACAGAGAAGGTAAGCATATCATAAGTAAATGACATCTTCTAGTTGGTTGTTTGAATATCTTGGAGTATGGAATGCTTTATATAATGACTTATACTCTTTCAATTTGAACATTCAATGTTGATAGTTTATGGATTTGAAGGCTTTGTACATGGACCATGGTTCATATTCGCATTCTAATTGATTATTTGTTACGTATATTTCCTTGAAATACAACTATATATGCAATAAAGAAACTATCGTGATTATAATAGGCCTGTTCACTGTTTCATTACAATATCTTTACGTGCTTGTGATGTAACAGACTGTTGTTCCTCCCTGTGCGTAGCTATTACACTCATCCTTCATTGCATATTAACTTTTTTGTTTATGTATAATGTATCGTCCTTTAACTGTAGGATTGAGATTTTGAACATCAACAACATCTGAATTAGATTTTCTGTTCATGTAATATGGGATTTGCTTGAGGATAGAATTTTGCTTTTTTAAACTTTTTCTGTTCTTGTATATTTGCTTTATATTCGTTATTATTCATGAATGTCGATTTTTTATTTCTCTGGAAATAAGATAATATTCAAATTCGCACCTACTACAATACTTTTAGGATTAAAATCTTCATTTTGAAACTGTACTGTATCACTTTGGTGTATCTATATGATATATAGAATATGCTTAAATAAGATTACCATTCTTGAATGTCTCTATAACACAGTACATGGTGCAATTTATTGGTTCCTTGAAATTTATAATGATTTCATGTGTTCCTACAAAGCTCAAGTGTGACTAACAAGCTTCCTTGCCTTGCAGCTGATAGGCACTCCGTCTGAGGCTGAGTTGGAGTTTTTGAATGAAAATGCGAAAAGATACATTCGTAATCTTCCTCCGTATCCCCGACAAAGATTCACTGAAAAGTTTCCGCAAGTGCACCCACTTGCTATTGATCTTATTGAGAAGATGTTGACATTTGATCCGAGAAAAAGAATTACAGGTGAGGAACTTCTCCTTTATGTTGCTTACTTTGGGATGCATGATTTTGCATGGTAGATTTTTTACTAACCAGGCTTACTTTTCTTCAGTTAAGTCTTTTACTTAATAACAAGCTTTTTTGGAATTGTTTATTAGTTGCTTAAATTATAAATTGGTAGAAATGAGTGGTGGATAAGTGGGGTTGTAGTTGTGGGTTCTACAACATGTGTGGTTAAAATTAAAATTTGACCAACTTAAATTACAAATTAAGGAAATCCAAATATGCACTAAATATAAAAGTGATTTTGAGGCACATGCAGATATTCTTACAATTCCTCACTAGTTGAATGACCATATCTGAATCCAGTTACTTTTAAATGTGAACATTTGATATATTCTATTAGTGGTAATACTAAATCTGCTGTATAAAAAAATGCCAACTAGTTATGTCATAATGTAATATTCTTAACATTTATTTTCATATTGACTTGTCTGCAAACTCATGACGCTTAATGGCTAGAATTTCTTTCGTATGGTTAGCATTTAGTTTAGGAGAATTCTACCTCAATGTTTATAAACTGTATCAAGCTAGAATGATTATTTCAATTCAAGTGGAATATGGAATATAAAGGCTTGTGCAATGGCCTTTGTTGACTTCAAATCTTTCATGGTAGTCTCATAGTCATGTTAAATTAAAGCTGAAATCTGCGAAACCGGGGCTCGATAAACCTCGTACCAGGTCTGATTCGGCACCAGATTCTTCACCCGCCACATCCCACCTCGGTATGACAGCTGAAAAGACTAATGGAGCTCCTGATTTTGCAGAATTTCAGATCTTTAGGCTAGGAGATTTCCACGTTATATAATGTATATAACCTTCATTTTTATAGCTTCTCTCTTGTGATGTTAAGAACAAACAGGGCATGCCTCGTGCCATCCAGGTTCTTGGTATTGATTATCATATTATTCAACAACACCATGTTAGAATTGCTATATTCCAAACTTAGGTCACACTTAGTGTGAAACATATGGTTGTCCCATTGTGATGCATTAGATGCTCATTACAGAGCATGTTTGGCTAAGTTTGAAAGGGTAGAAGTTATTTTTAAATAACTTTTGTTTTAGAGAACGTTTGGATAATTTATTTTTTTTATTTTAAAGTATAAAAGAAAGTTATTTATTACAAAAGTAAGTCTTAGCTCACTAACGTACTTACAAGCAAACTTCATGTTCATAATACCATTCTATCACGGAGGTTACACTTGATCCATTTTGGTAATGTTGTAAATATTTGCCGGTTTTCAGTTGAAGATGCACTGGCACATCCGTACCTAAACTCGCTCCACGACATCAGTGATGAGCCTATTTGCTCGACTCGGTTCAGCTTTGATTTCGAGCAGCGCGCTTTAACTGAAGAACAGATGAAGGAGCTTATTTACTGGGAGGCTCTTGCATTCAATCCTGAGTATCGGCAAGTATGAAGAACCATTTGATTCCACTGTTTTATTGATTTCATGTATATATATGGTCCATTCGAAACCGCGATGGCTTCGTTTCGGAATTACTTGACTACAGCCATATACTGGGCATGTTTAATTAAAAATCTTGTGAATTCTTGCCTGCTGCGTTAGTCTTTGAATTTATGGGTAGATTGTGGTGTTTGCGTTTGACGGTTTCTATCAATTGAAACATTGTTCTGATTTTGTGTTCACTCATTTCTTGAATTACTCTGCCAAAACATGCAATTCAATGCAGGGTTTGTAAACCGGGGTTAGATCGACCTGCTTGCTTTCGAGGTGACCCGACATGGCCTATTCTCGACTAGGGTCGGTCCAGTGAACAATCAACGTTGATCTGACCTGGACTTTTCGAGTACCGAGTTGTCCGATATTTCTTTGTCCTGGGATGGTGGTACAATTAGCATGAAAAGAGCATCTGGCACTGAGGAATATGGATTGTGGAACAATTCAAAGCAAAAGTTGGAATTCTTCCGTGAGAATATATTCTCCACAGTTGGCATAATTCTTCAATTTTTATGCTCTTACTACTATAAACATTAAAAACTTATTTTCTTATTTAACACTCACTGTATCCTATCTATTGTACAATTATTATGCCAGAAAAGTATATCCACGAAAGATAAGAATCTATGCTTCAACATTATTGAAACACCAAGAACAACTTGAAAATGACCAGCATCTATTTCACTCCATATAACTCTCTGAGAAATTCTCACATACAAAAAACCCAACTCTAAAATAATCTTATACTTCCCATGGCTCAATTAAGCTCTGTCTCTGCTGAACTAGAGACACTTAGCCATGTCTTGAGCCTGGTCGAGGCCTTTCGCTCGTTCGATTCCGACAACGACGGATTGATTAACGCTCAAGAGCTCGGGGGACTAATGGGATCACTCGGGTACAATCCAAGTGAACAAGATATCAATACGTTGATGCAAGAATCAAACACCAACATAGATGGACTCTTGAGCATTTCTGAGTTTCTTGACATGAATACTAAGAATATGGGACTAGGTGGTCTAAAGGATGTTCTTAAAAGGGCTTTTGAAGAACTGGAATTTCAAGGAGAAGATTTAGTGACAGGATTGGACCTCTATGAAGTTATTGGGAATATTGGAACTGATCTTTCACAAGAGGAATGTGAAGATATTATTGCAAGCTTGGATGGAGATGGTGATGGGGTCATAAGTTTGGAAGATTTCAAACTTATAGTTAATTCACTTGATTAGAGTCTATGGTACATTGCATATATCAATTATGATTTGCTTTTCTTTTCTTTTCTTTTCTTTTCTTTTCTTATATAAGAAGTTGTAATAATTCTGCCAATTTATTTGACAGAAGTTTGTTTATATTCTGTTAAAAGTTGAGTTATTCAACTTGCAAAATCATGAGTAATCTTGAGTAGAACTTGTATCACATTCAAGGTTTCGACTAAGTTTGATTGTTGTTCATCTTTTGGTAAAATAAAATACATTTTATTTATTTATTTATTTATATTTTTTTGGTGACATTTACACAAAACTGACGTGTAAAACAAGTTAAATGTATTGTTTTCTTAACATAGAAGAAAAACACTAGATCCCTTATAAAGAGAAATATTTCGGTGTCCGTGTGGGCCCCACACACGCCCACACGACACATAGTGGTGCCCGTGAAAATTTTTCCCCATGTAAATTACTACAGTATTGTTTTTGGATTCTGACATCTTTTCATTGATTTTGGATTTACGTGAATAACCAATCCCTTGGAAACAAATGACTCGACGATTATTTTACAAAAGTTGGATAAAAATCATTCCCATGAATTTTAGATTTCCTATGGTTAAGCTAAATTTGAAAATTGCAACTGAATACAAATCTCGAATTTTGGGTGACATTTCATAATTTCCAGAGTTGGGCGAAATCATGAGCGGAAATTCGAGGTTTACATGATTTATCAAAATTCAAGATTGCAACTCCATAGAGATCTTGAGTTCATCTAACATCTCGAATTTTTCGGAAAGTTAGATAAAAGTCATCCAATGAATTCGACTTTCTTCATGATGAAGGCAAATTCGAGATTTTTAGCTAAACGCAAATCTTGAGATTTGGATACATTGTATTTTTCAAAAAGTTGATTCATATCATGATTGAAAATTCGATATCTTAACTCGAGACAAATCTGAGTTTCGGGTAATATCTTGTACTTTCTAGATAGTTGGTGAAATCATAAGCAAAAAATTCAAGGTATTTCGAGCTATTAGAATTCTTATGACTTATGAGCATCAAGAAACACTATTTCAACAATCCAGTACGCTGGGGCATATAGACATAGTGAATATTGGGAATTTAATATAAGCCTAACAATTCTAATAATCATTACACAAGAACAACTATAGTAAAAATTGGGAAGCAAAAATCGACGAGTTAGAGAGAGGTGCTCTCGCCAGGCGATTTTTCTTCCAAAATCACGCTGGTGCTCGTTTCACCTGGGTTCTTCATCAGTTCATCATTATTTCTACAGATTTTGGTGTTTTTTCTACATTTAAGGCTGGGCAAACACTATTCTTACCTTATTTTGTAGTTATTTCAGCACTTGATTCACTTTCCTGCCCAAAATCGCGACGTCAAAAACTCGGGTTACTGTTCATCCGAGAATACAATTTGATTTTGGGTAACGATTAGTGTTTCTCGTGGGATCTTTTGTACTGGGCTTTCTTCCCCCAGCTGGAATTCATCTTTATCCATGATTATTACATAGTTTTGGATGGATTTATGAAGATTTTCAGCTCATAATGCACGGTTTTGCTGGAAAAAGTTGCTGAGTGCGATTTTTCACAGATTTTTCTTTGGTTTGCTGAAATTTCAAGCTTATTTCTACTGGGCTTTGTACTTGGCACTTTGAGGAAGCTTTTTGGGTGTATTCTTGACTGCCCAAACATTGTTGCTGTCCATTTCTGCAAAAATCACTGTTCATACGAGATAAGGACAGATTTTGCAGCTGGTTTTCGTGGCCTGCAGGTAGTGGAGACTTGGTTTTCACTCCACTAATCTTGCAAGGCAGCTCCCCCAAGTAAGTGTGGCTAACTTGTGGCCTTGCCGGCCTTATTTCTGCAGCCTTGTCGGCATTTACTTTCAGTTGCCTTGTCGGCATTTGCATTATATTTGTGTAAATTGTTGGTTGGGTGTTGGGTTTGTTGTGTATCTGTTGGAGTGGTCTGCGGTTTGGGGGTGATTGTTGGGAGTGTTGGTTTGTCTATGACTCTTGCTGATCATGGTGAAGAAGAAGAATAAACAAACATTCAGTCCCTTGAATCTTAATCAGACTTCGGCCAGCCACCCTGATGAGGGTTCGGTTCTTTCACCTGCTGGGAATCTTTTGTTTAAGGTGGATAAGGATACTAGCACAACTGGTGAAACTACAGTCTTGCCGGAAAACTCCGAGGAGAGCTCCCGGACTCTTGGAGACGTTGACAGTGAAACGGAGGATTCTCTTGATGGGGGGAATATGCACAATACTGGCCAGAATGTTACTCCTAAGAAAGGGGCAGATTTTGAACGGAATAATGCTGATACCTCCTCTTGGAGGAACCTCTTCAGGGACAATAGAGTTCAAAACAAAGGAATTTCATTGCGCCGGGTTGATTTTCAAACAACAGATTATTGCATTAAGAGTGAGGATGTGAGCAATCTTAATGACTGGGGATTCTGCTTAATTGGTTATTTTGCTGCCAAGTTTCCGGGGAAGAATGCTCTTATTCAAATTTGTAAGAGTTGGGAAGTTAAATATGAACTCACTTTGCATGAAAGTGGCTGGCTTGTTTTCAAATTTAACTCACATGCGGATAGGGAGAAGGTTTTGGAGGAAGGGCCATATTTTGTGTTCGGTAGACAACTTATGCTTAAAATCATGCCGGATTTATTTAGGTTTGACAACCATGAATTTTCCATTATGCCAATTTGGATTAACCTGCATGGATTACCGCTTGAATGTTGGAATTCTACTGTGCTAAGCGGCATAGCATCCCGTGTGGGCACTCCTATTTGTACCGATAAACTAACAGCTACTAGGGAGAGGATTTCTTATGCACGAGTTTTAGTTGAAGTTGATGTTTCGGTTGAATTGACTAGAGAAATCAAGGTTACATTGCCGAATGGGAAAAGTTTTGCTCAAAGCATTGTCTATGAATATGAACCAAAATTTTGCTCAGATTGTAAAGTTTTTGGGCACACAGCAAAAGGTTGTAAGTTCATGGAGCCACTTAATAACAAGGGCAGCACTAAGGAGAAAAATAAAACAGAACTTGAGCAAGGTGGGAAAGACAAAAGGGCTGGGCAGAAACCGGAAAATAGGACAGATGCAACTACAAAGGAACGGCCAGACTCAAGCATCCCTACTATGCGAGCAGTGGGTCAAGAGGTGAGTGATATAATCAGTGATCCCTCTAACAGTCAGACTGCAGGCCTTTCAGGCGTTAATACAATGCAGTCGGGCGCTGCCCAGGAAAAAATGGAGCCTGTTACGCAGCCTCAATTGAAAACGGCTACTGAAGAAGATCCTGAGCAGCCTTTCACAGTTGTGGGGCGAAGGGGTAAGGCTAAAGTAGTGGAAGGGGACGCTCAAAGTGGGGGCCCCAGAAGGATTACACCAATGCCAATATTGGGGGGCACTAACTCGAAAGAAAAGCCAAGACCAGCTCCTAAGAAGTCGCGGGTTTCTAAAACAGTTAAGGGGCAAGCACCCCTAGGCAAGCCTTTTACATGAAGGTTGCCTGTTGGAATATTAGGGGCTTCCATATGGCCCTTAAACAAAATGGGATTAAGAATATGATGCTTAAGAATTCGATCGATATTTTTGGTATTTTGGAGACGAAGCTTTGTGAATGGAAACTGACCCGGATCATGAATAATAAATTTCAGGATTGGGAATGCATTCACAATTTTGATACTCACGAGGCTGGGAGAATCCTTGTCCTTTGGAAACCTTCCAAAGTTGATGTGGAGAGCTTGGGCATCAGTGAGCAAGTTATTCATCTGAGAGTCACTTGCAAAATTTCTAATTTTGTTTTTCATTTGAGTTTTGCTTATGGACTTCATTCAATTGTTAGCCGAAGGCCCCTTTGGAATAGCATAATGGATTTCAGTCAAGTTCACGCCTCCCCTTGGTTGTTGATGGGTGATTTTAACAGCATTCTTCGAGAGGAGGAAAGACAGAATGGGGTCTCGAACTGCACCACATATGAACTCAATGACTTTTGGGAATGTTGTGTCAACTCGGGACTATCGGATTTAAACTCTATTGGATGTCAATATACATGGTATAGAAATGGAGTCTGGACTAAACTTGATAGAGCCATGGTTAACTACTCTTGGGCAGACTGTGGTCTATTTGGGCTTGCTAACTTCTTGCATCCGGGATGCCTCTCGGACCACTCCCCATGCATAGTTACTTTGTTCCAGCCTGATGAGAACAAACATAAACCGTTTAAGTTCTTCAACATGTGGGCATCTCATGAAGAATTTATTAATGTTGTACAGCAGTCTTGGTTTTCCCAGCACTATGGAACAGCCCAGTTTAGGCTTTGTAAGAAGCTGAAGGAATTGAAGCGCCCTCTTCGAAGCCTTAATAAGAAGCACTTCTCCCATATCTCCTCAAGGGCAGAAATGGCCAGAGAGAACCTGAAGGCAGCCCAGCTGCGCCTCCACGATGACCCTGCTAATATTGAACTTCAAGTTCATACAGCCGAACTCAAAAAGGCAGCAGCAAGTTTAAGTGAATCTGAAAGGAGTTTCTATTTTCAGCAAGCTAAGTGTGCATATTTAAAGAATTGTGACAAGGGGACTAAATTCTTTTACTCTATTGTCAAGCGGAACATGAAACGCAACCACATTGCAACAGTTGTGAAATCTGATGGAAGTAATACTTGCTCGCAGGAAGAAGTTGCGGCTGAGTTCCTTTCATTTTACCGAAACTTGCTGGGCACAAAAGTGTGCTGCCGGCAACTGGACCTCTCAGTCCTACAGCATGGCTCGGTCATTTCAGATGAGCAGTCGAATGGGGTACTGAGGCCTGTTTCTGCAGAGGAAATCAGGGATGCCGTCTTTGATATTGGGGATGATCGGTCCCCAGGCCCGGATGGTTTTTCTTCTTGTTTCTTCAAGAAGGCTTGGCACGTGATTGGGGATGATTTTTGCAGAGCAATCATGGAGTTTTTTGAGTCTGGCTCGTTGCTTAAGCAACTTAACCATTCGGTCATTGCACTGGTGCCAAAATCAAATCACACTCCCTCAGTCAGCGATTTCAGACCGATCTCTTGCTGCAATGTGGTGTATAAGGTTATCTCCAAAATTCTAGCTTCTCGGCTTGCTCCCACATTATGTTCCATTGTTGATAAAGCCCAGTCAGCATTTGTTGAAGGCAGAAGTATGACAGAAAATATACATTTAGCGCAAGAGCTTCTCAAGCAGTATAATAGAAAGAGAATTTCACCGAGATGCATATTCAAAATTGATCTTAAAAAAGCTTTTGACACCATTTGTTGGGATTTCTTGAGGGACGTCCTCACGGGGTTAGGTTACCCCCCCACTTTTATTGGATGGATTATGGAATGTGTCACCTCCCCAACATATTCTATACGTTTGAATGGGCAGTTACATGGTTTCTTCAGAGGCGAGCGGGGCATCAGGCAGGGAGACCCTCTTTCTCCATTTTTGTTTGTTCTTTGCCTTGAATATCTTTCAAGGTCTCTGAATTTGGCTACGGCAGGCAGCGATTTCAATTATCATCCAAAATGTGGTCCCCTTCGGATCACCCATCTGGCTTTCGCGGATGATCTACTACTTCTTGCAAGGGGTGACACCCCTTCTATTCAGATTCTTCTTGATTGCTTACAGGATTTTGGGGATATCTCGGGGCTTAAGATGAATGTTTTGAAGTCCTCTGTTTTCACAGCAGGAATAGATGAGGATACTTTGACTGACATCCTCTCTCTGACGTGTATTCCGAAAGGTACTATGCCTTTTAGGTACCTTGGTATTCCTCTTATAGCCGAAAGGCTTCGGGTCACCCACTATGCTCCTTTCGTTGATAAAGTTGCAGATTCTATTAAAGCATGGCCAAAGAATTCTCTTACTCATGCTGGCAGAGCTGAATTGATAAGGAGCGTTGTTCAAGGAATTGAAAGCTTTTGGCTCTCTATCCTCCCTATTCCTTCCACAGTTTTCGACAAGATTATAAAGCTCTGTAGAAATTTCCTGTGGAATGGAGGTAAGCCGCTGGTAGCCTGGAAGAATATTTGTTCGCCCAAATCTGAGGGGGGGTTGGATTTCAAGGATCTTAAAGGTTGGAACGCGTCATTATTGGCAAAAGTCCTTTGGAATTTTCATGCCGAGAAAGACTCTTTGTGGATTCGTTGGATACATCAAGTTTACCTACGGGGCATTTCCATCTGGGAAGTTCAAGCCCGAAAGGACGATTCAGCACTCTTTAAGAGAATCCTTGGTATTCGAGACACTATTATTCGCCTTGAGGGTAATAAGGATGCTGCTGTCCGCAAACTTAATAGCTGGAAAGTTGGGGATAAATTCCAGAATAATGCAGCATATAATTATTTTAGAGAAAAGGGCAGTGATAAAGTTTGGGCGAAAACAGTTTGGAGAACTGGAATTATGCCCAAAATGGCGTTCCACCTCTGGTTAGTTGTCTTGGGGAAAATCCACACCAAGGACAAACTAACCTTTCTTGATATTGATCTTAAGTGTGAGTTTTGTGATCATCCGATGGAAACACAGCAGCATATCTATTTTCAGTGCACGTTTACTGCAGGTATTTGGGACAGAATCAGAAGATGGATTGGAATTACACGTGCCATGACCACGGCACCAAGTGCGGTCAAGTGGTTAAAGAAGGAAGCAAGGGGCACCAGTTTGTTATCGAGAGCCAAACATTTTGCTTTGGCGGCCACTATCTACCACATTTGGATTGCTCGCAATTGATTGCGGTTTGAGGATCTTAAGCCGAGCGAGGATAGCATAGTCCACAGAATCAAAACACATGTATATAAAGCTATTTTTGATTTGTATCCTCATGTTTTGAATCTTTGCGAATCTTCTACCACTGAATGAGTTGTAGTTATCCATCATTTGCCCGGGTATGCCCGGTATATTTTGTAACTAATTGATACTTCTTTTGTTTTGCCGGGTATGCCCGCGCTTGCAGTAGGATGATTTGGCATGTTGGCCACGGTCTATCCCAGGAATGCCTGGCGATTTTGTAATCATTTTTGATCTATTAATTTTTACATTTCCGATCAAAAAAAAGGGAAGCAAGT